>CM042141.1:43244517-43249517 GCA_023376005.1 Doryteuthis pealeii
ATCTAAATGCCTAATAGACGATACTCAAAACTTAATATCGGGTCATACATCGGATATAGAGTGGTGTTCCAACAAAATATGGAAAATCACATTACACTCGAACCGAGAGTTTGATGTGGTAGGATAACCCGGTGTTAGCTGCAAGCACAGTAGACTCTTCCTCTTCGATACTTGCCAGCATCTGTAGTTCCAATATGAAAAAAGCAACAACAATTTTTTAAAAATAACAAATACTCTCCACCCAAAAAAAAAAAGAAAAAACAATGCATTTATGAACACGATAGAATCACAGGGGTGTTCTTATAAAGCCGCTTAAACGTTCGCATAACACACCTTTTGGTGGACTCCAAGCCCCGAATTTGATTTCGGGGGCTATTACTACCCTAGACATTCGGAAATGACCGACTATAGCAGGCGGAGTGTTATAATACAGACATTGTATTATACTGCCGTTGTTGTTCCAAAGGAAAAGCCAAAACATTAAAAAAATAATAAAATAATATTGTATTGTTGTTGAGAATATTTTCATATATTCCCACAAAATAGACTGATACAGGATTTTAGTCGGCACATGTTTTTATAGTTTGATATAGTTTTACTTTAAAGTCACTAATACAAATTATTCAAAACGAAACTATTCATGTTATTCTTAAAAATATATCTTTTTTTTAAATGCTTTTCTTAAGAGGAAAACTATCAACCCGCACCTTACAAAAGTTCACTAGAAATTTTAAAAGAAGAATAGTACACCAAAAAAAAATTAAAATCAATTTCACAGACTCGGTGCTATACCGTGAGGACTAAATTAACACCCCGAGTATAAAGAGTACTAAGATTTAAGTTGACCATGTTTATATTATGATATAGTTTTTATTTAAGTCACTATATCTCTTTTAACGCGTATACAAATTTAATAAAAAACAAACTTATTATCATCAAATAAAACACCTTAAAGCCTTCATTTTAAAGAAAAAGAGCAACCCAGACCTTACAAATTATACAGTAGAATTTTATGTAACTACATATTAAAAAAACAAAAACAATTGCAGTCTTGACAACGGATAAAATCACAGGGGTTGCTTCTCTATAGCGCTAAAGTTCACGCATAACACCATTTCTTATGGGACCTCCAGCCCGAATCTTGGATTTCTCGGGTTTAGGTTTACTACTCTAGACTTTCGTGAAAGGAGGTTAGCGCTAGGCAGCGGAGTGTATAACAGACATATTGTCGGAAGACTAGGACCATCTACCAATATTCTGGGAATGTGACGTAGTTAGCTACCAACCCTACTACTATTTGCTAGAGATTTAAATTAAACATTATTTTTAAATATAATTCATCACGTGAAATTAATAAGTGCGTCTTTAGTGATATATCTAGTAAGGTTTAATTTATTTTAAGGAAATTTCTATTGGAAATCTTTAAGGATTGGTTGTATTACCATTGTGGCTTAAATTGTAAGGAAGTCGGTAGGTAAATTGAAGTATATTTCTGTATGTTGAGAACACAACTCTGTTAAAGTTCGCCTTACAATGCTTCTTTCAGAACCAGCTCAACAGCCCAATATTTCCGGGGAAAAAACAACAAAAAAACCACTCCATTTTTTCACGCCAATTTCTGGAATATTCTCACTGATAACAGAACAATAACTTGAACAACAAAATAGTAAACCAAGATACCATATTCTTAAGGTCTGAAAAAACTAAAAAAAACAAATCTTAATAAAATTAACTCGATCTATCACAAACATACTGCAATGAATTTAAACCACTGTAACTATTTACGTTAATAGTAATAACATTAAAAAAATTGAACTCCACTATAAATGGACCATTCCAATTTATACTATTTTTACAATTCCCAATGATGGTGCGTGCTGTAGCGGCTGAATGTACTTGGGAACAACATCAGCTAGAGCAATTTTCATCAGCTAATTCAATATCGGAATATGTATCATACACTTTGGCGATGGAGAAAAGAATTTACAAACAACAAAGGTTCTGCGCTCTCAGCCAGCACAACACACAACACACACAAACACCACCTCACACACTGAACACACACACACACACACACACACAACACAACACACCACTATTATACTATATATATATATGTATGTATTCATGTATTATATAATTATATATATATATATAATATATATATGTGTGTGTGTGTGTTGCTGTGCGTGTGTGTGCGTGTATATTAGGTGAAAATAACAGAGGAGGTAAAATACAAACAAATGTCAACTAAAAGGTGGGGAATAAAAGGAAATAAAGCATGAATTTGGTTTGTTTTTATCCACTTTTGCTCCTCAACTTTTAAACACACAACACACACACTCCACCCCACCACATTATATATATATATATATATATTTCATATTATAGAAAGAAGAGTGAGAGAGAGAGACGAGAGAGAGGGGAGAGAAGAGAGAGAGAGAGAGAGAGAGAGAGATTTGAAATTTCCTAGTTACTGTCATTGGAAGAGATAATATGGTCCAGTGTGCACTTAGGATAACCGCTTAGCTGACCTTATCTAACAGTTGAAATACACTGGCTGTTACCCCCATTTGTCGACCTTCGAAAACAATCATTTATCGCCAATTTTAAAAATAATGAATATTATATATCTTTAAGGAATAAATGGACTGTATTAATTTGAGTGCAGCGCCTGAATATCAGTTTAAAATAGAATATTTTTTCGTGAAATGCTTCGCCATATCTTTTTAGAAAATTTTGTATTTTTCTTCTTTGTTTATTTTTTTATTTTTTTAACTACGAGAAGAAAAAATGACTATAATTATATTGACGTTCATTCACATTTCTATTTCTCCTACATTTGTCACGAACTGGTATTTAAATTTCGCAAGATTTTTATAATACCTACCGACCAACACACACATACACACATACTTGCAAACACATACACAGACAGTAAAACACACATATGGGTGCATTATACTTGAAACACATACATACACACGGCGCACATATACACACATTCATACAAAGATAGGCATACATACTTGAGAGACACACATGTATAATACATGTGCACATACACACATTCGTACAAAGATGGGCCATCCATACTTGAAATGCACATACAGACACATATGCACATATGCAAACATATATGCAAAGACACATACACACATATAAGCAAACACTCAGATACACACACTCTCTCCTCTCTCTCTCTCTCTCTCTCACACACACACACAACACACACAATATATATATATATATATATATATAATATATTATATATATATATATACATACATATATTTGGTCTGAAGATCACATCGACGAAAGACCGTCAGTAATCAGATGTTAACTCCATGTCCACGCTACCTTAACTCAAATATAAACATTGTATCAATGATATTGATCACTGTCTGCTTGGATATAAATATAACATCCTTATTACCTACAAATATATAATATATATATATATATATATATATGTGTGGTGTGTGTGTGTGTGTGTGTGTGTGTGTGTGTGTATTTGCGCAGAATTATTTCATTTATGCATGTTGAATTAAACAAAAGACACATCTGTTTAGCAATTTTATTTTGATTTTTCAAGCAACAATTCCTCTCCCCAGACAAGTTTGCTTAATGAGACCAATGTATTATACATATTTAAATGTCCCCTAGGAGATTGCAGTCTCCCAGAAAATGAAAATACCTACATCGGTTTTACCTCAATGACATTGTCACATCGTCTAACTCTCCATTTGACAGATAACAGCTCCATTTCACAACACCTAAAATTCCATTCATGCCCCCACTCTAATTACCGAAATATCTTAACATAAAATACACACATTCTGCACAAAAAAATAAATAAACAAAAACTTCAAATACTAGAAACTTTATACATAAAACAATATAGACCATACTTAAACAAAATTAATTTCCAATGCAGTACACACATTTTAAAATGCCTATAGCACCTTTCCCATCAATTCTCTTCCTTCCAGCCTCCACTTCCATTAATATAATTTAAAAAAACTGGAACACATCAACCCTGATGATGGCACTTCGAAGTGCCGAAAGAGCTCGAGACATGAACCTTAGTGGACTAATCCACGAATTCCACCCAAATATTAAAACGTTGGCCAGAATACTTGAATAAAATCACAAATAAAATTGTTAAACAAGAGATGTGTCTTTTGTTTAATTCAACATGCATATATATATATATATATATATATATATATATATATATATATATATATATATATATATCATCATCATCATCATGTCGCGCAGTTTGCACGGATATCCATGACAATCTCTCGCCAACCTTCCCTATCATTCATCGACTCTGGGAGTTCCTCCGCGCAGCAGCCAGCATCCATACATAGTTGGTCAATGTAGGTCCTGACTGGGCGGCCCACATTAGCGTGTCCATGTGCTGGCTTCCACAATAGTACGTCGCTTACGATCTCGTCCTTGTTTCTCCAGCAGTGTCCTGCATGCCTAGCCCGTCTTACTCGTATGGTTTGTGAGATGGGGGGTAGGTGGCCATACAGTTGCTTTTTTGTAACTGTATTGAATTTGTGAAATGCATCATTCCAATACGAAAAGAGAGATTAGAATTTTATTGTAAAATTCCATTAAAATAACAGCAACAAAGAAAATGTATAAAAGCTAAGAATATAGAGTAGAAATCGTGGAATAAATCATTCAAATATTATAAGAATTATTGTTCTTCATCGTTGTTCATTATTTTCCATATTCATTATTTTTATCATGTTCATTATATTTCATATTCGGATTGATTTATACAGACACATTTTTCACACACACACACACACACACATACATATATATATGTATATATAAAATATATATATATATACATATATATATATATGGTTGTTGGCATCCTTCCGTCTACTAAAGACGATGGCGTAGAGTCCACTTTTTGGTATTTTTATTTATTTATTTATTTTTTTAAATATCTGCAACTGCGTGAGTGGTTG
>CM042141.1:43254517-43257017 GCA_023376005.1 Doryteuthis pealeii
AGGCCTGTTTAGCTAAATCGGTAGAGCAACCACCACGGAATCGAAAGGTTCCGGGTTTGGTACAGTCCTCGCCAACCCAGCGTAGGAGTAGAACAGATTGGGTACTCTGATCTGTGCGCTAAAGTAGGGGTTCTAGCGGTAGGTGTGGCAGTCCATCTCAGCAAAAAGTATCTCCTTGGTCAAGCACAAAAAAAGGAAAAAGAGGATAGACTCCCTCATTGTCCGGCTGATACCGACAATAGGCCACCTTGGCAACTTTACTTTTACTAAGTGTATGTTAATTTGGAATCAAGACACATTTATGTGTCACCCGCGAAAATTGAGCCCAAGTCTAAAATAAACTAGCGAAAAAGGGGTAGACTCCTTCATTGTGCGGCTGATACCGACAATAGGCCTCCCTGGCAACTTTACTTTTACTAAGAGTAGGTTAATTTGGAATCAAGACACATTTATGTGGCACCTGTGATAATTGAACCCAAGTCTAAAACAAACTAGTGAAAAGGAGATAGACTCCTTTGTTGTGCGGCTGATACCGACAATAGGTCCCCCCGGCAACTTTACTTTTACTAAGTGTATGTTAATTTGGAATCAAGACACATTTATGTGTCACCCGCGAGAATTGAACCTAAGTCTAAAACAAACTAGTGAAAAGGAGATAGACACCCTCGCTGTCTGACTGCTACCGACAATAGGCCACTCCACCAACTTTATTTTTCCTTTATTGACTATTCACAAATTTATAGACTAGACAAATTGACACTGCGCAAAACTACAATGAGAAATTCGCTGATTTGAATAAAAGCATTAGAACAGAAATATCCATTTCCTGAGTAAAATATTGATCGATTTAACCATATGACAACCACCGTCCCAAGGCCGAAGATACAAAACAGTGAATAGTGGTGAAGTTGGAATAGATTGGTTGGTTGGTTGGTTAGTTGGTTGGTTGGTTTTAAAGGAATGTCAACCCTTGTTGGGTTATTATATGCTAAACTTTTTATTTATTTATTTTTCATGTGTACTCAATCTTTAAAACATTCTTTTAAATTCCGAAGATTCGAAACAATGAATTGGAGTAAAGGTGGAATAGGTTGGTTGCCTGATTGGTTTTTAAAGGCATTTCAACTTTTGTTGGGTTATTATATGCTGAAAAAAATTGCTTTATTTATTGTTCATGTGTACTCAAATTTTTAAACATTTTTTAACCTTCGTAGACACGAAACAATGAATTGGGGTGAAGCTGAAATAGATTGGTTGCCTGGTTGATTTTTAAAGGCATTTCAACTCTTGTTGGGTTATCTTATGCCGAAAACATTGTTTTATTCATTCTCTATGGGTACTCAATTTAACAAAAAAAAAACATTTTTAAACTCCATAGATACAAAACAATGAATTGGGGTGAAGCTGGAATAGGTTTGTTGCCTGGTTGATTTTTAAAGGCATTTCAACTCTTGTTGGGTTATTTTATGACGAAAACATTTTGTTTTCATTCTTGATAGCACTCAATTTTTTTCCAAACTTAATGTTTGTAGAATATTTAAAAAAAAACAACCTTTTTTATTATCTCCTGGCAATAGAAGGAATTACACAACTGTATCATTATCGAGGTACATCAAAAAGTTTTCTTCGTTTCCATATCAATCTACGCCAGAAATTAACCTCAGAATCCCTGAACGAAGCAGACAGAAGAGCTAAGTATAAATAGTTGGTTTTTTGAGGTCACTGAGTTATTTTATCTTCTAAATAGCAATTTTTGGTTGGATCTTACGGCATGTCAACCCTTGGGTTATTTTATGCCGAAGACATTTTGTTTTCATTCTTGATAAGATTCATTTTTTTTCCAAACTCAATTTTTAAAAATGTTTTTAAAATAACTTTTACTACCACTCCGGGTCAGAATGGACCTGGGGATAATGGCCATGAAGGGGTTCTGCACACTCATCAGAGCTCCAAAATTGGAACTTCATCATTAGTTGCAGAGCTAGAATAGAAAATACTCCAATATGTGGTGGATTCTCCAATTCATACACTCATTTGTTTCATTCTATGTAACAGCATTTGTCTGCAATGGTGAATCCAAGTCATCTAAGCGCACGGCAAATGGTATTGGCGAACTGATTTCGAATTCTGACTGGGACATTTTGCATGTCAAAAAAGAATGCGTATTTACTATTCAGCGGTTTTGGGCAAGGTGAATGAGGATTGAGAATAACCAACCTTGTTTTTTGGTCACCTTTATTACATGTTTATTAGCATTGAAGGTCACGTGTCGGCCGTACATGTCACATGTCACACCTTGGCCTATGATATAAGGCATTGCTTTTACACAGATCCCTCAGGTTTATTTACCATCCTACCTACAATACGCCCATCGTGCTTATAGAACTACATTGCTTCTATATTAGTAGATCATAGGACCGAATTCTAAACCAGGGTCGTAACACTGGCTTTCTGTTGGAAGATTAATTCTGCCTATTTCTCTGAATGTTTGAGATGAGGC
>CM042141.1:43264517-43279517 GCA_023376005.1 Doryteuthis pealeii
CGTATGGTTTGTGAAATGGGGGGCAGGTGGCGATGCAGTTGCTTTTTTGTGGGGTGCTGCTTCCACGACTTATTCAGGACCGCTCGCAGCATTCTGGTACAGCTCCCATCTAGCTTATTCTCAAGGCGCTTCATTAGGGTCCAGGTGGTACATCCATACAGCAGTACCGACACAAACACAGCCTGGAAAAATCGTCTCTTTAGCTTGGCGGGGAGATCGGATTTCCATATGACTGATAATTTGTTGGTGGCCAGCCATACCTTTCCTATTCGAGTGTTAACATCGCTTTCTGTGGATGAGAAATAAGGTTTATTCAACATATTAATTATTTTGACAATAGGTTAAATACTCTGATAAACTTAGGTAATTCCTAAGGGTATTTTGACGTAAGCAGTGACGTATTTTAGGTTACAGACAGACAGACGCCAAATCCCCATTATTATAAGATACCAATTTGGTTTTAGTAATACTAAAAAGGAAGCAAACAAACTAACATAAATGTGTACCTATTTATTGCTTACACTTTTCAGCATGCTGTCAGCATTATTCTCTAGTTTGTCATTTGATTTTTCTTTGTTTCAAACAAGCAAATTTCTTTATCCTCTGTTGAGCTGATATATCAGTCGACAAGCGAGGAACAGAAGGTGTCGCTGAACCATTTATTGTCTGGCTTGTCGACCATATTGTCAGGGCCTCTCACCACATACACAAATCGATTATTTCGCTTTCAAACAGAAGAGATTAGGATTGCGTCTAGTACAAAGGAAAACAAAAAAAAGAAGGAAAAAACGAAGAATTGGAAAAAATAGACAAGCGGAAGTAACAAGAAAATTAGGAAGTGAAAACACATACAGGATTTAGAATGAGTTGAGAAATGGAAATACAGAATAGTCTATAGTAAGGATAGGGGTAAGCATATATAGTAATGATAGAAAAGGACTTAGTCTAACAAGAGACTCGTAATCTCGGAAGAGGATTATTTCGAGATCATAATATAACTCAAATAATGATTGGAGAATAACTCATAGCAATTGCAGAAAAAAACAACTCTTTACCTCTATTAATAATGGAGATTTTCTGTATTTCTCTCTGTAACAAAAACTACGTCATAGCTCTACGTCACAGCTTACATGAAATTATTCTTATGCTATATACACCCAAAATTTGAGTAAGCAATTTTAAAAATTGTGTTTTACTCAAGCCCTTTTTCTTTTTTTACAGTAACAAGAAGATAACTAAAAAGTTTACAAATAAATAAATACCTACGATTTTGTGGAAAATTAAAAGTGGAAAATATTCAAAATAATTGTTTGATTATTGCATGCACGCCACATTTTATTTGAGAAGGACGGGGCTCAGTTTTCATTTTAAAATGGTTTAATTCTTTTTTACTCCTTTAATAAATATGAGGATTTTGCTTACTTATGATACAAACCCTCTGACATTTAATTTTTAACTCCCACCCTCTCAGGCAATGTCTTTCAAAAATTAACTTTTACGACGCCCGGAGGGTGTTTTCTGTTGCTAGTAATGATAAAAGAAGAATCACTTGCATAAATGATCGCAGACTAACTCAGAGTATGAAGATTTGATTTATATTCGTGAAGATATTTAAAAATTAAAATATACATAGAAATAGCATTGAAATTCTACTTAAAATGTCCAGCATTTTTAAATGTCAAAAGTAAAGAAAAATAATCTAAAATCATTACATATTTATATATAAGGGCAATTTATCTATACATATATAAAGCAAAGTTGGTGTGTATGTCTGAGTATATATATATATATATATATATATAATATATATATATATAAAATCAATGGTAATATTATGAATTTACACTCATAACTTGAAGTTTCATGGTAATCCAATCCTCAGATGAGTCCAAAGGTTGAGATCTTAAAAACCAGTCGTGAAATGGTTGAGATTTTAAAAACCAGTTTTTAAAATCTCAACCATTTCACGACTGGTTTTTAAGATCTCAACTACTGGACTCATCTGATGATTGGATTACCATGAAACTTCAAGTTATGAGTGTAAATCCATAATATTACCATTGATTATAAATCTGCTCTGATTTATTAGCACTGAGCACCTTATCATGCCAATACTTTTCTCATTTTTTCATTCTCTATTCATTATATATATATATTATATATATATATATATATATATATATATATATATATATATATATTCACTATCACCAGATCTTGCTTTTTGTGCAAAAATAATGAGGATTTTATTTATATCTGGAAAAATATTTATAAATTAGGATTTGAATAGTAAGAGAAGGGAAAGTCATTGGTTCCATTTGTGATTAAAACATAGATCATAATAGATAAAATTGTGCATGACTTTTATGTGAAGCTCTCAGTTAGCTTATTCTCTAGGTGCTTCGTTAGGGTCCAAGTGGTGCAGCAACCATACTGTAGCATGAAATAGAATAATAACTGATAATAATGATTTCTATGAAAATAGGGATTTAGATTTCCCTCCAAAACAGTCCATGTCATTACTGAGTTAAAATCATGCAATGTGCTTAATATCTCACTAAGAAATAAAGGTTGACATAATATATGGTGTGGTTATTTTGCATACTGCTTTTAACAAAACTGGGTTTAATAAATAGTTACTTGGTGTTATTGATCTCTAACATTATTATTTTGTTCTATAACGTAATAAGATTAATCCTCTGAATGGTTTTATATAGAAAGCAATTAAAATATGATTAAAAATATAATCTTTTTATATACATTCATATTTAATTTCGTTAGTCTTTCGAATCTGATATATTTTCATTACATTAAAAGTTACATACTTACGCTCGGAGGGCGCATATTCTTACTATATTTAATAATGAGATAATTTATATAAATAAGGAGTCGATGTAATATTTAAAAAGATAAACTCTTGAATGATAATGTTACATAGTTGATTGGTTGCTTTTAGATTATGTACGAAATTAGAAATATGAAATAAATAATTCTGAATAATTAAAAGATAAACGTACATTTCCAGGCATTGGCCTTTTGCTGTATACCCTTCTCATTACTTACTTCTTACTTCTATTCTTCTTCTGTTCTTCTGACATCTTAAGTTCTTCTAGGTCTATTCTAACGTCTGGACTTCTCTTGGGGACTTCGTGTCTGGTCTTCCATTGGGGATTTCTCTTTATCAGAAGCCCTGTGTCATTGGTAGTTTTAGATAAAAACACAATACTTCGATTTACTTTGATCATATTTTATTCTCGAAATCCCCCACCAGACTACCTGCGCAGATCGAGTCGGAGCGTGTATAACACGACTCACCACCGTCGTGGTTTCTCGCTGACTGACTAAAATCTATTTCTTATCTAAACCGTAAGAGGGGCTTCTCCACCGATTCTCACGGTATCCACCGGAAGGAAGGATCAGGACAGGTCAAGCCTTGTCATTCACATCCTTCAAGGCCATGAGCTGCAGCTTATAACGGCCATTTTGATTTCTACACTATTGCACATAAATATTAGGTATCTAATAATTATGTAACACTTTTACCGAGCGTGTGGCTGTTTTCTGGTTGGTCAGTTCCATTCGCTGGAGTGGGAAATTACGAAGTTCTATCTGGTTTTGAGAGGAGGGTGGCGTGTCTTCTTCATGGTAATTTCTTCCCTGTGTGATGGTCAACTTGGGCTGAATAAAAGCGACTATAAAGATTATCCAAATCTTTTTTTTTCGTTATTAAAAACGACAACGGATGCAGAGAGGAAGAAACCCCAAAGAAGTCACAGACCAGAAGAACAGAGAGAACCAGCCCAGATACCCAGATAGAGAATAGACAACTCGATCCATCTTAGAAGCAGATAATGCTGGCCAGCTGAGAAGATACACAAGAAGATAAGTAGTACAAGATGTTAAGAAGAGAAGAGAGGGCTATATAACAATGATAAACGTAATGCTAGTCAGTAAGGAATAATTGATCTTATAAATAATTAAAGGACTCAATATAATGAGAGGAAAATGAACCCTTTGTAAGGTTAGAATGCATAGTAATACAAGATGTAGTAATGAGATAAAAAAATCTAAAGTAGGACAATTTTAATGAATGAATAACATGCAGCAGAGAAAGCAATAATAATAATAATAACAATAAAGAGAACTTGTCAACTGGTGGACGTTGCAGTTCCAGCAGATCACGGGATGAAGCTGAAAGAAAACGAAAAGATGGACAAATACCTGGACCTTGGCAGATAATTGAAAAAGCTGTGGAATATGAGTGTGAAAGTATTACCAATTGTAGTTGGTGAACTTGGAACGGTCCCCAAAAAACTGGATCTGGAAATCAGAGGAAGAATTGAGATCATCCAGACTACTGCACTGCTGCAATCGGCTAGAATACTCAGAAAAGCCCTGGAGATCTTAGGAGGCTTGTTGTCACTCAGACTTCGACTCCAGTGAAGAATTACCATCAGTTAACGCTTGGATGTAAAAATCAAAGAGTGAAAATAATAATAATAGATAATTGATAATAATAATGAATGAATAATATGTGATTTTGATTGGCGACCCTCACGGTCGAGGATGCTGGCTCTTCTGTTTCAACCCTGTCTGTGCCTTGAGATGGCCGATTGAGCCGGTTAACTCTGAAACGCTCGGTCCAGTTACAGACATGCTCTTCCTTGGAACAGTGCTTAGGCCTGAGTCAGCTGATGCTTCAGCCTGCCCGAATTAGTTAGTCTGTTTCGTTCTATCTCTAGAAGTCGTACGCTCTGCGTGCGTTGNGCTACCATAATCCGTCTATCTATCTCTATATTATCTATCCCACACACGCACACATTATATATATATATATATATATATATATATATATATATATATATATATTAAAAAAGTTGGCCAGAAAGCTTGCAAAGAATCACCAATAAAATCGTTAAATAGGAGACCTGCCCTTTGTTTAATTCCACCTGTATAAATGAAAGAATGCTGCCCAAATAGACATATTTCAAAATACGCGATCCGGCAGCTAAGTACCAAAATAACACCTAGCAATACCGTTATGACCTTGTGAAAAGGCAAAATGGAACGGCCAAAGACACCATTCGCAACCTTCATATATATATATATATATATATATATATATATATATATATATATATATATTATATAAAAAGTTAATTATTTGATAATTAATGAATTAGGTGAGCATATCTGTTCAAATGTAAGGCGTAAACATATCGAGAAAATGTCGACCTCTGTATGTACATTTCGGCATATTATGCCTCATCAGAAGAGTTATAGACAGGAGACTGCTCTGTGTGTGATTTGAACCCTGACGCCTTACATTTGAACAGATATGCTCGCCTAATCATTAATACACACACACACACACACACACACACACACATATATATATATATATATATATAATATATTTATATATATGGACTGGGGATTATTTGTGTATATCTATGATACTTAAGGACATAATCCTGGTGGCTAAGCTGTCCATGATATGCATCACTCCACTTAAACCCTTAATTTGGCTTGACAGACGGTCGGATGGCCTCCTCTGATCTATCGGCTAGTCACGTCAAGCACTAGCACCTGTATGCTTGTCCCGACCCTATTGTCCTTATGGTAGGCCCCAACCCTTTTTATCATATATGTACTAGAAGGAAGTGGCTTAGGCTCTTAGTGTCCTGCGTATGACGTAAAACTCTGATTGTGAAGTTCCAGTCTTGGAGCTCCGGGTAATACCCCTTCATCAACATTACTCCCACGTCCACTCTGACCGGGAGTGGTAGTACCTGTTAGATCCCATATATGGATTAAATAAATTGGAGGCACGTGGTCTAATGGTTAGAGTCGTAAGAAATGAACTCGTTGACTCGAGTTCAATTCCAGGACGAAGCTGTATGCATTTCACATGGCGCTAACACCCTTGGGAAAGGTATGCATCTAAATCTCCATACAGCTATGGGTAAATAGCAGTGCAGACTGGGCTCTTTAACCATGGCGAGGTAACCAGTCTAGGAGAAGAAAAACTCTGAATTCAAACCCGTTAAACTCCGTTTAAGAAATTGACCTTGTGTCGTATCCTGCTCATGCGGAGGGGTTGGTATATATATATATATATATATATATATATATATATATATAATCCAAAAGTCCAGAGAATAAATCTTCCTTATGACACAAGAGTTTTATTTAAAAACCTGTCGCAGTTTGAGAGCTGAATGTGTGCTCTTAATGTTAGAGGCACAGAGCAAATATATAAGTAAAGAAATAACAAAAGACTTAGAGATTTAGCATTATGGTCTATTTCAGGGAGCTTAGACAAAGTATCTAACTCTCCCGACTCATCAGATGCGAATCTGATGAGTCGGGAGAGTTAGACTATAATGCTAAATCTCTAAGACTTTTGTTATTTCTTTACTTTTATATATATATAATATATATATATATATATATATATTATATATATATGGGTTAAATAGAAAAATATTATAAACAAATCTAATTAAAAAAATTGAATACCCATCAAGTATAAATAAAACACAACATCTTCGGTATAAAATAACCCAATAAGAGTTGACCTGCCGTAAAATCCAAGAAACAAAACCAAACATCATGAAGAAGTCTAGCAGAATTTTACTATTGTGCAGGAAGTTCGATTCTTGTTGGCTATTCCACACATGTCTCCTTAGACCAGGCTAATTTAAACTTAGTAAATACTTATCTAAGTCGAGATCCTATATGTAAATAAAGACAGTTGTAATGAATATAGGAATGAACAAGAGAGAATTACGAAGAGAAAATCGAGATTCGAGTTCCAGAATCTTTTTAAAAAAATATATATAAAAAAAGTAATTTGAAAAAAGAATAGAATAAGTCATGCTAAGTTTTCTTTCGTTAATTAAGACTTTTTTTGTCCTTACCTTGTTTATTTACGCTAAATTCTGGCGCGTCGAAAACATACGGAAATAGAACCAGAGACGTTGTCAGATTTCTAAGGGGGGAGTGGGGCTATTGGAGGAGGGAGGGCAAAAACAGACATGAAAGAGACAAACAAGTCGGGAGACGGGCAAACGGCATTGATTTGTGTAATTTGAATTAAAAAAGAAGAGAGAGTAAGAGAGAGAGAGAGAGAGAGAGAGAGAGAGAGAGAGAGAGAGAGAGAGAGAGAGAGATGAGAGATGAGAGAGAGAGAGAGAGAGAAGGTGAAAAAAATGTCGAAAGCTTGGACAATCGACCATTTTTTTAAATTCTTACATCAGACAACGTGTTCACTCAAAGGTAAGATTTCCTAGTGTCTCGGAATAAGTTCCTTAATGAGATCACAGACAAAAACATCATTTCTTGCTTCTTTAGCTTTTAAAGGCCGGTGACAATTATAGCTCAGTTAAAAAAAGGGCCAAGTTTTTTTTTTACTAATTTTCCACTGATGCTTTGCTGTTTATAAAAGTTTGTTTTCAATGTATTATCACGTAGTTTTGCAGAACTCGATTGGAAAGCTTTTTTTTAGAACTATGTACACATCTATGACTCAAATATATTATTAACAGAAGCTGAAGAAGAAAAAAACGCTCGTAATGCAGGGTTTTATTCTCGTTACGTAAACAGACAATTTACTCGTTCCACTTTTCACTGCAACACAAAAGAAACCACTTTTTTATTGACTAGTTTATTCTAACGGCATGTTAACCCGTCTAAGGTTATTTTCTGCCTAGAGGTTAGGTCATTGAGGTCATTGTAGATTTACGTTTACACTTTTGAGAAGTTCTTAAAAGTTTGTTTTTCTCACTCTATTATACGATATCAATTGAGTTGGTTTGTTGTTTTATTTGAAGGCATATCAACCATTTTCGGGTCATGCAATGCTGAATCAAGACATTTTGATTAAAAATAACTTTAGATCACATAGGCAAGAAACCGTCAGTAATCAGACGCCGTTGAGTCTATGTCAACACTACCTTAATTTATCTATCTATCTATCTATCTATCTATTGTGTTCGGCTAGGAATCACAAGGTTCTTGCTTCGATACCGGCCCTCACCAACTCAGGGTATGAGTAGCACAGGGATCTGTGCGGTAAAGTGAGGAGCTGATGATAGGTGTTGCGCTCCACCTCAGATGCTAAAATAATCTCCTTGATCTAGCGCTAGTGAAAAGAGGATATACCCACTTGCTGTCTGGCTTGATACCGGCATTAGGCCGCCCGACCACTTTACTTACTTTTACTATATATATATATATATATATATATATATATATATAATATATATACGTGTGTGTGCGTGTGTACTATAAATCTTCATTTTTAGGTGCTTCTTCTATTATTTTTATTTTCGTATGAAATGGAAACGGCGCCCGGAGATCAAATCCTGGTTTAGTTTGATTATTTCGATTTTCTGGCATGTCAATTCTTGTTGGATTATTTTATGCTGATGACATTTTGTTTTATTCGTTCTTGATGGTTACTCATTTTTAAAAATCAATTTACAAAAATACCTTTTTATTGAACTCATATTCAGTTGTGACCCTAACGGGTACTCTGGGTCAAAGATGACCTGGAAGTAATAGTGATGAAGGGCTACTCCACGTTTACCAGAGCTCCAGCATTGGAACCCTAACATAAGCTAGATTGTAACGTCATACCGTGGAGGCTAAGATCCTCAGCCACAGACTTCTAGTACATACATGATAACCAGACTTGGGGCTTGCCACAAGTTCAATAGGGTTGGGACAATCATATAGGTTCTAGGGCTTTACATGAACCAGCTGGTTGATCGGAGAGGGCAGGGCGTCTCTGACCAGCTGGTTAGCCTAAGTAAGCCCCAGAATAAAGTGTTGCATCCCATGGAGGGCTCAGCCACCAGGGTTCCGTCTTTAAGTATAATTGGCCGCCATCCACGGTCAACAGGTGCCCCCCCTCCTTGGGGGATTTTACATCTCTGCAGAGATGCAGTCGGTGTATCTTTAAGCCCCAATCGACAGGGAAGTAAAGTGTTTGGAGGTGCTTGTTTTGTTATGTTTATTTTCGTATGAAATGGACACGGTGGTCTGAGTTCAAATCCTGGACGAGGTCGTTTTTTTTTTAAATAGGAAGAGATCATTACAAAAAAGTTTTGAAATATTAAACATGTCAAATCGTGGACAAGGCTATTTGCATTTCATTTAGAGTTAATTCCCATTAGGAAGTAATGAATCCACATTCTCCCTCCAGCTACAGGTAAATAATAGGGCAGACAGAAATCTTTAACTTTGGTATGGCAACTGCTCTAGGTGAAAGAAAACTCTGAACTCAAATCTATTATACTCAAATTTAAGAAGACATTGTGGCACATTTTGCTCGAGCCAGGGGGTTGGTTATTATTTGCTATTAGTAAGAGTAAATATTTATCTAAGATATATATCTTATATGTTTTTAAGAGTATATATGTATCTTTATGGAAGCGCGTGGTGTAATTGTTAATAGTCATGGGAAATGAACTCATCGCCCCGAGTTCAAATCCTGGATGTGGTAATTGCATTTCACTTAGCGCGCATACCCTTGGATAATGAAACCCCCTCCAGATATGGATAAATAGTAGGGCAGTCCTGGCTCTTTCACCTTGGTTAGGCAACCTGTCTAGGAGAAGGAAAACTATGAATTCAAACCTGTTAAAAATTTGATCTTGTGTCACATCCTGCTTGTGCAGAGGGGTTCGTAAATATATATATGTATCTAACCCCTCAGTACAGCGGGTGTGAATTCAGTTCTCTGTGCCATCCTGTCCTACTATTTACCCATCGGTGGGTAAGGGATGAGTGATGGATCTATGCCTTACTTAAGAGCATCACCCAAAGTGAAAAGCAAATAATCTTGTCGAGTCCATTTCCAGGGACAATTATCGTTACGCCGCAAGCACCAAAATGTAATATACTGAAAACATTCTACAGTTTTCCCATAAGTAAGAAGTGAAAATTTAGAGACCCTCCTTGATTTATGCGATGACAAACGGAAAATACATTTTTGTAAAATATGGTAAAATAAAAACACTTTACATCGCCAGTTGGCTATCTTGTCAAAAACTCACATCTTTATGGGCTGACATACTAAAAAAACAAAATAAGAAAACCTGAATATTTTTTATTCCCATAAGTCGATGTAGAACCCATTTTACAAATCTCTGGATATTTCACAAGGATTTCAAGAAATATATTTATGCCTTTGGTTGGTTGGTCCGTGGGTTGGGTGGTTGATTGGGTGTTTGGTTCATTGGTTGGGTGGTTGATTGGGTGGTGGGTTCGTTGGTTGGATGGTTGATTGGGTGTTTGTTGTTGGTTGGGTGGTTGATTGGGTGTTTGGTTGTGGGTGGTGGTTGATTGGGTGTTTGGTTCATTGGTTGGGTAGTGATTATGTGTTTGGTTCATTGGTTGGGTGGTTGATTGGGTGTTTGGTTTGTTGGTTGGGTAGTTGATTATGTGTTTGGTTCATTGGTTGGGTGTTGATTGGGTGTTTGGTTTGTTGGTTGGGTAGTTGATATGTGTTGGTTTATTGGTGGTGGTTGATTGGGTCTTTGGTTTGTTGGTTGGGTAGTTGATTATGTTTTGGTTCATTGGTTGGGTGGTTGATTGGGTGTTTGGTTTTTGGTTGGGTGGTTGATTGGGTGTTTGGTTAATTGGTTGGGTGGTTGATTGGGTGTTTGTTTGTTGGGTTTGGGTGGTTGTCATTGGTTGGTGGTTAATTGGTGTTTGGTTCATTGGTTGGGTGGTTGATTGGGTGGTTGATTGGGTGTTTGGTTTATTGGTTGGGTCGTTGATTGTGTGTTTGATTCATTGGTTGGGTGGTTGATTGGGTTTTGGTTCGTTGGTTGGGTGGTTGATTGGGTGTTTGGTTTATTGGTTGGGTCGGTGATTGGGTGTTTGGTTTATTGGTTGGGTCGGTGGTTGGGTGTTTATTTTGTTGGTTGGGTGGTTGATTGGGCGTTTGGTTTATTGGTTGGGTCGGTGATTAGGTGTTTGGTTCGTTGATTGGGTGGTTGATTGGGTGTTTGGTTCGTTGGTTAGGGTAGTTGATTGGGTGGTTGATTGAGTGTTTGGTTTATTGGTTAGTTGTTTCGTTCGTTGGTTGATTGGGTCGTGGATTGATTGATTGGTTGGTTTATTGGCTGGTTGGTTGATTTGATTGGATGTTTGGTTGATTGATTGGTTATTCGGTCCTTTGGTTCGTTGTTTTGTTTCATCGTTTTGTTGTTGGGTTGATTAGTTGAGTTTGAGTTTTGTTTAACGGCATATCAACCTCTGTGGGTCATTTAATGCCCAAAAGGTTATTTTGGATTTCAGTCTTTAAAGTAGTTGTTCTATTGAGATATTCGGTTATGTTCTGTTATATCTTGTTGAAAAGGTTGCTTTTTTTTTAGAAAATTTGAAATATTTTCAGGGTTTGTATTCTTAAAAATGTCCCTCAGGTTTCTTGCTTGATAGTAATTAGTGCGGATATGTTTAAGGCTGTTACAATTCTGAAGGATATGCTTGGTTGTAAGTTGTACTTTGCATATTGGTCACCCTGGGGCATCCTCCCCTTTTAACAGGTACGACTGGGTAATGTGAGTGTGCCAAATACGCTATCTGGTGGATGATTGGTTGATTAGTTGATTGGTCGATAGGTTAATTCGGTGATTGATTGGTTGGTTGGTTGGTTGGTTGGTTGGTTGGTTGGTTGGTTGGTTGGTTTTATGGTACGTCCAACATTGATAGTTTATTTAGCAGCAATTTACCAATTATTTACATAGTTTCAAAAAACAAATAATAATACTTGTAAACAATTATAAAATAGTTTTTAAACATATCTATTTGACGGATACATGGGAACTTAATGAGAACTAACACTTCTATCCCAGTGGACCTGGGAGTAATGACAACGAATAAGTGACTCCACACTCCCCAGACATCCAAAACTTGAGCTTCACAATCGGATATAGTTTAGTGTCATATCCAATATTTTCCCAATGGCATTACAGTGAAGTAAAGCGCAAACAGTCTAATCCAAGATTTGAACTCGATCTTGCCAATACTATTTCAAGTATTCCTATTGAATATGAATTATTTTCAAACGTATCTATTTGACCGATAGGTAAGAGCCACCAATCCGGCACAAAGTGAATGTGGGTGTAATGACAACAAGAGTGACTACACATGTGGTATAGTGGGATAGATTTAAAGGAGTTGGAGGTAATAGTAATGATTCTATACTTATCTTCTTACTGTTCAACTAATTTCTGGCTGAATCTCAGCTGGGCTATGCGGCATAGCAGGTATTTCTTGTTCGGTTGTCGATTTTTCGACTGTTTCTCGAGCCTGAAAACTTGCAAATATTTCAAGATCACTTGTCCTGTGCTATTAATAGTTTTTGATAATAAAAACCCAAACGTTCTTGTTTTTTCTGAGCTCATTAATTTTATCCCAAGTAAAAATTATTTATCTTGTGTCTGCTTTCAAAGCCTCAGCCCAGGCTGTCAACACATCATTTTCTGTTTTTCCCTCTCTCCGCCTGTTGGCATCCGTCGACTAAACAAATATCGACAGGTATCTGTTTACACGTCATCCCCAAAATTGTAGTAACTTTCAATTCTTATCTAGAAGTTTTGGTTTTTTTATCTCATATTGTTGTATACCCTTTTCATTACTTACTTCTATTCTTCTTCTGACATCTTTTCTATCTTACGTCTTCTTCTAACACTCTTCTAGCGTCTGGACTTCTCTTGGGGACTTCGTGTCTGGTCTTCCATTGGGGATTTCTCTTTATCAGAAGCCCTGTGTCATTGGTAGTTTTTAGATAATAACACAAGACTTCGATTTACTTGGATTATATTTTATTCTCGAAATCCCCACCAGACTACCTGCGCAGATCGAGTCGGCCGCGTGCATAACACGACTTACCACAGTCGTGGTCTTGGCCGATCTGACTAAAAATTTACTTCTAATCTAAACCGGAAGAGGGTCTCCTCCACCGATTCTCACGGTATCCACCGGAAAGGATCAGGATGAGGTAAAGCCTTGTCACTCATCCTTCAAGGCCGTGGGCTGCAACTTATAACAGCCATTTTGATTTCTACACAACTGTACATAAATATTAAGAATTTAATAATTATGTAACAATATTATTACATTCTCTCCAGACCTCAAAACTGGACTCTCACCATCAGATGCAATTTAGTGTTATACGCAGGACACTTTTTTTTCGATGGATTCTCTCTCGTCAACGAGTTATTTTTATATATATATATTTGACCGATAGGTAAGTGCCTAATAAGATCTACCAATTCGGCACAGAGTGAACATGGGAGTAATGGCAACAAAAGTGACTACAAATGTTGCATACGGGATCGATTTAAAGGAGTTTGTTGTAATAATAATGTTTCTATACTTATCTCCTAAATATTCAACTATTTTTTGGGCTGAATCTCTACTGTTCTCTGCTGTTCTAGATCGAAATAGCTGGTATTTTCTTGTTCGATTGTTGGGCTGGCCTTTTCGGCTGTTCTTCGAGTCTGGAAATTACTTGCGAATATTTCCAGATCCCTTGTCTTGTGCTGTTGATAGTTTTTAATAACAAACACAAGACGTTCGTTTTTTTCTGGGCTTATTTATTTTATCCCAAGTAGAAATGCCTTGAAGAACATACACTCTCTCTTGCGTCCGTCCTCTTCAGAGCCTCAGCACATGCTACCAACTCATCATCCTCTCTTTCTCTCAATCTCCGCTTGTTGGCATCTATCGACTAAACAGAGATCAACAGGTAGCCTTTTATACGTCATCCCTAAAATTGTAATAACTTTCCACTCTTATCGAGAACTTTTTTTTTTTCATCTCATATTATTACACACTCCACAGACCTCAAAACTGGACTCTCACCACTGGATGCAATTTAGTGTCACACTCAGCACACTATTTCTTTTACAATGGACGCAGTCTCGCCAATGAGGCGAGCAAACGACATACTGCACTTGATTGATTGTACAAGCGGTATAAAAAAATTACACTGCGCAAAAATAACAGTATATATTTTTGTATCAAGCAGTTATTGTTGCAAACAGTGCCAACAAGTCTACTGCATCCAGACGCCATGATACTGACGTCGTGCGCGGTAAAATAAAAAAAATTTTCTTCTGTCCCTGACCGACTTCAACTTTGTTGTCTTGTCGACATTTTATTTCATCCGGGTAATTTTGTGTCTTTTATGCAGCTGTAACAAATGACGAAAGCAGCGCAAGATTTATGATGTCTGGCCGTGAAGGTTTGGCGCGCTTAAACGTCGATTCTTTGATTTTCTTCGTGTCATTTCAACGGTCGCCATTTTTGTTTTATTTCCTCGCGGTTTTGGCGGGTAAACAAAAATGCACCTCCGTTGAAATGACTGCACTGACGACACTCGACAAATAGGAAAATCCAATTAATTTTAATGAAAATATTTTGTTTGTCAGCCTCACTCTGTGCGTGCTTTGTTGATCCATCAGTTATTTCTCTCTTCTCTTTTTTCTATTCGCTTATTCCCCTTACGTTCTAAGGCGCCTATCGTGGAGCAGCGGTTATCTCCACCCCCCCTCCCCCATCAAACCTCTGCACACTTGTTCGATCCTGACTTTTATGGCTTTGCGCAAAGAATATATACAAATGGATCAATAAGGACGTGGAGTGAGTCAAAAGTTTTGCAATATTTTGGCAACAGGGCGAAGCTGAAATAAAACGAACAGATAACCAAGTACCTAGACCTTGCCAGAGAACTGAAGAAAATGATAGTTAAAGTGATACTAATTGTAGTTGGCGCATTTGGAACGGTCCCCCAAAATTTAGAAAACAGAATACAGCAATTGGAAATCAGAGGAAGAATTGAAACCAACCAGAAAAGATTGTTAGGATCGGCTAGAATACTCAGAAGGGTGCTGGACACCTGAGGATACTTGTTGTCACTCAAACACCACTTAGGCTGGCGTGAAACCTCACAAGGTTTAATAATAATAATAATAATAA
>CM042141.1:43287017-43302017 GCA_023376005.1 Doryteuthis pealeii
TTATAAAATAATAAAATTCGAAGGCAATCCAATGCGTAAAAAATAGAGACAAAAAGATGTATTATATGTCTAATCGATTTCAAAGCAAGAGCTTCATCATCAGAGTGTATTTTCAGAAATGACGTGCTTATGTTTTTTTTATTTGTGTGGTTATAATTTCTCTTCTTATTTCCTTTTCCTCTCCTTTTTTTCCTCTCTTTCTTCTTCTCCTCCTTTATGAATGGGCGAATAACTGTAATTTCTTATTTCTCCCTTTTTTTTTCTTTTTTAAAAGTTTGTTGAGAACAAGGCTGACATCCGGTAAGATGTTGCAATATGTTGCGACCGTGTGGAGATGTCAACATTTTTTAAAAACAAAAATGAACACATAAATAAAAACCGTTAATAGAAAAATCTTTTTTATATACTTAGCTTTTGTTTCGCTTTCACCTTTCCTTTCTTATTCTTTCTCCCTCTCTTTCTTTTTTTTGTGTTATTTCTCTTCTTTTTCTTTTTTTTTCTTTTTCATCCCCTTTGTTCTCTAATTTAAATTATTTTTTTATAGTAAATAAGTAAATAAAAGATTATCTTAAATTATGTATTAGTATTGATAGAAAAAATAAATAATTATTTTTTATTATTTTTTTTTTTTAAGAAAATATCTTTTATGAGTACTTTTTTCTCTTTTTCTTTTAAACTTAAATAGATTAAATATTATATTAATTATATATTAAAATATCATATAATAATTACATATTAGGATTGATGCAAAATTCAAAACAATAAAACAAAACATTCTCCTTTTAAATTTCAAATAGATTAAATATTATAAATCGAATATTTGAATTACAAAAGACATAATGTTTTGCTTCAATTATATATTTTATTTAACTATTTTTTTCATTCTTTTGCTGTTATTATTTATTCTTTTTTTTTTCCTTAAATATTTATTAATAGTTCTAGACTGACCGTAATCCTAAGAGGGTATTATGGTTTAAAGAAATGGTGTCATGGTTTAAAGAAATAATGTCATGTAAAGGAGTTAATAAGTATGTCAATACTGTTAAATTAATCGTAATTAATTTTTTAAATATTTTTTTATTATCTTTTTTTTTTTATTCCTAATCATTCCATCACTATATATATATATATATATATATATATATATATATATATATATATATATATATAATATCAATATTTAAAAAAAAATTTTCCCTTCATATTGTGAGTGCATGAAATGTTGAGAATCAATGGTATGTCTTAATAGATATCTATTATAGATGTATTACATAATTCAAATATGCAAACAGTTGATAGTTCGTAGGTTTAAAATTTGCGATAGGGAAAATACATATTTATGTGGAAATATGTATACTAAAAAAAAAGAAAAAAAAAAAGGCTATATATGAAACGTGTAATTTAGTTAACCGTGTATTCTGAGTTTAATTCTAATCTATTGATAGTTGGTAGGTTTAAAATTTATGATAGGGAAAATTACATATATATGTGAAAAATGGTGTACTAAATAAACTAAAACCTATATATGGAACGTTTAAATTTAGTTAATTATGTATTCTGTGTTTAATTCTAATCTATTGTTTATATTAGGACCTAATTTAGCTATTAATAAACTTTCTCTAATTCAGAGATTACCAATGTTGCGTATTATAGCCTCTATCTTAACTGAAAAATTGTTGTTCTTATTTTTGCATTTGATTAGGTGTTTATGGAATGAGGATGCACGTGTGTGGATGTGTTCCTTGATTCTAATGTGGAGGGGTCTAATTGTACTACCTATGTAGAAATTAAGGCATTTCGAGCAAGTTAGACGGTAAATTGTATAGGTCTTGTGGCATAAGTTAGGGTCTTTTATTGGGCAGTTGGTTAGTGTGCATGGTGTAATAACATTTTTATGTTTTATTGTTAGATGTTGGCGTAGTGAGGGTCCAGAGTGGGTTAGTTGGATATCTAGTCCCTCTCTATGAATAGCCTTGCGTATTTGTTTAGTGATTGCTTCGCTGAAATGTGGTAGTTTCAGGAAACAGGTGTTAGAGTGTGTGTGTAGTGTCCGTGTTTTTCTGTTATTTAAATGGCGTATATATGAAGTTGGGTAGCCATTGTTTTTGAGGGTGTTCATAAAGTGTGCAGTGTGAGTGATTCTGTCTGTTTCTTCACTACATCTATTGTGTATTCTATTAATTTCATTTATGATGTAACTTGTCTTGGAACTGAGTGGAAGTGCTGATTTGAAGTGTACAAAGAGATCCTTAGTGGTGTTTTTTTTTGTAGAAGCAAGTGTAAATTTTGCCTGTAGGTGATATTCTTATTCTAAAATCTAGAAGTGCTAGGGAACCAGTGTTATCTGGATGTTCTATTTGGAATTGGATGTGGTTGTCTATACTATGGAATTTTTCAGCTATGTCATTGGCTTCTTCTTTGGATGATGTTAATATAAGTATATCGTCAATAGGTCTTTATTTTTTTACGCATTGTATTGCCTTCGAATTTTATTATTTTATAACATACTTAACAATGCTTCAACCAATTACTTTTATATATATATATATATATATATATATATATATATATATATATATTATATATGGTTGAGCGCTGTCGGGGGACATTAATTGTAACTTCACCGTTTGGCATTAGCCGTGACCCTTCTGTTTACAGATTAGAGTTCTCTGGTGATTGTAAAAACATACAGGCATAAAGTATGTAGCAATTAATTGTTCACCCTAGACTAATGGCCCGCTGATAGCTACAAGGGTAAGGAACTTGACAGACGACAATTCTGTCGAGTTTCGATCCCGGCTAGAGGTAGCTTTTAAAATGTCGAGCCGCACTGATCAGAAGTAAACTTCGAAACACGTGACTGTGGATGACTAATATATATTATATATTAATATTTATATTTTTGCTTGAAGGCAATTACAATGCGCATATCGCATAAAATTCGATAATTATAGAAGATAATAATGACAAGTGAATTTCGCAAAGAATTATTCGGTGTGTACAACATCGTGCAGACTGTTTCAACTTTATTAAGTCTCATTAGCGATGTATACTAACGATTTCCCTCCAACAGAAATCGAAACCGGGACTTCAGCAAGATAGTCAGAAACTATACTACTTCGGCCACAATGCAGCACGGAAAATTCCTGCTAAATTAACCTGTCAATGATACTGAGACGTCTCTACACTATGAGGCAAGGGGACGCTGAGTGAACAATAACAAACCCGGGCCTTATGCTCTTCGGCGAAGGAAATAAGATTTTTGGATGTTTGTTTATTTTAGAAGCATTGTTGAATAAAGTATATATCAATATTTATATTTTTGCTTGAAGGCAATTACAATGCGTATATCGCATATATAGGTCAATTATTCTTGTTGGCAATAAATGTATAATTCAAAATGAATTATTTTTAACTAGTTTGATCATCTTTACATAGGATAAGTTGGTTATAATGTTTTATTCTACAAGTAGGCTAAATAATTACAAAGATTTTTTTTAATCAATGACAATGAAGAGGTACTCCACACTCGCTTGAGTTCCAGAAATGGAACCTCACCACTAGATGCGGTTTAGTGTCATAACCGAGATATCCCTTTTTGAGGACGGTCTTACAACTTTGCAGAGGATACAGTCAGCGATTCTAACCCCCATCGACATACGTAGGAACGTAAACGTAAATAGCTTCGGTTGGAATTTGTGCACGGCTCACCAGTTACATTTTCCGCGTCGAAACCATCACGCTAACCTCATTTGAAATTTAATGTTTAATAAATATTGTTGTGTAGGGGCCAAGTTCGAGTTGTAGTAGTAGTAGTGTAGTAGTAGACGAATGTCGTGTAGTGAAGAATTGATTGTTTCTTTCTTTCTAGGCTCGTGGGTTCTTTTTCTAGATATGTCACGACGGAGCCCCAACAAAATAGAAACCAAATTTTCCCCAACAAAAAAGAAGCCGAATTTTCTTTACTTCTCTTTGTGGTCCCGGGATTGGGGGAAGGTCACATCCACTTCCACTCCAATCCCGGAGCTTCCGTTTTATTTTTAAGTCTAGTTCCGGTGTCATTGGTCGGACAATGGCTGGGCCCCGTTAAGTGTTTATCCTACCAAACTTTAACCTCTTTTTGTTCTTATTTCTTTTTCTTTTCTTTCTCCAGAAATCCGATTACCGTTTTCTTTTGAATCCCCAAATTCTCCGCATACCATAATAATTACGCTACACACACACTGTACCTTGACATACGAGTTTAATTTCGTTCTGTTCATAACTCAAGTTTTTCGTATAACAAATCAATTTTCCCCCGTTGAAATGAATTGAAATGCCATCAACTCCCTTCCAAGAAAAAAAAAACAACCTAACTTTTTGTTACGCTGAATACTCAGCAAAAAAAAAAAAAAAAAGAAGAAATTTTCAATTTATTTCAGTATAGGTCTTATAAATACGTTTATAATCTCATTTCACTTAAAATAACAACGCTGAGGTCAAAAAAGTGGATTTACTGAATCAGTACGCACCAACTTTAAATCTATACAACATAAATTAATGCTAGCCTTTAATTTACAAAAGATGTGTATCCCTGAATTCGCAATCCACCATTTTTCTTCAATTTCTAATTATTCTGAATTACCAAAAAAAATAAAAATAATGTTTTCCCCTACACATTGTCCTTCACTGTTGTAGACCTGATCAGGTGATAGAGTAAAAAAAAAAACAAAACAAAAAAAAAACAAAAAAAAAACAAAAACAAAACAACTAGAATTAAGAAACTGAAATATAACATTATTGATAATGACTAATTGTTAAGGTAGACTTCGAAATCGCAGGCGTAAATTTCAGTGTTATATTTTAAGAGAATTGAGATAATAAACTTATCAAGTCCATTACTCCACCCACCTCCAACAAGTATCAATCATATTGATGAACAGATTTTCATCGGGTCGCAGTTCCAGAGGGTGAAAAATCGCCTTACGCCCAAAGCCTTTGATTTGTTATCATCATCATCATCCTCATCATCATCATCAAGGCGCCTCGTTAGGGTCTAAGTGGTGCAGCGATACAGCAGCACTGATACAACCAGAGCTTGGAAGAATTGGCGTTTTAACTTGTCGGTGAGATCGGATTTCCATATGACTGATAATGATTCTGATTTGTTATAAAGCTGAAATATAATTTCTAACTTATGCATTGTATATTTCTGAACTGTGAATTCTTAGGTTTTGAAAGTGGTGTGTGTGTGTGTGTGGGGGGGGGTGTACGTGTACATTTATGTAGCAGACCTGTGATCGTACGAATACTTTTGGGGATGAAATCATTTAATAATTAAGGCGAAAGCATTTCCGTTGGTAAAATGCTAGGCGTCTCATGCGTAACAAAAATATTGAAATTAGAGATCATGGTTATGATATTCGTTCCCTCACTTTTTCTTTTTTCTTTCTTTCTTTCTTTCTTTTTTCTTTCTTTCGTTTTTCTTTCTTTCGTTTTCTTTCTTTCTTTTTCTTTCTTTCGTTTTTCTTTCTTTCTTTTTTTCTTTCTTTTGTTTTTCTTCCTTTCTTTTTTTTCTTTCTTTTTTTTTTCTTTCTTTTTTTCTTTCTTTCTTTTTTTCTTTCTTTCGTTTTTCTTTCTTTCTTTTTTGCTTTCTTTCGTTTTTCTTCCTTTCTTTTACTTTTCGATTTGTGCTAATTGTTCGTTCGTTTCTTTCATTCTTCCTTCCCTCCTTTCCGTTTACATTCCCCCCTCCTTCCTTTCTTTCTTTTATATTTCTTTCTTTCATTTCGTTTGTTTTTTTATAACTCATCTTACTCCTTTTAATTCCATCTATATATATTTATTCAATTTTAAATTATTCAGAACTAATTGTAAACAAAATGTTGTTTCCACTACGCATTTTTGTTCACTGTCGAAGGCTTGATGATATAACGGAGTTAAGATAAGAAAAAACAACTAGAATTAGAAAGCTGAAACATAACATTATTAATAATAACTACTTGTTAAAATAACTAGCAAAATATGCGACCTATAGGTGCAAGTATTTACGTTTCACTGTAATAAGATACCATATAATATTAGAAAGACTGGAGAAACTAAATAAGAACGAATATAAAAAAATACACATTTCAAATCTTATTTTAATTGATTTCTATATGGAATTATACATAGGACTGATTTTAATAAGTTTGAGAATAATATGATAGAATTATAAATAGTTTCATTGGCATTTCTAATTTAATATAAGATTTTATTACATTAAATAATTATTTATTAGACCCAGTTTTGTTAAAATCATTATGCAAATTATTCCCACCATATACTATGTAAATCGTTACTTTTAGAGATATATAACACATATTTCAGGATTTTGAATGCATTAATTATATGGGTAGTTTTGCGGCAAATCTAACCCAGCTAGTATTTAATAGAGACATTGCTGATAAATAAGATGCTAATTAACATTAAATAATTATAATTTCATAATCGTTGAGAATATAACTTAAATAACTAAAGAAGTCGTGACGTCAGTGTTGACATAGTTTCAGTTACAGATAGAGAGTTACATAATCTCCATTATAATAAGATTAATAAGTAAGTAAAGTCGTCGGGGTGGCCTAAAGTCGGTATTAGCCAATCAGCGAATGAGTCTATCCTTTTTTCACTAGCGCTAGACCAAAGAGATTGTTTTTGCGTCTGAGGTGGAGCACCACACCTAACATCAGCTCCTTACTTTACCACACAGATCTCTGTGCTACTCATACGTTGAGTTGGCAAGGGCCGGTATCGAACTAGGAACCTTGTGGTTTCTAATTGATTAACAGAGTTTCATCGGGTCGTAGCTTCAGGGGGAGCAAAATCTTCCTAACCCAAAAGTGTTTGCGTTGCTATAATACTGAAATATAGGAAATGTAGGAAGCGCGTGGTGTAATGGTTAAAGTCATGGGAAATGGACACGTCGCCCCGAGTTCAAATCATGGATGTGGTGATTGCATTTCACTTAGCGCTAAAACCCTTGGGAAAGGTATGAATCCTACTCTCCCTCCAGCTATGGGTAAATAGTAGGGTAGACTGGGCTCTTTAACCTTGGTTAGGCAACCGGTCTAGGAGAAGGAAAACTCTGAATTCAAACCTGTTAAACTCCGCTTAAGAAATTGACGTTGTGTCGCATCCTGCTCGTGCGGAGGGGTTGGTAAATATATATAATACTGAAATACATTGCCAATTTTTTACGTGTTTATTTCTGAATTATGAATATGTAGGATTTGAAAGTGTGTGTGTATGTGTATGTGTGTGTGTGTGTGTGTGTGTGTGTGTGCGGGGTGGGTGGGTAAGTGTACATTTATGTAGCAGTCTTGTGATCGTACGATTATTTTTTGGGATAAAATCATTTTAGAATTAAGGCAAAAGCATTTCCGTTGGTACAATGCTATGTGTCTCATGTTGTATAAAAAAAATATAGAAATTAGAGAAGAATAGGTTATGATTTTCGTTCCCTTACTCCAAGCACCTGCGCTGTTCTCCCCCTACCCGCACCCCCAGACAAGTTCAAATTTCTCCGTTCACCGACGCACCGGCGCGAACGCCTATCATCTAAGAATTAGGTTGGATAGTCGACGTGGTCGAAATGTTTTGACTAACATTTATCATTGCGACAAAAGTAAAATGCTTGAACGGCTTGTATGAAGTGGACGGTTCTGGGTTCGTTCGTTTAGGGTGGTACAACAAAATAAACAACATTAACGCCTTAATGTCTTCAGAAGAAAAAAAAATAAAGAAAAAAGAAACGAGAAATGATTATGATAATGTCCTTTAGGTATTTTGGCGGGAAGGGTGAAAACCGACATATTTCATTTAGTTGGTTAATGTTCGTCTTATCTATCTATCTCTGTCTGTCTGTCTGCTGCCCCCCTATATATATATATATATATATATATATATATATATATATATATATATATATAGCAACACGGCCCTCCTCACTGATGATGTGAGGACCCAAGTAATATTTGCATCGACCGCATGTGTATCGGTCTTCAACAAAAATAAGACGAGAAGAAATGACCGTTAGCAAAAACAGAACGCTGCTAGTCAAAAGCTGGAATTTTATATTTTATTATACACTTTTATATAATTATGCACTTTTTTTAAACTAGCAAATATATGCACCCTCCGGGTGCAAGTATTTTATAATAAAATATGATATTAAATTAGAAAGGCTAATAAAACTGAATAAGAATGTAGATAAAAAGATTTTGAACAGAGGGGGTATGATTGAAAAATAGAACAACTTTGAAACTAACTCTTCCATCATTTTCCGTTACTCCCGTCTTTCATTGGTAAATTTTCCTAATTAAACTGTTTAGTTAAAATAGGAAGTAAAAAATAATATTACAGTTATTTCTTCTTGTTAAGGGATTTCTTTTAAAATTTATTGAAGAGATTTTTGCTCATATTCAATAAGATAAAACCAAACAATTAGAAATCAATAATACTTAGCATATATTTATTAGAATCACAGTTTTAATATCAATATGCAAATTAGCCTTCCCATTCACACTGTAAACCTCTATTTTGTTGTATATATAAATAGAATTGCATGTTATTAGTATGTAGATATGGTCAACAGTGTAAGTAATGTAAAACAATTTTATTAATAATTGAGGTTTAAGTAAAAAATAAAATCATGGAGAATATGATGTAAATAACTAAAGGAATTGTGACTTGTATAGTAATATAGTTACGGTTACAGACAGACAAACCCACAATCTCCATTATAATAAGATGTTTCTACATCAGGCTCTTTTGAGTCTTATTTACTATAATGCTTCTGATTTTTTAAAAGTTAAAAATAAAATTCATTTTATTTTTAGTTCAGACAGCGCATTTTCTCTTTTGAATAATTCCAGCGTTTGACTAGCAGCGTTCTGTTTTTGCTAACGGTCATTTCTTCCTGTCTTATTTTTGTTGAAGACCGATACACATGGTCGAATCAAATATTACTTGGGTCCTCACATCATATATATATATATATATATATATATATATACTTTGGTGCGGTACCAAGTTTCTTGGTACAAGGTGATTCTAGGTGGGTCCTAATTCTCTACCAGTAGTTTGTTGTAGAGTTCAGGTTCCGTATGAGAGCTCAATGTTTAATTATTGTAAACAGAGAAAAGTTATTTGGGAATAAAAGGCCTTAAATACCATGGGTATCGTGGTTATGGACCATTTCCACTCGCGAGTATGCTCTCGAGCTTCTTCAGACCACTGATATATTTTATTTAGACAGGCACATGGCCAAACTCATTTTATATTCACACATTTCACCTCCTTCATTCAGGAGTGGTCATATTGCATTTTTTTTCTTTTCAAGTCTTTTTTATTGGTGGAAATTTTCTTTCCCCTTATCCTTTGCCTGGTTGGCGGTGTTTTTTTTTCCATAACCACGATACCCATATTTAAGGCCTTTTATTCCCAAATATATATATATATATTATATATATATATATATATATATATATATATATATATATATCACTTTTTTTTCTCTTTTACTTCCTGTTTCTATGGTTACAATCCTATACTGTTAAAAATTTGTTTGAATTTATTATTTTTTAAAATTCGGCTTTTTGTTTTTTTTTGTGATGTGCAAGTCCATAAGTGAATTGAGACCCATCTGATGAGACGGAATTTTGGGGAGCTAATTTAAATCAACTTAGATTTATATAGGCCCCAAATTTGGTCGAAATAAATTTATTATGGAATTACGGTGTTGAGTTCTTCCTTCCTTTCTATGATAAATATTGCTCTGTATATAATCTAAAAAGTTTATTATACGTTGAGCTCTCTTCAGTGTTTTAAAGATTCGCTGTATTTATACATACTGGATCATCAATATTAATACAGTGTATCTTAGAAATCACATATAGTATCATCCCTCACTACCAAGTTTTGGATAATCTCTTATATATATATATATATATATATATATATATATATATATATATATATATGTATGTGTGTGTGTGTGTGTGTGTGTGTGTGTATTAGGAATTAGCAAAAGAATGTTGTTCTTTAATCAACAGGGTTTTCTTGAAGAATATTTCGAGAACCCCTTTTAAGCTTTCGAAGCTTATGTAATGTTCCGTAATTGTGAAGCTAGCGTAACGGTTATATATGCAGAAAATAACATTTTCAAAACAATTTGTATTAACTGAATTTTTCGGCATATTGTCCTCATCTTAGTTGTTATATACGCAACGTTGCGACCGATATGCCCTCGGGAACCTTCTATTCGAACTCGGGAAACTTTTTGTCGAACCCCGGAGCGTTACTGCGCACAACGGTTTTAAGGTTTGTGTTAATACAGTTGTAAGTGACAATCATTTGTATGTTGCAGGTTCAATCCTCGTCAAGAATGATAATAACATAGAATACTTAACATAACTTAACACTTGTACCAGGTCATGGTTAATGGAATGAGAACAGTCTACATTGGTGGATAAGGTTCGGTTCGATGTTCCGTGAAGGCTTCCAAGTTCGACAAGAAATACATGATATAGGCCGGAGGGCACCTCGGCAAATGTTGTATATATAACTATAAAGATGAGAAAATAGTCCTAAAATATAATTAATACAAATTATCGAGCCTCATCTCAGAAATTCTGACGAATACTGGCGAAATGGTTTTATATTTCATTTAGGTCCATTTGTACTCACTTTTTTCATAACTCCTCCTGGAAAGGCATGAATATATTTCTCCCTATTTTATATAATAGCCTGGATTTGTGAGCGAAGAATAATTTGGGTGGTACACGTTGTCTGCAGACATATTCGTGGCTGGTAAAGACAGTGCGGGATTGGCAGACACGGTTGTGGGAATTAATAAAGGTAAATAAAATAAAATAATATAAATAAAATAAAATTAAATAAATAAATAAAAAGTTATTGGCGTCTGGACTCTGGCGTCCTTAGTAACAGTTGGTCAATAAAGTCTCTATCTATACATCTAACCAATTGTGTTTTTTATCTATCTTCATTTAATGCCGTATGACTTATTCCCCATATGGTCACAGTGACTGTTGCTGAACGTCTGGTGTGTGTTTGATGGTATTGCGTTGTGGTTCTCCCTCTTATGGCATTTGTCCATGAGGTGGCTCTCTGAGTATTTTTAAAGGAGTAGACAACATGATCAGTGGTAAGACACTAGGTATCACGTTTCTTAGCTAGGGTGGACTAACGGCAAGGTTTGATATTATAGGCAACAATAAACACCGTGAAAACATTTGCCTCATTGACCAGCAGTAGTCATCTAGATAGGTTTATACATGGGATTTGCTTCCCTTACATATTTTCACTTAATCTTAAATTCGGCAGTGAATTTTAGGAGTCAGCAGCAACTGATAAAATGGGATTTATACAAATCAACGAGGTATTTTTGCTGGTAGTTAAATCGCTAAACAGAAAATACCCATACAAAAATAATGTATAGCTAACAGGTCGATTGAGTTACCCTTACAGGCTGGGAGCATAAGAGGCATATACGATTGTTCACTGTCTCAAATTCACTCACTTGACTGTCAATGCCAAGGACGAAGTGCTGACTTATTTGTCAACTGGAGGCTTACTACCGACTTAATTTAACCGTGATTTATATAGTCGTTGTATCCCTTCTACTAATTGTGACATCAAGGCCACGTGATTAATTTGATGACATTGTGTTGTGGCATCGAGGCCGTACTAGTAATTCTTCCAATTAAGATGGTTTAAATATCGGAGCTGATTGGATTTTCTGTCGGTAGACTGTGAATTCAGTAGCGTAAATTCTACATTACTGAACCGGACAGGTGGAATATGAAGTCCAATGTTTATTTGTTTGTTTGTTTTGTTTTACGGCATATCAACCTCAGTGGGTCATTTAATGCCGATAAAGTTTTGAAATAAATCAATTCTTAATGGATAATACAATTTATTTATAAATACATTTTCTATTTAACCAATAGATGGGACCCTAACAGGTACTACCACTCCTGGTCAGAGTGGACCAAGGAGCAATGGTGATGAAGGGGTGCTCCACATTGCCCAAACCTCCAAAACTGAAACCTCACCATCAGATAGAGTTTAACGTCATTCCCAGGACATGAAGACCCGCAGCCACAGCCTTCTAGCACCCATATGATAAAAAGGGGTTGGGGCTTGCCATAAGGGCAATAGGGTTGCGAAAATCATATAGGTGCTAGGGCTTGACGTGAGAAGTCCAATGTATATATTTTTAATTACTGAACTGTGATTAATACCTCCAATCCTTCAACTGTTACTAAGAACGCCAGAGTCCAGACGCCAATAACTATCATATATGTGCTAGAAGTGGGTGTTTGGGGGTTTGAGTGCTCTGGGTATGACGTTAAACTTCATCTAGTGTTGAAGTTCCAATTCTTGAGCTCCAAGGTGTGTGAAGTGCCCCTTCATCACCAGTACTTCCAGGTCCACTCTAACCCAGAGTGGTAGTACCTGTTAGGGTCCTATCTATGGGTTAAATAGAAAAATTAGTTTATAAAAAATGTATTTAAAAATGATTGAATTTTTAAAAAATGAAGTACCCCTGAAGGAAGAATAAAACATCTTTGGCATAAAATAACCTAACAAGGGTTGACATGCCGTAAAATGCAACCAATAAACCAACAAATCCAAATGTCTTCGATATTGTTTAAGTGATAATTTCGAATTTTTATTAACTAAAAGGGAATGTATATCACAAGATAAGTAAGAAATCGTTTTAATTCTCAAAGGATTTGTTCGCAAATTCGTATTTGGTTTTTGGAAAATTGAGATTTTTTTTTTCAAGAATTTTGACAATAAAATGTGCCAACATGTAAACGATTTTCTTTAAGTTTGCAAAAGGAAAAGCAATACATGTAATTGAAATAGACGTCATGTCAAACAAGAATATTTTAATAAAATATTCAAGAAAACAAATACATGTATGTGTATCTGTTCGTACATATGAAAGTATATAGATTCTTATAAAAGATAAAGAAATAGACATCTGAAAACACACACATACGCAAGTACAATTGGGGTTTTAGCATACAATATTAATATACCTATTATGTATGTTCGAAACATTTCCATTCAACAGTTTTTATCTGTGTAACAAATCTGTAGTACACACACACATATACACACACACACACACACACGAGAGAGAAGAGAGAGGAGAGAGAGAGAGAAGAGAGGAGAGAAGAGAGAGAGAGAGAGAGAGAGAGAGAGAGATACACACACACACTATTATATATATTATATATAATTTTAAATCTAGGTATATATAAAATAATTTTGAAATGTGCATCTTTTGTATACTTCAAGTATTAGATGACAAGTCTATATAAAAGTTGTTGTACTGGATTTGTAAAGCATGATAAATAATAAAATGAAAGATTGAAATATTCAAAAGTACATTTAACTTACCTTTTGTTTTGAATTATTTGTTAAAATGGCACTTGTCTAATGTGGTTTTATACTATTTTATATAGAAATGAGCATATTCTTCTTCCTGTTATAAAAGACTAGGTTAATTCTAATCTAATGTATAGACGATACTCAAACTTAATATCGGTGGCATACATCGGATAGCGTGGTGTCCAAAAAATATGGAATCACATTACCTGAACGGGTTGATGTGGAGGATAAGGTGTTGCTCAAGCAGTAGACCCTTCCTCTCCATACTGCCGTTGTGTTCCAAAGGAAAAGCAACAACAATTTTAAAAAATAATAATACCCCCCCCAAAAAAAAAGAAAAAACAATGCAGTTTGACAACGATAGAATCACAGGGGTTGTTTATAGCGCTAACGTTCAGCATAACACCACTTTAGGTGACTCCAGCCCCGAATTTCGGGGTTTACTACCCTAGACATTCCGTGAAATGAGATATAGCAGCGGAGGTGTTATAACAGACATGTTTATACTGCCGTTGTGTTCCAAAGGAAAAGCAAAAACAATTTTTAAAATAATAAAATAATATTGTTTGTTGTTTGAAGGATTTTTTCGTATCCCACAAAAAGCTGATACAGGTTTTAGTCGACATGTTTTTTATATTATGATATAGTTTTTTATTAAGTCACTAATACAAATTTATAAAACGAAACTATTATTTATTCTAAATATAATCATTTTTTTAAATGCTTTTCTTAAAAAGAAAACTATCAACCAGCACCTTAAAAGTATCACTAGAATTTTAAGGTGTTACTAGATAAAATTAAATAATTTCAAAGATCTGGCTGCTATAATCGTAGGGTCAAATAACACTCGAGGATAAAGATTAAAAGTTGACATTTTTATATTATGATATAGTTTTTAATTTAAAGTCACTATAATCTCTTTTTAACGCGTAATACAGATTTAAAAAAAACAAAACTTATTTATTCTAAATATAATAAGAAATTTCGAAAATGAAAGAACGTATGAATGAATTCTGTCTGGGTAATAAGAATAATTGTATCGAGCTAAAGATTAAAGTTGACATGTTTTTATATTATGATATAGTTTTTATTTAAGTCACTATATCTCTTTTTAACGCGTAATACAGATTATAAAAACAAAACTGATTTATTCTAAATATAATAAGAAATTTCGAACAATGAAGAACGTATGAATGAATTCTGTCTGGGATATAGAAATAATTTATCGAGCTAAAGATTAAAGTTGAATGTTTTTATATTATGATATAGTTTTATTTAATCACTATATTCTTTTTAACGCGTAATACAGATTTATAAAAAAACAAAACTTATTTATTCTAAATATAATAAAGAAATTTCGAACAATGAAAGAACGTATGAATGAATTCTGTCTGGGATAATAGAAATAATTGTATCGAGCTAAGATTAAAGTCGACATGTTTTTATATTATGATATAGTTTTTATTTAAGTCACTATATCTCTTTTTAACGCGTAATACAGATTTATAAAAAACAAAACTTATTATTCTAAATATAATAAGAAATTTCGAACAATGA
>CM042141.1:43312017-43317017 GCA_023376005.1 Doryteuthis pealeii
CTATTCACAAATTTATAGACTAGACAAATTGACACTGCGCAAAACTACAATGAGAAATTCGCTGATTTGAATAAAAGCATTAGAACAGAAATATCCATTTCCTGAGTAAAATATTGATCGATTTAACCATATGACAACCACCGTCCCAAGGCTGGAGATACAAAACAGTGAATAGTGGTAAAGTTGGAAGAGATTGGTTGGTTGGTTGGTTGGTTGGTTTTAAAGGCATGTCAACCCTTGTTATATGCTGAAATTTCTATTTATCTATTGTTCATGTGTACTCAATTTTTAAAACATTCTTTTAAATTCCGAAGATATGAAACAATGAATTGGAGTGAAGGTGGAATAGGTTGTTTGCCTGATTGGTTTTTAAAGGCATTTCAACTCTTGTTGGGTTTTATATGCTGAAAAAATTGTTTTATTTATTGTTCATGTGTACTCAAATTTTTAAACATTTTTTAACCTTTCTGAAGCTGAAATAGATTGGTTGCCTGGTTGATTTTTAAAGGCATTTCAACTCTTGTTGGGTTATCTTATGCCGAAAACATTGTTTTATTCATTCTCTATGGGTACTCAATTAAAAAAACAAAACATTTTTAAACTCTCTAGATACAAAACAATGAATTGGGGTGAAGCTGGAATAGGTTGGTTGCCTGGTTGATTTTTAAAGGCATTTCAACTCTTGTTGGGTTATTTTATGACGAAAATTTTTGGTTTTCATTCTTGATAGCATTTAATTTTTTTCCAAGCTCAATGTTTGTAGAATATTTTAAAAAAGACAACTTTTTTGTATTTTCTCCTGGCAATAGAAGGAATTACACAACTGTATTATTATTGAGGTACATCAAAAAAAGTTTTCTTCGTTTCCATATCTATCTACGCCGGAAATTAACCTCAGAATCCCTGAACAAACCAGACAGAAGAGCTAAGTATAAATAGTTGGTTTTCGGAGGTCACTGAGTTATTTCATCTTCTAAATAGCGATTGTTGGTTGGATCTTACGGCATGTCAACCCTTGGGTTATTTTATGCCGAAGACATTTTGTTTTCATTCTTGATAGGATTCAATTCTTTTCCAAACTCAATTTTAAAAAATGTTTTTAAAATAAATTTTACTACCACTCCGGGTAGAATGGATCTGGGAATAATGGCCATGAAGGGGTTCTGTACACTCATCAGAGCTCAAAAATTGGAACTTCACCATTAGTTGCAGAGCTAGAGTAGAAAATACTCCAATATGTGGTGGATTCTCCAATTCATACACTCATTTGTTTCATTCTATGTAACAGCATTTGTCTGCAATGGTGAATCCAAGTCGTCCAAGCGCACGGCAAATGGTATTGGCGGACTGATTTCAAATTCTGACTGGGACATTTTGCATGTCAAAAAAGTATGCGTATTTACCATTCAGCGGCTTTGGGCAAGGTGAATGAGGATTGAGAATCACCAGCCTTGTTTTTGGTCACCTTTATTACATGTTTATTTGCATTGAAGATCACGTGTTGGTCGTACATGTCACATGTCACACCTTGTCCTATGATATAAGGCATTGCTTTTACACAGATCCTTCAGGTTTATTTACCCTCCCACCTACAATACGTTCATCGTGCCTATAGAACTACATTGCTTCTATACTAGTAGATCATAGGACCGAATTCCAAACCAAGGTCGTAACACTGGATATCTGTGGGAAGATTAATTCTGCCTATTTCTCTGAATGTTTGAGATGAGGCTTGATGATTGGTATTATCTGCGTTATTTGGACTATTGTCCCCATCTTAATTGCACATATTCTTATGGATTACTTGTAATCCATTCATTAGTTCAAGTATAAATAACCATTGATCAACTTTATGATTGCCATTTTTTTTTTGCTATAGAAAGAATTACGAATGTAATTACTAGGGCTCACAAAATAGATTAGTTGTTTTGTTTTACAACACATCAGCCCACTTCGGGTCATTTAATGCCGAATCAAGTTAGTTTGATTTTCGCTTTTTTACAGTATTTGCTGCTGCATAAATGGTCACCATATCGCTTCTTAACTTGTAGTTATCGCTTCCGAACGCTCATCAGTTATCTTGATCCTTCCCCTACTCCCAAACTTTATTTCTTTTTGTTGAGTAACTGGCCGCCATCCTTGGTTCCAGTTGTAAAAGAACTTAAAGTAAACAAGTAAGTAAATCAATAAGTCCTTGTGGGATAGTGTCCTTTAGGTCCGACGTCCTAGATGATTCAAATAGCAATGAGCTAAGGTTAGTATCTGGCAGTATAAATATACGAACAGCAGCAGCAGCACTGCCAGTGATTGGATAATAGGTTGCCTTCGGTGGTCACGTGGTAGTCACCGAGTCTATATTTAGAAGTAGGTATCTACCACACGCCTTATATCCCCAAACAATCCAACACTTTTCATATTTTTTCGGTGTAGCATATCGTCTCTCTTTCTTTTCTTTATAACAAAAACGGAATAGTCCATTATTTAGCTGAGATGATGATACTCGTAAGAAATGAGAATTTGGCGGATAAGCAACACCAAATAAACAGAATCTACATTTTTTTCTGTTCATCATGGACGATTTGGACAGTTTCATATTTAAGCCAGATGATAACGGTCGTATAAATAGAAAACATGAGCATTGATACACAGATATTAATTTCAAAATAAAAAATGTATAAAATACTGATTTAACAAACGATTGTTTTATTTTTTTTTATTTTTAGTTATTTGAAACTTAACATTTGGTGAGGCACGAGGAAATAGATCTTGAAAAATAACAATAAGCCCACCTACGCGATTTCACAAACCTAAACACATCAGTATTATGGAGATGCGTAGTGCAATTGTTAGAGTCATAGAAAACGGACTCGTCGACACGAGATCAAATCCTGAAAGAGACTGTATTTTACATAGTGCTTGGAAAGGTATGGTTCCAACTATTCACACTGCAGCTATGGGTAAATAGTAGGGGAGGGTTGGCTCTTTAAGCTTGGTTAAGTAATCAGTCCAGGAGAAAAAAAAACTCTGAACATTCTGTTAAGCCCCGCTTAAGAAATTGACTTTCTGTCATATCCTGCTCGTGCAGAGGAATATATATATATATATATATAAGAGGTAAGGAAAAGTGAACAAGAAATATTGAATCAAACATGTAGAAGTAGGAGATAGATATTTTGTCCTTCTTACGCAAAGAACATCATCAGTCTAACTTTATTCAAAGCAAAGTACGTACATTTGTATTTATAGAAAAATAAAGTGAGTTTGTGGTGAAAATTGAGGAGTAGGGATTTAGAGAGGATTTGATTGAACAGAGAATAACATCATATAAAATAAAGGATGAAATATTTCTCTCCCTACTTGTTGAGTCATTATTTTTGTTCACTTTTCCTTTACCTTACCTCATACTGTCGGATTTTACACCAGCCACCTATCTTCATAATTATATATATATATTATATATATATATATATGATGTTAAGTTAGCGTGGGCATGGTTTCTCGCCTATGCGATCCTCAGACCAAAATGCACAGACAGAAACTTTCTGTAACCAGATGCCATTGTGTCTACGTCCACGCTAACTTATCTTAAATATAAATTCTCTATCAATGATATTGAGACCTGTTAACTTGTAAATATACCTATATATATATATATATATATATATATGTATATATATATATATATATATATATATAAAGAGATAGATAGATTGATACGGACGGAGAGAGAGTCAGAGAGAGAGACAGTCAGAGAGATAGAAATAGTGATGTGTTTGCGTATATGCATATATTTATTTCGATATATGCATTTATATTTGTGTGTGTTTATAGATAGATACAGACATATTCTCCCAAAAATTGTCGGCTAAAGCCATATCATAAATATATCGCTTGTGTATGTACTTCTCATACTGTCGTGTAGAAGTCACTATAAGAGGAATAGGAACCTACTTCTAAGCAAAAAGAAAAATCCAATAGGGTCCGTTTGATTTAGGCGTAAGATGCTCGCCTGTCAGCTTGACAGTCAAGTTTCGAATCACGCACAAGGCGGTCTTTCTACCTATAGCTCTGCTGATGAGTCTTAATAGGCCAAAATGTACATACAGAGATTGATTTTTCTCGATTTGTTTAGCCTTACATTTGATAGGTGTGCCCGCCTAATTAATTAATTGATTAATTCTTAATTAATTAACTTTCAAAAATTAGGTACGAGTTCAATTAAGCACATATTCTCCCCAAAATTGTCGTCTAAAAAAAGCCATATCATAAATACATTGCTTGTGTATCTACTTATCATATTTGTTTGTATATATATATAAAGAAATAGAAATAAGGAGTGTGTGTGTGTAGGTCTATGTGTGCCTGTGTTTTAATGTTTTACCATACCCAGCAGAAATAATGCATTATCGTAATGTTTATCTAATATATAAATAGAAAATTATCCTTATGTTTGTCGTTCGTTGTCCCCATAGCTGGGGGAGTACACGCATACTACGATGTCACAGTACAGTATTTTAAACATTATCCTAAGGTACATCCCATTTATATATATATATATATATATATAATATATAATATATGGGGGTAGAGAGAGAGAGAGAGAGAGAGAGAGAGAGTGAGAGTGAGAGAGAGAGAGTGAAATAAACAGATAGATATAGAAAAAGATGTGTTTTTGTGCATATATATATATTATATGTATGTATTTATCTATTATTTATTTATTTATATATATATATATATATATAATATATAATATATATATATAATATATTGAAACCACAAGGTTCCTAGTTCGATACCGGCCCTCTCCAACTCAGCGTATGAGTAGCACAGGAATCTGTGCAGTAAGTAAGGAGCTCATGGTAGGTGTGGTTCTCCACCTCAGACGCCAAAAAAACTCCTTGGTTTAGTGCTAGTGAAAAGTGGATAGACTACCTTGCTGATTTGCTGATACCGACTTCAGGCCATTCCGATGACTTTATTTTATATATATATAGAAT
>CM042141.1:43322017-43327017 GCA_023376005.1 Doryteuthis pealeii
ACCCTCTCAGGCAATGTCTTTCAAAAATTAACTTTTACGACGCCCGGAGGGTGTTTTCTGTTGCTAGTAATGATAAAAGAAGAATCACTTGCATAAATGATCGCAGACTAACTCAGAGTAAGTATGAATATTTGATTTATATTCGTGAAGATATTTAAAAATTAAAATATACATAGAAATAGCATTGAAATTCTACTTAAAATGTCCAGCATTTTTAAATGTCAAACGTAAAGAAAAATAGTCTAAAATCATCACATATTTATATATAAGGGCAATTTATCAATACATATATAAAGCAAAGTTGGTGTGTATGTCTGAGTATATATATATATATATATATATATATATAATATATATATATATATAATATATAATATATATATATATAAAATCAATGGTAATATTATGAATTTACACTCGTAACTTGAAGTTTCATTCGATTACCATGAAACTTCAAGTTATGAGTGTAAATCCATAATATTACCATTGATTATAAATCTGCTCTGCTTTATTAGCATTGAGCACCTTATCATGCCAATACTTTTCTCATTTTTTCATTCTCTATTCATTATATATATATATATATATATATATATATATATATATATATATATATATATATATATATATATTCACTATCACCAGATCTTGCTTTTTGTGCAAAAATAATAATTTTTTATAAGGATTTTATTTATATCTGGGAAAATATTTATAAATTAGGATTTGAATAGTAAGAGAAGGGAAAGTCATTGGTTCCATTTGTGATTAAAACATAGATCATAATAGATAAAATTGTGCATGACTTTTATGTGAAGCTCTCAGTTAGCTTATTCTCTAGGTGCTTCGTTAGGGTCCAAGTGGTGCAGCAACCATACTGTAGCATGAAATAGAATAATAACTGATAATAATGATTTCTATGAAAATTTGATTTAGATCCCCCCCCTCCAAAGCGTCTATGTCATTACTGCGTTTAAAATCATGCAACGTGTCTAATATCTCACTAAGAAATAAAGGTTGACATAATATATGGTGTGGTTATTTTGCATACTGCTTTTAACAAAACCGGGTTTAATAAATAGTTCCTTGGTGTTATTGATCTCTAACATTATTATTTTGTTTTATAACGTAATAAGATTAATCCTCTGAATGGTTTTATATAGAAAGCAATTAAAATATGATTAAAAGTATAATCTTTTTATATACATTCATATTTAATTTCGTTAGTCTTTCGAATCTAATATATTTTCATTACATTAAAAGTTAAATACTTACGCTCGGAGGGTGCATATTCTAACTAGATTTAATAATGAGATAATTTATATAAATAAGGAGTCGATGTAATATTTAAAAAGATAAACTCTTGAATGAAATATGTAATGAATAATTCTGAAGAATTAAAAGATAAACGTATATTTCCAGGCACTGGACTTTCACCGAGCATGTGGCTGTTTTCTGGTTGGTCAGTTCCAGTCGCTGGAGTGGGAAATTACGAAATTCTATCTGGTTTTGAGAGGAGGGTAGCGTGTCTTCTACATGGTACTTTCTTCCCTGTGTGATGGTTAACTTGGGCTGAATAAAAGCGACTATGAATATTATCGAAATCTTTTTCTTCGTTACTAAAAACGACAACGGATACAGAGAGGAAAAAAACCCAAATAATTCACAGACCAGAAGAATAGAGAGAACCAGCCCAGTTACCCAGATAGTGAATAGACAACTCGATCCAGCTTAGAAGCAGATAATGCTGGCCAGCTGAGAAGATACACAAGAAGATAGAAGCTAAGTATTACGAGATGTTATGAAGAGAAGAGTGGGCTATATAACAATGATAAACGTAATGCTAGTCAGTAAGGAATAATTGATCTTATAAATAATTAAAGGACTCAATATAATGAGAGGAAAATGAACCCTTTGTAAGGTTAGAATGCGTAGTAATACAAGACGACGAATACGTAGTAGTGAGATAAAAATAAAAGGGACGAGGAACACACAAATCTAAAGTAGGACAATTTTAATGAATGAATAAACTGCAGCAGAGAAAGCAATAATAATAATAATAACAATAAAGAGAACTTGTCAACTGGTGGACTTTGTGGTTCCAGCAGATCACAGGGTGAAACTGAAGGAAAATGAAAAAATGGACAAATACCTGCACTTTGCCAGAGAACTGAAAAAGCTGTGGAATATGAGTGTGAAAGTGATACCAATTGTAGTTGGTGAACTTGGAACGGTCCCCAAAAAACTGGATCTGGAAATCAGAGGAAGAATTGAGATAATCCAGACCACAGCATTGCTGCAATCGGCTAGAATACTCAGAAAAGCCCTGGAGATCTTAGGAGGCTTGTTGTCACTCAGACTCCAGTGAAATACCATCAGTTAACGCTGATGTAAAAAATCAAAAACAGTGAAAATAATAATAATAATAATAATAATAATAATAATAATAATAATAATAATAATATGTGATTTTGATTGGCGATCCCTCAAGGTCGGGGATGCTAGTCTTCTCGTCTCAATCCTGTCCATGAGTCCTTAGATGGCCTATGAGGCCGAGTCTAACTCTGAAACCTCGGCCTCAGTGCAGACATGTTGTTCCTTGGAACAGTGCTAGTCGAGTCAGCTGTCTTCAGTCTTTCAATATTAGTCGCTTTTCCTCTATCTCTATAGATCCTTTGCATTGAAAAGCATCAAATGCCATTCCTGAGAGTAGTTCTCCATCACGTTCTGGAGTTCACTTTAGTCTCCGAGATTTTAAGTCGATTTTAGAGTTCTTGAGATTTGGTTTTCAATAATAATAATAATAATAATAATAATAATAATAATAAGTTTTACTCACAGCACGGGTTTCTTTAACCCCCCCCTCTCTCTCTCTCTCTCTCTCTCTCTCTCTCTCTCTCCTCTCTCTCCCAATCGGTCATCGCTCCTCGGGACCCTCTTCAAGACATCCAGTTTGTGCACGGTCCTGATCGATGTAGGGTTTTGCTCGTTGGCTCCCACTGGTGCGTCCGTGCGTAGTTGTCCGCAAGAGAATATCACATGAGTTTCTCCTTACTTCCCGAATAGTGTTCAACGAGTCTTTTTTTGTTTGACTTGGATGCTGTGTGTGATAGAATATAAATGACCAGTCACCTGGTTTTTGTATGAATTTATGCTGGTTCCAAGAATTGTTCAAGACAGCAATCAGCATCCTCCTATAATCCCCATTTATCGTTTTTGTTAAGTCCAGGTGTTTCTGCCATACAGTAGCACTTATACGACTAGAGCTTGGAAAAATGATCGCTTTATCTTATTAGAGCTTTGTTCAAGACAACAAGCACTTTCCTTGTGTAGTTACCGTCTTTTTGTTTCTCCAAGCGTTACATTTAAATCCAGGTTGTTTAGCCATACAATAGCACTTATACGGCTACTGCATGTATAATTATCGCTTTATCTCATGAGAGATTTGTTTGTTACTCCCTTGTGTGTTTTTCGTTTGAGGTTTCTCCAAACGTTGCATTTAAGTAAAGACGGTGCAGCCATATAGTTGCACTTATAGGGCTACATCTTGGAAGAATTATCACTGTGTCTTTTCAGAGAGATAGGATTTCCATATGATCGATAATCAGTCTGTGGCAGTCCAAGCCTTTCCTAATAACTGAATCAATTGACCGGAGAGAGAGAGAGAGAGAGAGAGAGAGAGAGAGAGAGAGAGAGAGAGAGAGAGAGCATTTATTGAGGGGACTAGATAACATGTGATAGCGATAAAGAAATATAGTGAGGGAATGAATGAGCGTGTGTGTGTGTGAGAGAGATAACACACACACACACAGAGAGAGAGAGAGAGAGAGAGAGAGAGAGAGAGAGAGAGAGAGAGAGAGAGAGAGAGAGAGAGAGAGAGAGAGAGAGACTTTTACTGAGGGACTAGATAGCATGGAATAGCGATAAAGAAATATAGTGAGGGAATGAATGGGCGTGTGTGTGTGTGCTCTCTCTCACACACACACAAAACACAGAAGAGAGAGAGAGAGAGAGAGAGAGAAGAGAGAGAGAGAGAGAGAGAGAGAGAGAGACTTTTATTGAGGGGACTAAATAACATGGGATAGCGATAAAGAAAATATAGCAAGATATAGTGAGTGAATGAGTGTGTGCGAGGAGAGAGAGACAGATATAGAGGCAGACAGAGACAGCGACACAGAGACAACAGAGACACTTGGTTCCAAGTGTCCGGTTTCATAATCCTAACACTGATAGAACATAAAGAAAAGCATGATAAAATAGAGCCTCGTATCAACTGGAAAATATGCAAATGCTATGGAATATTGGAATATGAAAAATGGTACAAACGAATAACAGAATCTAAAGCAGTTTCCATTCACTGGGTCTTAGGTATTGTTCCAACTTGAATATCAGATAACTAATAGGTTGGTTGGTTGTTTTTGTTTCACGGTATATCAACCCTGTTCGGGTAATGTAATGCCAAATCAAGTCATTTTAATGTACATGGTCTTGCTTAAATGGTCACCCATAAAAATTGACCAGTGGACAGGCTCATCTCTGCTTAACTTTGGTGATCTAGCGCGAACCGGTGCTTTCAGCGTGACTTCACAGTAAACCAAAATAGTAGGAAAAAACACAACGAGTATTAAGGATGGGAAAACGGTTTACTAAGCAAAGATGCAAGGTGAACAGAGTAATTAACAATTGCTAGGTTAAATTAAGTTTTCGTCATTTTTACAGGAAAAACAATCTCATTTGTCAGGTACTATATAACAGTAATTATATGGAAGCGCGTGGTGTAATGGTTAAATTCATGGAAAATGGACTCGTCCCCCGAGTTCAAATCCTGGATGTGGTAATTGCATTTCACTTAGCGCTAATACCCTTAGGAAAGGTATGAATCCTACTCTCCCTGCTGCTATGGATAAATAGTAGGGCAGACTTGGCTCTTTAACCTTGGTTAGGCAAGCGGTCTAGGAGAAGGAAAACTCGGAATTCAAACCTGTTGAACTCCACTTAAGAAA
>CM042141.1:43332017-43367017 GCA_023376005.1 Doryteuthis pealeii
CCATTTTTATCATGAAGATTGAAAGAGAAAAAAAAGAACATGCTACACAGAAAAATATAATAAGAAAGAAAAAAAAAGAAAGAGAGAGAAGGGAACGGCAGAGAGGGGTAAGCACGCGGAAGCAATAATGCTAATCTGTTTCAATCGAACATAATGAAAAGACGGAAAGATAGAAAAAGAAGTGTGAGTGAGTTAAATCAAAATTATTATATTTTTACATTTTTAACTATTTTCAATAGCTCTTAAGTACTATTTCTCGGAATTTTTTTTACAATGAGGCTTGGTAATTAGTATTATTTTCATTATTCGGACTATTGTTCTCATCTTTATTGTTATCTGTACAACGTTTCAGACGATGTGACCTCTGAGCTTCTTCAAGTATTTTGTTGTCGGATTCGGGAACCTTCCTTTCGAACTCAGAATTGTCAGTGTTAAATACGTAAGAAGTCATTAAGTAGATCAAAATTATAACGACCTATGTAGTCAGAAACTACCTACCTAGGTCACATTGAATGGTTCATCAAGATAATTCTGACTTCAGAATTATCCTGATGAGCCGTTAGGCGAAACCTAAGTAGGCAATCTCTGACTCCTAAGTCCTTATATGTCCATCTATATGCATATATGTAGCGTGTGGTGTAATGGTTAGAGTCGTAGGGAAATGGACTCGCCAACACGAGTTCAATTCCTAGACGAAGCTGTTTGAATTTCACATATGGCATATTTTTACGTGGTAAAGGTATGAATTCAATTTCCCCTCCAGCTATGAATAAATAACAGGGCAGACTGGGATCTTTAACCATAGCTAGGTAATCAGTCTAGGATGATAAACCCTTAATTCAAACCTGTTAAACTCCGCTTAAGAAATTGACCTTGTTTCGCATCTCGTGTGGACCTTAAAGTCGGTATCAGCCAATCAGCGAGTAAGTCTATGCACTAGTGTTTTTTGCGTCTGAGGTGCTCTTTGCTTTACTGCACAGATCCTGTGCTGCTCATACGCTGAGTTTATCGAACTATTATGGTTACAGCTAATATATATATATTATTTATATATATATATATATATATATATATAATTGTGATTTTAATCGTAAATAAATATACACTAACAAAACAGTAATCAAAGTATTGCACATAATCCAAATTGTAAGTAATTCAATATAACATTTTCTGAATTTATGCAATAGATAACTATATTAAAATAATTCTATAATAATGAATAACTTCCCTTAATAACCTTAAAAACGGTAGAAAATTCATAGTTATCTGAGAGCTCGAAAATTCACGTCTTTTTACTTCGGCTGTTGGCGTCTTGAGCAAAACTCAAGAGAGCGTGCCGAAAACGTGAAACTCTGCCAGCCAATTCTCGTGATCTCTGGATCTGTGAGGAGTGTGACCGGGCCTTATTGTGAAATGCAGGCTTGGTCAATCACATGAAATCGCATGAGAGCTACCCGACTGCAATTGTTGTCTCTACCATGCCACACTCTAAGACCCAGCATGATTCCCAGCATGAGGACAATGATGAGTATACAACACCTGTCGACGCAGTTAACACCGATCGTTATGTGTGCCAGATATTTTCTAGGATATGCAGGACTTTGGCCGGATTAAAGAGTCATGAACGAGCCCACAACGGACAATGGATGAAGGTGTGGCAGTCGCCAGAAAAGACGTTGCGATCAATATAATTGTGACGGACGGCAGTTATTTGTAAATATTATGCTATTGATATGTATGTATAATATCATGCCTCCCAAATTGTGATTTAGCCGATCACACTTTTGATGACTAATGTGATATACATGAGACATTTTCTTTTTCTCAGTGGATGCTAGGAAATCTCTCCTTACAGAAAGAAACTTCGGCTTTAGGGTTACCACCATTTCTAAACTCTGTGATTTCTTTCAGAAAGCTAGGTCACCTTTAAATCCTTTTTTTTCGTCATGCTCTCCCGTTGATGGCTCCTGTTTTCCATTGGATGTATCTGAAGCCGCAGGAGATGAGGATCGTATTATTTTCCTTCTTTTTAAGCCTCTTTGTATTTCTTCTGCGACGCGGATCAGTGGCCAATTCTCCCACAGAGAAGTATTTTTCTCGATAATAATCTTCCATATTTGTGAAATAGCTTGTCCACTCACTGTAGAGGAAACTTTCACGGAATAACCTCAATGTTTGTGCCACCGGCAATATTGCCTTTGTAATGAAATCTCTTAAGCACACATGAGATGTTCAAATTTCATCGAGAAGGTAGTCTTGATTCTATTCTGAGCTCTTTATGAATAACTGGAGACTTATACTTGTGATCAAAAGCAACTACGATTAAGATGAAAGAAATACGAGTAAAAAAATTAATAATGTGATACGGTGAGGGAAATAATACTTCATTCAACTGAAATTCAAAGTTAATGTCTATATATTGATATTCGTGTTCCTTAATTGTACGACAGCTATCATTTTGCAACACTCTCTGCCTAAAGATGAGACCAAATCGTCCAAGATGAAATGCAAATATGTAAATTCTGATTATCTGGTGTTGCTTGTCCACCGAATTCTTATTTATTTTGAGTGACGTCACCTCAGTCAAATAATGGACCATCACGTTTTTTTTGTAAAAAAAAGGGGATAAATGACGTGCTATACAGAAAAATATCATAAGAAAGAAAAAGGGTAGGGGAAAGATAGAGAGAGAGAGGAGTGTGCGCGTGGAAGCGATAACGCTAATCTGTTTCAATCGAGCATAATGAAAGGATAAAAAGAACGACAGGACGAAAAAATTGAGAAAGCGAGTTATATCAAGATTATTATATTTTTTACATATTGAACTATTTAGCAATAGCTCTTAAGTAACATATCAGACGTTGTAATAATTAAATTATCATACTGTGGTATATCGACAGGTTCTGCTATTTTTTTTTTATCCATTGTGGTAACACACTAATATTCATATAAAATCTGGATCTTATTGTCCAGGCGATGAAAATGTAATTAATTTGAAATAATTTTAACATTAAATTAAAGATAGTTAACTATTTTAAATTTGTGACCAGATTTTGACCTTAGAATCCTGAGGACTTTACGGCTGTATACCCTCCCAACCAACTCTGCGTTTTGTTTTTAAAGCCGAACTGTAGAGATAATCTATATATTAATACTATTGTTTCTTAATCTTCCGACAATTATCATTTTGCATCACGCTGTTGAATAATCATACCAAGTTCTGATTACCATTGAATTGGTAAGACAAGACAACAAGGTGCCGTAACAAATCGGCCAAGATAAAATACAAAAATACAAATACTGATTATCAGGTGTCGCTTATACGCCGAATTTATATTTCTCATGAGTGTTGTCACCTCAGCTAAATAATGAACTATTGCATTTTTATTAGAAAGAAAGAAAGGACATGCTACACAGAAAAAATAAATAAGAAAAAGAGTAGGAGTAAGATAGACAGATGTGATGAGAACGTGAAAACTTAATACGCATCTAACCTTGTTGCAATCCTACTGCAATCCTAGAATGCCAGAGTATTTATGAAGCCTCATAACATCATAGAAACCAAGCAGCCAATAAGGACTCAGGGAATGGAATCCCTCAAATACAGGAATGGACTATTCTTGAGTTCCATAAGTACCAGCTGTTTTGGGCAGTAGTTCCGTTGTGCTTAGCCAGTTGCTGTCGTCAAAACCAACCGTACACTGACTGATTGACTAAAAAGACACGTGAAATTGTAAAATGTTCTGTTCCTTCACGTACCAGCCTGATTGGTTTGGTATGTTTTGTTTTACGGCATATCTACCGTTTTTGTCTATCAAATGTATTTTTGAAATTACACCTACAAACCCTGGTCTCTTGAAATCTTATTATAATGGAGATTGTGGGTTTGTCTGTCTGTAACCGAAACTATATCACTACTCAAGTCACAATTCCCTTTTTTCTTTACGTCACATTCTCGATGATTTTATTTTTATTTAAACCTCAATTATTAATAAAATTGTTTTACATCATTAAGACTGTTTATCATATCTACAATACTAATAACATGCAATTACATTTATATATACAACAAAATAGCGGATTACATTGTGAAAGGGAAGGCTAATTTGCATATTGATCTTAAAAAATTGATTTTAATAAATATATGCTTAGTATTGTTGATTTCTAATTGTTTGGTTTTATCTTAATGAATATGAGCAAAAATCTCAGGAATAAATCTTTAAAGAAATCCATTAACAAGAAGAAATAACTGTAATATTATTCTTTACTTCCTATTTTAACTAAATAGTTAAATTAGGAAAATTTACCAATGAAAGAAGGGAGTAATGAAAAATGATGGAAGAGTTAGTTTCAAAGTTGTTCTATTTTTCAATCATACCCCCTCTGTTCCAAATCTTTTTATCTACATTCTTTCAGTTCAGTTTCATTAGCCTTTCTAATTTAACATGATATTTTATTATATTAAAACTTAAATACTTGCACCCGGAGGGTGCATATATTTGCTAGTAGATATAAATAACTTTAGCTCTAATGGAGGATCCCATTATATATAAAAGGATATATATATATCATAGACTTTTAGTGACAAAATATGGAAGGTGAATTATGTTCCGTATCGAATTCTACTCGCGTAAATAGGCGATGATAGTAGACAATGACCTACTTCCTAAAAATGCAAGATAATATTACTACAATTCCTATAACCAGTGATCATTAAAAAAAAAAAAAAAAAAACGATCAGATGTTTCGCTGAGCAATCGGGGAAGAATAAAGAGTAATTATATATGGTTAGATTTTATCTACAGTCATCTGTAGGTCTTTTATAGGTCAAATGGAAAGGAGGATGCTGATTGTAAGAGATGATTCCCCAGGCAAAAGACGTATCATATTAGACATCTCGATAAGAGCTTTTGCGATCGGTACTCATAGCTGTAGACAGACAGTTGATTTTGAAAATCTCCTAGAATTATAGATTGATTGATTTTAACGGCACTTGAATCTGTGTAGGGTTAGTTCATGCCTAGAGGTTAGTTATCTGCATACATTTCACGTTTATATTTACCTTTTTACATTTCATAAGTGTATTTGGGACACGGTTGTACGATTTATATATTAATACTCTTGTTCCTTAATCTTCCGTCCGTTATCATCTTGCAACAGCCTCTGGTTAAGAATGAGACCGTCCAAATCGGCCAAGATAAAATAAAAAAAAATACAAATACTGATTATCAGGTATCGCTTATACACCGAATTTGTATTTCTTATGAGTGTTGTCACCTCAGCTGAATAATGGACTATTGCATTTTTATTATAAAGAAAGAAAGGGCATGCTACACAGAAAAATTTATTTGAATTGAACATCACGGAAAGATGAAAAGAAGGAAAGAAAGAAAAAACAAAGAGTGAGACAGAGTTAAATCAATATTATTATACTTTTTACATATTGAACTATTTGGCAATAGTTCTTAAGTAATTATATCAAAACGTTGTTATAATGAATTTATCATACTGTGGGTATAATCCTGCTACGTATAAAATAATTCTGCTCATATGAAAATAATTTGTAAAGCAAATCTATTAAGGTTACCTGCTCACTCAATTATTTTTTCAAACGTTGTTAATAATGAAAATGTCATCCTGGGCTGTATACAAAACCCCTGCTACTATAAAATATTCCTGCCTCATATAAATAATTTGCAAGAAAATCTATTAAGATTCGAATAGATGCAATAATTCCGGGTCTGAACTCTCTTGGAACTTCTAAGGTATTCTTTACATCTGCATCCGTTGTTGTTCTTAGTAACGACCACATCGAGTTGGATATTTTTAGACGTCTTTATCCAGCCTATGTTAAGCATCACGCTTGAGAGAAATGGCTATCACGGAGAGATACATCTGTCACTTTCAAAAAACAAATGAAAATTTCTCAAATTTCAACGGTAAAGAAGGTTTACCCAAACAAGGCTACCACAAACAAAATTAATTTCGATAAGAGCTTCATTTTTTTTTGCGAATGATGGTCTGAGTAACAAAAAGCGACTGAAATCAAGATGACAGATTTTCTCACGTATTCATGTCGCTTTAGATTCTGGTTTAGCTCAGTGAATAGAGCATTTGCCTTGGGATCGCAAGGTCCTCGGCCAACGTCAGCGCATGAACTGCTTGGACAATCTTTGCTGTGCGGTAAACATCTGGGAGCTGGCGATAGAATTGGCATTCTACTTCAGCGAAACGTCCTCCATGGTTTAGGACATGAATGGGTAATCTGATTTGTGCAGTAAAGTATCTGGGAGCTGACGGCAGATGTGGCGCTCCACTCTAAAAAGGTTCCAGGTTTACTTCAGTGGATAGCCGATGTCTTGGGTAATCTGCTCTATACAGTAACATTTGGAAGCTGGCGGTTGGTGTGCATTCCATTCAGCAAAAGATCTACCTGGTTTTCGCCGCACGCCAGCTTGATATACTTCCTATGTTCGGCTGATAATATGCCACTCCGAAAACTTTACTCATGGATTTTAGTCAGAAAATGAACGTGATGAAACAGTGATTTATTTAAAACAAGAAGAGGCTACCCAGCGTCGCCTAGGTTGAATTTATTTAATTACATTTGAGATTTACAAATGCCGGACTTTTAATTATATATCTATGTATATTTCAACTTTCAAATATAAATTAAATCTTCATAATAACCGGTAATATTTTATATATATATATATCTGATATATATATATATATTATATATATATATATATACTATTTTTGTCCTTAATTGTTTTATTTTCGTATTTTCAGATGGTAAAAGTGGCTCCATGTTCTCACCATATGATTTTGAAGACCAGAAGCTGACTTACAAACTATGTTACAGACTATGTGTTACAAAACACATTTTTTGTTCCTTGAATGTGCATGAAATTGTCTCTGATGAGATTAACATACATAACTGCTCTTTATATATGGGCTGCACCATCTGGACCTAACCACGGACTAGAGAATACTAGATGGAGCTGCACAAAATGCCTGGCGGGTGGATCCTGAACAACGACGTGGAAACAGCACCCCGAGAAAAAGCAGCTGTACGGCCTCCTGCCACATATCACCCAAGATCCGAGTAAGACGGACAAGACACGCGGGACACTGCTGGAGAAGCAAGGACGAGCTCATAAGCAACGTCCCTCCGTGGAAGCCAGCACATGGGCATGAGTGTGGCGCCGAATCAGCAAAGACCGTACATTGATCAGTCTGTGCGGATACATGATGCTGCACAGAGGACCTCCGAGAATGATGAGGCGATGGAGAGGGATTGTCAATGGATATCCCGTGCCGCGCGACATGATGATGATGATGATATATGTGTTAGGTTATTTGTGGGTGCAAGGTGTGCTAATGACGAAAACTTATATTTATAGACTGTTCCAAAACAGCGGTGGCTGAATTGGCCAATCAAAAAGCCTAAACTTGTATTTAATTTACTATTTAAAGTCGTTAATGAATTGTCCCAGAATTACTTACTGGAAGAACAGACCAATAGACGGGGATTATACAACTCTCTGCCTCAAGACAGAATAAACTCTGATACAACCCTTACTTTAAAGACGGATTATCGGACAAGGATTAAATCTGATACTACTTCCTTTTATTTTGAGAAAGAATCAAACTTTATGCCACAAAGGATCTCCACTGTAAAGCTACTTTCAACTACAGCCCTAAAGTGGTCACATTGTTACAAAATCTATGCAGTTGCATAAGATTATTGTCAATCCCCTGTATTTCTAAATGGATGGCCCTTTTCATATCACGGGCGGGACTTTCCATGGAATAGTACAGAAAGCCCGCCAAATTTACGTGAAGTCAAGTGGGACCTGGTTGGCTCCTCAGTTTTCAGGTGGACGTCGGGCAGAGGAGATGTCTGCCTTAACTGGAACTCACACTGCATACGCGCGCTATGTTAGTCAGATATTTAGTTACATGAAATGTATAGTTAAGGAAATAAAAAGCTTAAGAAATTAACATGGTGTCGTGGTTGGTGAAAGTCTTGCTAACAAGACTGATTGGAAGAAGAAATGAGCCAAGTGCGACCGCTAGAAGAGATGTTAGAAGAGACCTAGAAGATGAACAGCAGAAGAATAGAAGAAGAAAGAAATAATGAGAAGGGTATACAACAACATGAATTGAAACAATATGTATAGATGCCGATATAGACCTATCTACATTAAACGGGTAAAAATTTTTTACATTTTTTTTATTTTATTTTCCCCTTTGTTTTCCGTCGGTCACTTAGTGAATGGTTTTGATCCGCCTTTTTAAGCAGAATTGATCAATACCAGTCATTAAGACATTTCTATTTTATAATCACTTCTATATTTTTAGCCCTTACGACCAAAAATAGTTGAGCGTGCGTTTACTGATTGTTAGACAACTCACTTTTCTCAATAGAGAAAGAAAAAAAAACCTGAATCGTTAGTTGTCTTCGAGTTCTGGGATGAAATTAGATAAAGGAAGATTATCTAGGCCATTTACAAATCGGTGAGAAGAGGTACAAAAATAAAAACATGAAACTTAGCTAAAATTAGAGAGATAAAAGAAGTAGGGACATTCAAGGAGAGATGGAAACAATGTTAGAGATCAAGGAAAAAGAAAGATAGAGTGAGATCAAAAAGAAAGAAAAGACAAATAAGGACAGAATCGAGATCAAATGATATTGGAGAAGAGAGAGAGAGAGAGAGAGAGAGAGAGGAGAGAGAGAGAGAGAGAGAGAGAGGGTTAAAAGGAAGGGAGAGAGATTGAATGAAAAAGAGAGAGAGAGAGAGCAGAGAAGAGCGAGCGAGAGAGAGAAGAGAGAGAGAAGAGAGAGAGAGAGAGAGAGAGTTAAGAGAGAGATAGAAAGAAAGGCGAAATATAAAAAAGAAAGAAAGGTCGAGTGAGATCAAAATGTTTGAAGGTGACAAATCAGATCAAATGAAAAAGAAGACCAAAGGATATTGAAAGAGTAAGAGAGAGAAAGAGAGAGAGAGGAGAGAGAGAGAGGAGAGAGAGACGAAGAGAGAGAGAGAGAGCAGTTAAAAAGTGGGAGGGAGAGAGATTGAAGCGAAAAAGGGAGAGAGAGAGAGAAAGAACTGTCCGAATGATGTGGAGGAGAGAGAGAGAGAAGAGAGAAGTTAAAAAAGTGAGGAGAGAGAGAATGAACGAAAAGGGGAGAGAGAGAAGAGAAGAAACTGTGAATGAGAAGAGAGAGAGAGAGAGAGAGAGAAGAGAGAGAGAGAGGAGAGAGATAGAGAGAAAATAGGGACGTTAAGGAGAGATGGAAAAAAGCGAAATATAAAAAGAGAGAAAGGTCGAGTGAGATCAAAATGTTTGAAGGTGACAAATCAGATCAAATAAGAAAGAAAGACCAAGGATAGCTTGAAGTGGAAGTTAAGTAAGAGAGAGAGGAGAGAGAGAGAGAGAGCGAGAGAGGAGGATTAACAGAGGGGGGGAGAGAGAGAGAGATATGATGAGGAGAGATGAGAAGAGATGAGAGAGAAAGGAAATTGCGAATGAGAGAGAGAGGAAGAGAGAGAGAGAGAGAGAGAGGAAAGAGAAAAGAGAAGAAGAGAGAGAGAGATTGAAAATGGAACAGGGCGTTAAGGGAGAGATAGAAGAGAGAAGAGGTCGGTGAAGATCAAATGTTTGAAAAGTACAAATCGATCAAATAAGAAAAGAAAGACCAATAGGATATTGAAAGAGTAAGAGAGAGAGAAGAGAGAGAGAGTAGAGGGGGGGTTAACAGAGGGGTGAGAGGAGAGAGATTGAATGAAAGGAGTGAGAGAAAGAAATTGCGAATGAGAGAGAGAGAGAGAGAGAGAGAGAGAGAGAGAGAGAGAGAGAGAGAGAAAAGAGAAAGAGAGAGAAGAGAGATGAAAATGGGAACAGTTAGGAGAAGATATGAAAAGAGAGATAAGGTGTCGGAGTGAGCTCAAAATGTTTGAAGGTGACAAATCAGATTAAATAGTAAGAAAGAAAGACCAAGGATATTGAAAGAGTAAGAGGAGAGGAGAGAGAGAGAGAGAGGGGGGGTTAACAGAGGGGGAGGGAGAGAGATTAGAATGAAAAAGGACTGAGAGAAAGAAATTGGCAGAAGTGTATATTGAGAGAGAGTCTTACGAGTATACAGATAGAGTGAGAGAGAGCCGGGCGAGAGAGAGAGAGAGAGAGAAGAGAGAGAGAGAGAGAAAGAGAAAGAGAAAAGAGAAGAGAGAGAGATGAAGATGGGGACAGTTAAGGGGAAGATGAAAGAAAGAGAGAAAGGTCGAGTGAGATCAAATGTTTGAAGGTGACAAATCAGATCAAATAAGAAAGAAAGACCAAAGATATTGAAAGAGTAAGGAGAAGAGAGTAGAGAGTAGTAGAGAGAGGGGGGGTTAACAGAGGGGGAGGGAGAGAGAATTGAATGAGAGAAGTGAAGAAAGAATTGCGAATGAGAGGAAGAGAGAGAGAGAGAGAGAGAGAGAGAGAGAGAGAGAGAGAGAGAGAAAGAGAAAGAGAGAGAGAGAGATGAAATGGGGACAGTTAAGGAGAGATAGAAAGAGAGAAAGGTCGAGTGAGATCAAAATGTTTGAAGGTGACACAATCAGATCAATTAAGAAAGAAAGACCAAAGAATATTGAAAGAGTAATCGGAAAAATAAGAGAGAGAGAGACAGAGACAGAGACAGAGACAGACAGAGAAACAGACAGACAGAGACAGAGAGAGATAATTATATATAAAGAGGAAAATAGATGATAAGATTGAAAGAAAAGGGAGAATGATGGCGAGATACAGATACAGACAGAGAGGGACAGAGATCGAAAGCGAAAGAGCCTGATATTGAGAGAGAGAAATAAATTTATATTGCGAGAAAGAGATTGAGAGAAAATAGGAAAATATATTGAAATAGAGAGAAAAAGAGATGAAAATGTTCGCAGAAAGAAAAAAAATATATTGATATATATCATTTAATATATATATATATATATACTAGCAAATATATGCACCCTCCGGGTGCAAGTATTTAAGTTTTAATATAATAAAATATCATATCAAATTAGAAAGGCTAATGAAACTGAATAAGAATGCAGATAAAAAGATTTGTAACAGAGGGGGTATGATTGAAAAATAGATCAACTTTGAAAGTAACTCTTCCATCATTTTCCCTTACTCCCATCTTTCATTGGTAAATTTTCCTAATTTAACTATTTAGTGAAAATAGGAAGTAAAGAATGAATTTAGTTATTTCTTCTTGTTAATGGATTTCTTTTAAGATTTATCCCCGAGATTTTTGCTCACATTCATTAAGACCAGACAATTAGAAATCAATAATAATAAGCACACATTTATTAAAATGAAATTTTTAATATCAATATGCAAATTAGCTTTCCCATTCACACTGAAAACCGCTATTTTGTTGTATATATAAATACACTTGCATGTTATTTGTATGTAGATATGGTCATCAGTATTAATAATGTAAAAACAATTTTATTGATAATTGAGGTTTAAATAAAAATAAAATCATAGAGAATGTGACGTAAATAACTAAGGGAATTGTGACTTGAGTAGTAATATAGTTTCGGTTACAGACAAACAAACACACAATCTCCATTATAATAAGATATATATATATATATATATCATTTACATATATATGTGAATATATATACAGAAGATGAAGAGAGAGCAAGCGAGATAGATAGATAGAGAGAGAGAGAGAGAGAGAGATAGAGAGAGAAGATAATATACTGATATAAATACATATCATTTACATTTATATGTATGGATATATATATATGTATAAAGAGAAAAGTAGATACAGGAAGAGATCAAAAGAAAAATGAGAATGATATTGAGAGAGAGAGAGAGAGAGACAGAGAGAGAGAGAGAGAGACAGAGGAGAGAGAGATGGGCAGAGAGAGAGAGAGAGAACAGAGAATATTGTTATATATATGTATATATTGAAAAAGTGGAAAGGAAGGACACAAAGAGATCAAAAAGAATATATATATATATAGAGAGAGAGAGAGAGAGAGAAGGAGAGGGGGGGAGAGAGGAGATAGTAAGAATGAACGAAAGAAAGAAAATTTTGCTGCACAGCCAACAGTATCAAAACTGAATATTTCAAAAATAATATATTGGAATTGTCTACATTGCTATTGATTCTCCCCCCTCCTCATTTTTAATTCGCAAGTGTTTGCTTAATCTGGTACAAGCTCGCACCGGGTGACTCATCTGAATATTGACCAGGTGCGACCACCGAGATTAGGAATAGTCGGCCAGGCCAATCTTTTAAATCGTGCGGGGGATCTGCTTGTCTGGTAAGCAGCATTAAAATTCCCCGGATTAACTCCTGGCAAGAGGGGGGGAGGGGAATTACGCAACTGCATCATTATCGAGGCACGTCGAATGTTTCCTTCGTTTCCATTTCCATCTGCACCGGAAATTAACCTCACAATCACCGACTGCATCAGGGAAGAAGAGCTAAGTATAAATAGGTGGGTTTTTAGAAGTGATTGATTTATTTAATGTTCAAAATAGTGAATACTGGTTGGTTGGTTGGTTGGTTGGTTGGTATTTACGGCATGTCAACCCCCTGTTTTATTTTATGCCGATGACGTGTTTTTTAATTCATTCTTGAGTCATTTTATTCATTCATTTTGTTACATAATCTATGCGGTTGCATAAGATTATTGTCAATCCCCTGTAATTCTGAGGGGATGACCCTTTTCATATCATGGCCGGGTCCTTCCATGGAAAAGTACAAAAGCCCGCCAAATATGTGAAGTCACGTTGGACCTTTTGAGTCCCCAGTTTGCAGCTGGACGTCAGGCAGAGCGGTCGGCCATTTTATGCTCTGTTTAAACTGGAACTCACGCGCGCTATGTTAGTTAGAGGATTATGTATAGTTAAGAAAATAAAAGTTTGGATAATTAATATGTTCTTGTGGTTAATGAATATCTTGGTAACAAGACTAAGAAATGACGACCAGCCAGCAAAAACATAGTAACAGAAAACCAGACCGAAATTCCCAACTCAACTCCAGACGCTAGGCCTTAGAAGATATCCAAGATCTTAGAAGATGCCAGACCAAGTCAAGATAGATGATAGAAATACCAAAGACGATCAGAATACTAAAGACGGCCAAGAAATAGAATTAAAGAAAGAGGTATGCAACATTATAATTATTTAGTGCCAGTGAAGAAGGCGCTATGCAACAATTTTAGTCAACATTTTTTAACTCAATTTTTAACAGATTTTTAAAACTTATTTTTTACATTCAACTAACAGATAGGACCCTAACATATAAAACCACTCCGCCAAAGAAGGTTCCTGAGTATGACACTAAAGAACACGTTCAAATTAGCGATTGTTGGTTTGTTTGTTTTTTGGTTGGTTGGTTGAATTTTACATGTCAACCCATTGGGTTATTTTATGCCGTTTGTAACTTTTTTCTCTATTTAACGCATAGATAGGACCCTAACAGGTACTACCACTCCGCCAAAAAAAGGTTTGGTTTGGTTTGTTTTGTTTTACGGCATATCAACCTCAGTGGGTCATTTAATGCCGACAAAGTTGTGAAATAAATTCATTCTTAATGCATAAAACAATTTTTTTTATCAACTAATGTTTTTCTATTTAACCCATAGATGGGCCAAAAAGAGGGTCCTGGGTATGACACCTATGATCATCAGAAGGTTAGAGTTCACTTCTACAGATCTGGTAAGTACTCCTTCATTGCCATTACACTCTCATACATGTTTTTAAAACTCTATTTTTTCAAACACAATCTTTTATAAAGAATATTTTTCTATTTAACCTATAAAAAATAAATAAGGGCCAAAGTGGAGTTTTGCATATCATGGACTGCTCAGCCACAATTTGTCATCACAGGTTGTCACCCACGGGTCATCACCAACGGCTAACATTACGGGTCGCCACTCACGGCCAACAGATGGTCCTATTGGCAGGATATTACCCCTCTGCATAGGTATAGTCGGTGCATACTAGAGTCCCACGACAGGGCTGTTAATATAGATTTAAATGCTGATGTCCTTTAAAGATAAGAAGCCTGGATTTGTATGAAATAAGCATACATTTCGTTTTTATAAATGTTGTAACTCGAGTGTCAGAGTTAACAGAGAATTAATAAGGAAAATATTTACTGAGCAGATACGCAAGTTAAACAGAGTAAATAATAACTACTAGTAGGCTACAGTCCCAGAGGCGAAAAGTGCTTTACTTTTTAAGATTTCTCTATAAATTCTGATACCCGAGTTATACAATTTAGTGATGAGGATGTGATGTCATATTGTACCTAAATAATGAGAATGGAATCGTCTATTTTTCCTATGAATAATCTCTGTCGAAAACCCGGAAGAGGGAAAACAACGAGATCTCATGGGATTTGTTAAATCATCCTATAGGACACAGTCCCAAAGAGATTTTCGTTCAGTTCTATCGGATGTAAAAGATGGCTCAATAATTTTTACGTAATGATTAAGATAAAATCACAAAAAGAGTATAGTTACTTTTCGCACATAGGTTTCTTGGTTTCATAATGGCCAATTTTTATTTCGGAGCTAAGTAGGTTTCGGAGCTAAGTATTTTATTATTTAAAATTTAATTAATTAATTATGAAACCAAAATACCTATATGCGAAAAGCAACTATACTCTTTTTGTGATTTTATCTTAATCATTACGTAAAAGTTATTGAGCCATTTTTTTTACATCCGACAGAACTGAACGAAAATCGCTCATAGGATGATTTAACATGTCCCATGAGATCTCGTTGTTTTCCCTCTTCCGGGTTTTCGACAGATATTATTCATAGGAAAAATAGACGATTCCATTCTCATTATTTAGTTACAATATGACATCACATCTTCATCACCAAATTTTGTAATTCGAATGTCAGAATTTACAGATACTTATTACTTCTAATAATTTTATTGGAAGTAATACAACGGGTATTAAGGATAAGAAAAAAAGGTTTAGTAAGCACAGATACAAAATGAACAGAGTAGTTATGAATTGCTAGGTTGAATTAGCAAGTACTGTGAGTTCTAGTTGTTTTTTTTCTTTTCGAATTATTACTCGACATCATCATCAGTCAGACATTATTCATAGGAAAACAAACGACTCTATTTTCATTGGATTGCAATTAAGCTATCTCCTGCGATAGGCAACAATAAAGAAGAGAAAAACTCAAAATTGATGGCAGCGTTTAAGTATCGAAGTAATAGCTTTTAAAAGTTCAGCGATAATTCTTCTGCTGCAACTTAATTCAAAGACATTGATGTACGTAGATCTTTACTTTCAATCCCATGGGTGACTTTTGCTGGATTTCATCGATGGTTTTCGTTGGATTCTGCAATGAATATGCACCCTCCTGGGGTGAGAATTTAAGTTTTGATGTAATTAAATATATAAGTGTAGATTAAATAAGAATTAAAATAAAAATGCATATAAAATATTATACTTGCTTGAATTATAGTGTTATTGTTTTTTTTTTTTTATATATATAATCATTCAAAGAGTTAATTTTAATACGTTGGATAATAAAACAAGAATATTTGAAATCAGTAACACTAAGTAATTATTTATTAGACCCGTTTTTGTTAAAACCAGTATGCAAATTAACCACGCCATATATTATGTAAAGCTTTATTTCTTAGTGTTTTATATAAGACACATTGCAGAATTTTAAACGCACTATTGACAACCGCTGTTTAGAGGCAAATCTAACTGAGATATTTATAGATATATTGTTAAAAATAAGATGTATTCTATGTATTAATGATTTTGACTATAAATTGAAAAACATACGCAATTCATTAAGCTATTGGAACGTAAGCAGCGACGTAATTTCGGTTGCATATAGACATATATCGAAATCTCTATTATAATATTTTTCTAAAAACAAAAATTGTTATTGTACAAAAAGATTCGTCGTAAAAAATCATGTAAAAATCGCCGAAAACAATCGAAGTAATTAAAACTTGGGAATCCAAAATTTCGGGATTGCAGCTCTGGATTTGGCCCGGGATGCTTTTGATTTACTCTAGGATTCGGTCTAAAATTATATGATATTTTAGACTACGGTCTCTAGGATCAAAGTTGAAAAAAATGACACACTGACACACTGACATCCGAGATTTGTGAAATGTTTGTTCAGTTTTCTCATTTGTCATTTGCCAAATTTTTTAGGGAAGGTGGGAATCGGAAGGGAAAAAATGGAATTACACAGAAAACAATGGTGAATGTTACAGAAATGCTTTGCGATTTTTTTCTATAAAATCCTTGAACATTCCTTGGCTTTTGTCGACAGGCAACACAAATTACAATTGTCTGGGTATCATTTCTTTGTTTTCAACTCGCTACAAAATTGTTTCTCAAGTTTTCCACAAAACATTTAACCAGACAAGTAAATGCGTTTTTTTTTGTTTTTTTTGACAGTTCATTTGGTTTTGTCAATACAAACTAGTTTTCCGTTTTGTTTATCTTATGAATGACACCCATAGCGGAAAAAAAAGAAAATAACATTTTTCTTCTTTAGAGAGACGAGCTAATTTTAACCCTCATTGTGTTCAAGGTTTAATCGAATCGTGTTTTTTAGAACGGGAAAGAAACCCTCCTGAGGTAGTAGGTATTTACCCAACCAATTAGCCACGAGTAGCTTGCTACACAAGGTCGTAAGTATGGAAATCGTAGATGAGGCATCTCCCATAACCCTAATACCCTTAGGAAAAGTATGCATCCATTCTCCCACCAGCTATGGGTAGATATTAGAGCTAACTGAGATCATTGACCTTCGTATGTGAACCGGTCTAGGAGAAGGAAAACCCTGAATCAAAACCTGTTGAAATTGACTTCTCATTGTGTTACGAACACTTTCGCCACGGGTAGCTTGTCACACAAGTTCGTAAGTATGGAAATCACGGATGATGTCTCTCCTATAGTGCTAATACCCTTGGGAAACGTATGAATCAAAATAGTTCAGCTATGGTTAAATAGGAGCTAACTGGGATCTTTAACCTTGATATGACCACCCTGTGGCAACAGTCATAAAGGGGTACTCCACATTCCCCAGAGCTCCAGAATTGGAAATGTACCATCAGACGGAGTTTAACGTCATACACAGGAAATAAGACCCTCAGCCACCGTTGTGTAGCAGATATATGATAATAAAGCTTGGGACTTGCCATAAGGTCAATAAGCTTGGGACAATCGTATAGGTTCTTGGGCTTGACCTGACCAGCCGATTAATTGGAGGGGGCTTCTCCGACCGTCTGCCTAGCATAAGTAAGGGTCAAGGGGGAGTTTTGTATGTCATCGACTACCCAGCCAGCAAGGTACCATCCTTAAGCATCACGGGTCTCCACTCACTACCAACAGGGACCCTATTAGGTGGGTTTTACCCCTCTGCAGAGGTGCAGTTTATATATTCTGCACACCCAGCCAACAGAACGCTGTTTCCTCTGTATTTCATTTCAGATTTATGTGTGGCTTTCGATAAAAGTATTTTAAGTGTTTACTAATTGGACTTTTTAGAAATAATGTTCAGAAATATAATAGTGTATAATTATTTTGCAGTACATAACAGGGCGGTTTTTAAACTGGGATCTTTAACCTAGGCTTCTTGGAATATTTGGATATAAGGTGTGCTCTAATTCCCCACCTGGATTTATAGACCGGCCTAAGTCATGTGGTCTATTCCTTAGCCAATCACTGACCATACTGCGTGGCTGATACATTACTTAAACACTGATACTTGCCACAGTTCACTTGCAATCATTGACGAAGGAACTGAGGACACTTTACCAGAAGAACCAAAGGATTCATTATCGGAGGACTCTTTACCAAGGATCCAGTTCCGCTGGTCAAGCGCTCTTGCTTGCATGCCAAGGATGATGGCCCATAAAGACTTAACCAGTCCTGGAGGGAAAACTCTTAATTCAAACCTCTTAAACTCTGCTTAAGAAATTAATGTTGTGTCTCATCCTGTTCGTGCAGAGGGTTTGGTAAACGCACACAAACACACACACACACACACACACACACACACACACACACACACATATATATATATATATATATATATATATATATTGCTGACATTTACTAGCTAGAGAAAACAACAACAAAAACACCAAAAATGTAGCTTAAAGCAGAAAATATTTTTTTTATAAAACAAATTAATTATCGAGATGGAAATGCCCGTAAATCAAGAATCTAGACAAAACAAAGAATCTTTTTACATGTGAAAATGTTTTACATGAATACAACATGGTAATGAAAGATTAAAAACCGCCCTGTTATGTATTGCAAAATAATTATACACTATTATATTTCTGAACATTATTTCTAAAAAAGTCCAATTAGTAAACACTTAAAATACTTTTATTGAAAGCCACACATAAATCTGAAATGAAATACGGAGGAAACAGCGTTCTGTTGGCTAGGGCTGCAGAATATATAAACTGCACCTCTGCAGAGGGGTAATACCCACCTAATAGGGTCCCTGTTGGCCGTGAGTAGAGACCCGTGATGCTTAAGGACGGTACCTTGGTGGCTGGGTAGTCGATGACATGCAAAACTCCCCTTTGACCCTTACTTATGCTAGGCAGACGGTCGGAGAAGCCCCCTCCAATTAATCGGCTGGTCAGGTCAAGCCCAAGAACCTATACGATTGTCCCAAGCTTATTGACCTTATCGCTAGTCCCAAGCTTTATTATCATATATCTGCTACACGACGGTGGCTGAGGGTCTTATTTCCTGGGTATGCCGTTAAACTCCGTCTGATGGTAAAGTTCCAATTCTGAAGCTCTGGGGAATGTGGAGTACCCCTTTATGACCGTTGCAACAAGGTGGTAATGCCTGTTAGGGTCCCGTCTGTGGGTTAAATATAACAATTTTAAAGAACGTGCTTAGAAAATTGTGTTTAAAAAATGGAGTATCCATCAAGAATGAATAAAACAAAAAGTCTACGGCATAAAATAACCTAACTAGAGGTGACATGCCGTAAAATCTAAGCAGCAGGAGAAAATTAAAAGTTAATAAGTTTTAAATGATTTTTACTTTTTCTCTGAACGTTTGAGATGGGGTTTGATGATTAGTCTTATCTGCGTGATCGGAATGAGAACAGGATACCGCCGTAGACTGAATAAAGGGTTAGGTTCAAAGTTCCATGATGGCTCCCGATTACGACAAGAAGGTACCCGATTACAAAAAGAAGGTTCCCAAGTTCGAAAAGAAGCTTCCCGAGTCCGACAAGAAATACCTGAAGAAGGCCGGAGAGCACATCGAGCGAAACGTAGTATAGATAACGATGAAGATGAGGACAATTGTCGGAATAACGCGGATAATACTGATTTTTTTCTTTCTCTTGTTACTAGGGAGAGATTTTTATTTTTGAATTGCAAATGCGTAAAGTAAATAGAAAAGACGAATAATTCTCTTCAAACTTTGTTTTTGTGACCTTGGTAAGGAATATTTAAAAACATTAATGGGGAACTATTTTTGGAAGTTGATACGTGCAAGTACATCACAGTCACAAAAGTAAAAAAAAAAAAAAAAAAAACATTCACTACTAGATATTTTAAGTTTATTTTTGTATGACCTTAGTATAAATATATGTACATTTTGATTCTGATGTTGTTTTATTCAGACTTTATTCAAATGAAAATGTGCAAATTTCTCGGTTCTGACATAGAAAATAGGTTGATCTCTACATTTCATTATTCAGGGCAGAAAGGTCAAGTTTGAATCGAATAATGACAAGTTTCTATAATTTTACAAAATAAGACATAAAGAAAGAATATAGCGTTATGGTTTAAGCAGCGTCTGTTTAGCTTGTAGATCCATCTTCTTAGATCATTGTTTGTGGCTTAATATAGAATCAGATGAAATGGCCGATTTCTTCTTGGAAAGACAAGGTATAAAGAAAAGGGTTCGCACCATGAAATATAGTGAATATCGTTTTTAGGGTCCGCAACAAACCAAGTTAACACAGGCATTTATATGATTTTACAACATTATTAATTAAGAAATAACGCATAATATCAAGGCTCAAAAGTTGTGATACATTGCGTTATGGTTTTCAGTACAATTGTATTTATAAGCTTTAAAATACAAAATAACTTTTGAATTTATAGACTTCATTATAATCCATCCATCGATTGGTTTGAGGTTGCAGCTTCTTAGATCATCATCCTTATCTGGAGACAGAATCAGATGAAATGGCCGATTACGTCATGAGGAAAATTAAAATGAATATTTTATTGCCAGTGACAATACCGAGCTAACACAGATGTATGAGAGAGAGACAGAGTGAGAGAGAGAGAGAGAGAGAGAGAGAGAGAGAGAGAGAGAGAGAGAGAGAGAGAGAGAGAGAGGGAGAGAGAGAGAGAGAGAGAGAGAGAGTCATAGAATCGGTGCAATCAGCACGACACGATGATGATGATGATGATGATGAACATGTACCAAATGCAATATGGTATTGTAGCGTTAGTTTCGTATTTGCCTGGGAGAGTTGTCTGCCCGGTTTAGTTTGCTGGTGCCCGCTAGGGGATATAGTATTTAAGCGGCTGGTTCAAAACGCTTCTCTCTCTTTTCCTGTTCCAGCAACCACGAGACACATGGGGTAGATTTTGGTCTACTCCTTCTCGTTGGGGCTTTGCACCCCCCTTACATTACTGTAAGTTATTTACAGCATGGACTATCCCTAGTCTCATGTCAGTACTTTTTGTATATCTTGTACCATTCATGAATGTGTGTTTATCTTTCTACATGTAACTTCGTCTTACTTATGTATTTTGTATCTTGTTATATCCATGTGCTGACCATATTAAATGTTTTGTCTGTTAACCTTCGTCGGAGTCATGTATCTTTCTCCATATAACTTTGAACCTTTCTTACAGTATTATACAAGTCTTCAAGTGTAATAACAGTGAGTAAAGTCAACAGGGTGGCCTAGTGTCGGAATCAGTCAGACAGCAAGGGAGTTTATCCTCTTTTCATTAGTGTTAGACAAAGGAGATTTTGGCGTTTGAGGTGAAGTGCCACACCTACCATCAGCTCCTCACTTTACCACACATACCCATATACTACTCATACGCTGAGTTGACGAGGGCCGGTATCAAACCAGGAACCTTGTAATTCCTAGGCAACTGCTCTACCGACTGAGCTAAGCCGGCCCTTCAAGCGTAATACCGACCTCAATTCTAAGTATTTTTAGTTCTCTTTACAAATTTTGAGTTATATAAATATTTTTTGAATATCTTAGTCAAGAATATAAGAAAATTAATAAAAAAAAAGATCTTATAAAATTGTAGGTATCATTGTCCATTTATAAACAATGATAATCGAGTCATATCCATCTATTCTAAAAATGACCTCCGAACCTCCAAAACTTGGTACATAGCAATTATATTTTTACATTTCTCACATACAGTAGCAGCTCACTAAATACTGAAACTACCAACCGAAGCTAAGTTGCCCTGGGCGTGAATAATTTATTTATTATTCCAAATATAAACGAACGAGTTAAGAATTGAGGGAAAAATGTAGGTTTTGAGAAAAGTCCGATTATGAAACATTTCTTTCCTTGCAAAGTCAGTCATGAACTTTAAATCGATATTCAGGCTCGATGTCTGATATTTTTATACCTAACGAGCAGGACCTGTGGATATACCACAGTATGATAATTCAATTGTTTCAACGTTTGATATATTTACTTAAGAGCTATTGCATACAGTTCAATATGTAAAGAGCATAATAATCTTGATGTAACCCTTTCTTACGCTTTTTTTCTTTCCTTCTTTTCATCTTTTCATTATGTTCGATTGAAAAATATTAGCCTTATTGCATCCAGGCCTACTCCTCTCTATATTTTTCTCTTATTCTTTTTTCTCTTTCTTTCTTTCTTAATATACTTTTTCTTTTTCTTATTTCTCTATAATAAAAACGGAATAGTCCATTATTTAGCTGAGGTGACGACACCCATAAGAAATAAGAATTTGGTGGATAAGCAACTCCAGATAATCAAGATTTACATATTTACATTTCATCTTGTTAGAAAGATAACAAATAAAAATGTGATTAACTAATGTAGCAAGCCCGGACAGCGAGGGAGTCTACACTCTTTTCACTAGCCCTAGACTAGGCGAAATGTTTTGCTAAGGCGGAGCGCCACACCTCCCATCCGCTACCAGATGCCCTACCGCACATATCGGATTACCCTAGATGTGCTAATTATGCGCTGTGTTAATGAGTGACCGGTATCGAACCATTAACCTTGCGATTCCTAGCCTATAATTAATTAGAATGAAAATAGAATAAATAATAGTGTAGTTATTAGTTCTCCTCATCGTCGCTAGAAGATTGCAGTGACTTCGAAATGGTCATTCGAATTAGTAACGGCAGCTCAAAGATATCATTTGATACAAATAATCACATTAAAACCATATAAAAGTCGTATAGATTAATTCAAATGTCTATGTTTCTTTTCTTGTCTCTCTCCATTTTTCTTTCTCTCTCTCTATTCCACTGACATACACGTATATGTATATTCTATCTTTCTCTTTCTCTTTCTCTTCCATAGACACATACATAATTACTCTCTCTATATCTATCTATCTATCTATCTCTCCCACTTCCGCACTTCCAAAGAGTAACACATACTCTCTCTCTCTCTCTCTCTCTCTCTCTCTCTCTCTCTCTCTATATATATATATATATATATATATATATATATATATATATATAGGTTAGTATGTGTACCTTTATGATAATATATATATATATATTATCATAAAGGTACACGGTAATAACCTACTCGAGTTTCACCATAAGGATCTTCAGGGTTAAATCCACTGGATTAATCAAGATATTGATTAATTGCAGTCGATTTCACGTGTGTTTTTTTTCGCGATAAACGGTTGATTATAGGTCCGCAGTCGAAGAACACTGATTTAAAATTCAAAAATTTAAAAAATTAATTAATATCTTGATTAATCCAGTGGATTTAATCCTGAAGATCCTTATGGTGAAACTCGAGTAGGTTATTACCGTGTACCTTTATGATAATAAATTTGCTCTACTAACGTATTGGGCACTTTATATTTGTTTTATCGCTGTCTTATTGTGAATCTTGCATCAACTAACCATTGTGACCATTTTCACCGGTAAATCAATTTTCCACAAATACCATATATATATATATATATATATATATATATATATATATATATATATATATATATATCTGTCGCACATATACATATTCTTTCATACTTAACCACACAACACACACACACAAACTCACTATTCCTCTCTCTCACTCTCTCTTTCTATCTCTCTCTCTTTCTCTTTCTGCCACCGACATACACACATACCTTCTCTCTCTCTCTCTCTCTTTCTCTCTCTCTCTCTCTCTCTTCTGTAGAAACATACAATTTCACTCTGTCTCATTCCTTCTCTCTCTCTATGTCTAATACAAATTCCCATATATACATAATCACTCTCTCACTCACTCACTCTGTCACATACACACACCCACCCACACAAGCGTATTCTTTCACTCTCTACCATACACATACATACACGTCGTCGTCGTCTCTCTCTCTCTCTCTTTATTTCTCTTCCACAGACACACACATAGTTACTCTCTCACTTCGTTTCTCTTTATAACTACAAGATACACACATACATAGCCTCTCTCTCACCCCTCTCACACACTCTCTCTCTCTTTCACACACATTCTATGCCACACACATTTACACACATACATATTCTTTTACTCTCTACCACAAACACATTAGTACATATAATCTCGCTTTCTCTCTCTCTCCCTCTCTCTTTCTCTGTCTCTGTCTCTGTCTGTCTTGTCTCTGTGTGTGTGTGTCTCTCTCTCTCTATGCCACAGACATACTCGCATAACTATTTTGTCTTTTTTCTCTTCCACATAATTATTCTTTCTCTCTCTCTCTCTCTCTCTCTCTCTCTCTCTCTTACTTTCTCTATATTTCTGTAACGGACATACACAAACACATACTCTCTCTCCCCTCCTCTTTCTCTCTCTCTCTCTCTCTCTACCACACACACACACGCGCGCGCGCACACACAACACACACACACACACAAATACTCTCTCTTTCTTCCACTAACTTTCTCTCTTTTCATCCCCTCTTTTCTTTTTATCCCTCTCTCTCCCCCTCTCTCTCTCTCTCTCTCTCTCTGAATGTCTCACAGACATACATCCATGCTCATTCTCTATCTCTTTCTCTTCTACACACACGTAATTACTCTCTCTCTCTTTCTCTCTCTTACTTTACCCCTATCTCTACAACAGACACACACACATACTCTCACTACCACACACACACATACACACACACATAATGTAGCTCTCACTTTCTCTCTCTTCCTCTCACTCTCTCCGTCTCTTTATTCTTTGTCTCTCTCTCTCACTTTCATTGGGGCGTGTCATTGGACAGAAATATGTCAGATTAATTTCCGCAAACACACCAGAAACAATATTACTCAATACCAAGATGGCGGCATTAATTTGCGATTGCCTCAAAGCGCAATCTGTGTTGCTTGAATTAAAATCTTTTCTTTGTGCTTTATCGCTAATTTAATTTTCTTTATGCAGACATAAAGTCGATATGACGAGTTTTTATTTCTTCTCATCTGCCGAAAATACACGTCACTTTTAGTGGCATTCATCTACTGACACTTACGAGTAAAGACCAACTGTCAGGAAAAATTACCTCAGTTATTCTTCGTCTTTAACGCTCATTCTTTCCCTAGATTTGTCTTTCCATGACTCAACGATTAATGACTACTCTAAAGTAAAAATGTATTTTCTTCAATATTCTTTTTAAATTTAAAAAAGAAACCCAATTGTCCTTTCTTTTTTCAAACTATGATTGTGTTTCAGGATCTATAGTCTTCTATTTTGGGATGTTTTAGAGGATGGAATGTTCATCTCCGGAGGCTGTAAAATGCACGTGTTATCTAGTGGGTTGGCAAGACTCAATGATGCTGTTTTCTTACTTTTTTGTATTAATAAATTGGTAGAAATTATATTCAGTTACCTCATATGTATTGATAAATTGGTATAACTAATTTTTAGTACCTTCTGTATTAGTAAATTGGTAGAAATAATTTTGATTATCTTCATATGTATTAATAAATTGGTAGAAATAATTTTCATTAAATTCATATGTATTAATATATTGGTAGAACTAACTTTTATTAACCTCATGTATAAATTGGTAGAAATAATTTTCATTAACTGCATGTGTATTAATAAATTAGTAGAAACAACTTTCATTAACTTCATGTGTATTAATAAATTGGTAGAAATAACTTTCATTAACTTCATGTGTATTAATAAATTGGTAGAAATAACTTTCATTAACTTCATGTGTATTAATAAATTGGTAGAAATAACTTTCATTAACTTCATTGTGTATTAATAAATTGGTAGAAATAACTTTTAACTTCATGTGTATTAATAAATAACTTGTGTAGAGAACAACTTTCATTAACTTCATGTGTATTAATAAATTGGTAGAAATAACTTTCATTAACTTCATGTGTATTAATAAATTGGTAGAATTAATTTTCATTAACTTCATGTGTATTAATAAATTGTAAGAAACAACTTTCATTAACTTCATGTGTATTAATAAATTGGTAGAAATAACTTTCATTAACTTGATGTGTATTAATAAATTGGTAGAAATAACTTTCATTAACTTGATGTGTATTAATAAATTGGTAGAAATAACTTTCATTAACTTCATGTGTATTAATAAATTGGTAGAAATAATTTTCATTAACTTCATGTGTATTAATAAATTGGTAGAAATAACTTTCATTAACTTCATGTCTATTAATAGATTGGTAGAAATAACTTTCATTAACTTCATGTGTATTAATAAATTGGTAGAAATAACTTTCATTAACTTCATGTGTATTAATAATTACCGGACATTGACCCTCAGACACTTCATTCAAGCAGCTATATTATAAAAGGTATGGGTGTTTGCCATGAGGGCAATTTCATGAGTAAGAGCAATGGGGTTTGCACACTCATATAGTTGCTAGGGCTTGACATGACCAGCCATGTGATTGGATTGAGCCTCTTCGATCGCCCGTATAACTCAATTAAGGGTCAAAGTAAAGAGTGCCTGTCACCGGATCACTGCGTATCCGGGCCACAGACCGCTCAGCAACCACAAACCTATCATCAGGTATTACGCGTCAACACCACCAGTGTGGGGGTCTTACACCTCTAAAGGAGTCGATTTGTCGTATTCTACAGCCTCAGTCGACAGCGCAGGCAATGTTAGTATCTGTAAATTAACACCCATGTTCCTTAAAAGTACGACCGTTATCATCATGTAACTGTCACTGGTAAAAATGTGACCGTCCAAATCGCCAAAGAAAAATGCAAAATTGTAAATCCTGATTATCTGGTGTTGCTTATTTGCCGACTTCTTATTTCTTATGAGTGTCATAAGAAAATTGGACTATTCCATTTTTATTATAAAGAAAGGATATGCTTCACAGAAAAAATATAATAAAAACGAAAGAAAGACAGAAAGAAGGAGACAAATAGATAGAGAGAGTGTGTGTGTGAACGCACGGAAGCGATAACGCTAATCTGTTCCAATCGAACATAAGGAAAACAGGAAAAGAAGGAAAGAAAGAAAACAAAAGAGTGAGAAAGAGTTAAATCAAGATTATTATACATCTTTACATATTGAACTATTCACAATAGCTCTTAAGTAAACATATCAAACGTTGTACCACTTAGATTTTTTATACTGTGGTATGTACGCAGGTCATGCTGGTATCTGTATATTCTAGAAGCGCGTACCTCTTGCAGCAAAAGGTAGAAACATTACCAATTCAATGCAACGGAATTGGTCTAATTGCGAAAGCGACACGAAGAGTTAAATCCTAGAATATGTCGATAGGTTTGACAGACTAAAACTTCGCAACTGCGTAGACCTATCTGAGTTTTTATCTCAGTCAGGTCATCTTACATTTATTAGCATTTATCAGTTCTGATCACACTCACACGATATTATTCCTTGGATAATTGAATAAGTCCTCAATGAATATTTAATAATCTGACAACTTGCCGAACATTTCACAAACACTCTCAACTAAATCACTGCTACTAAATATAAAATACTAGTAAGTAAAATGGTAGACAGCAAATGACTATTGGAGAAACGAAAGGCGACAACCTCAGACAAACATACACAAACAAGTGCACATATGTATATTTGCTTGTATGTATTTGAGTACCTAAGTATGCATACATATAATTTTGTGCGCATATATATATATATATATATATGTGTGTGTGTGTGTGTGTGTGTTGTGTGTAGTATATTGAGAAAAATGAAAAACACAGGTTTAAATGGGTTAAGTGGTGAGTTTATTGGCCGACGCTGCAGTGTTTCGATCTATTAATTTTTTCGATCTATTAATTTGTTTAAACCTCAAAAATTTTTAAACAGACTGAATAACAAGGACTATCACTCGCTTTTCTCGTTATTCTGTGATAAAGATTTCTTATCACCTTCCATATACCAACAAATGCCTGAAGATGATCTAATTAATAGACACACACACACACACACACATATATATATATATATATATATATATATATATATAATATAATTATATAAGTTTGTTATGGTCCAACGGGAGAAAAATAGATGTTTTATAAAAAAGAAGGTTTGCAAAAAGGATTATGTTTAAAAAAAAAAGAAAATTAACTTACATATGAATGCGACACGTGTTTCTGATCTGTTGCCTTCTTCAGGCATTGAATTATTATTTTGGCAGAATATGTCCGATATTTGATAGGTTGTGTGTGTTTTTGTAACTTTTTTATTATAATGGTTGTGTAATAACAGTTGAACGCTACGTTATTTTTTTTCAATCCTTGCGTGCACACAACCTATCAAATATCGGACATATTCTACCAAAATAATAATTCAATGCCTGAAGAAGACAACAGATCAGAAACACGTATCGCATTCATATGTAAGTTAATAAAATTTAAAAAAAAACATAATCCTTTTTGCAAACCTTCTTTTTTTATGATATATATATATATATTATATATATATAATATATATATATATATATATATATATATGAGGTAAGGTAAAAGGAAAAGTGGACAAAAATAATGATTCAAACAAGTAGAAATAGGAGATAAATATTTCGCCCTTCTTTACCCGAAGAACATCATCAGTCTAACTTATATATATATATATATATATTTAAAAAAAATTAAATTGGGCGTTATTATGAAGCATTAAAAATGTATAAATGAATGAACTCGATATTATGGAGTATTGGATTCACTTATTTTTTCATTATTATTTTTTGTCATAAATTTTCAGGTTCGTTAGATACCCTTTGTCAAATGTTATTACTGTTTAACGTTTTCTTTGTCTCTGTTGTTATCGACAGTGGCAGTGTCTGTAAAATATTTGTAATAACGGAGAATTCCGATATCTACGTTTAATCCCTTCACGTGCGTTTGTAATTTAGAATCCATTTAGTTTCTGATTGTTTTCTAGATCGCGTTGTTGGGAATGCGTGTTCTCATAAGATGCATTTGAGGTGTGTAAGGTTGTGTGATAAGGTGTTAAAATGAAGTGCTATTGTACTATGCGGGGATTTGAGATTTATAGTGGATTTGTGGTTATTTAGTCTTAGTCTAAAGGGTGTTGATGTTTCTCCCACATATCCACTATTTCTACATTGTGTGCAGTATATATAGTATATAATGTTAGCGCTATCGCATGTTAGGTGTGGCGTCATGGATTGTTATGTTTGTATAGGGTATTTTTATTTCGGTTTCCGTATGTATGTGGCTGCATATTTGGCATCTAGGCTTGTTGCATCGTTTATTACATTTCCGTACGGTGTTATGTAATTTTTTTCTGGATGCAGTGAGGATGTTACGTAGGTTGGGTGGTTGTTTTTTTGCGTTGATGGGCGGGGTTTTAAAGATGGACTTTGTTGTGGGGTCGGTTTGTAGGGTTTTATATTGTTCAGTGAGTAGCTTAGTCAGTTTGTGCATATGTCGACCGTGGTGAAATACCATAGGTATTCGGTCATTAGTTTGGTGTGGTTTGTATACGAGTAGTTCTTGTCTATTAAGAGATGATGCTTTGTCGAATGCTTTTTTTATTAATTTTATGGGGTAGTCACTATTTAGGAATTTTCTTGCTAGGTTGGCTATGTGTTGTATATATTCTTGTTGGTCTTCACATATGCGTATATATATACATATATATATATATATATATATATATATATATATATATATACACTTGTCAAGTTCATTTTCTATAAGAAAAAGTATCGAATTTTATGCGATACATGCGTTGTAAGTGCCTTCAAGTAAAAATTTAATATATACTTTATTCAGCAACGTTTCTAAAATAAACAAACATCCAAAAATCTTATTCACTTCGCCGAAGGGCATACGGTCTGTTTGTTATTATTCTCCCAATAACACCCCCTTACCTATTATGGTAGAGGCGTGTAAGTATCACTTGACAAGCTTAATTTCGCTAGGATGGTCAGCTGTGTACTGTGGCCGAGGCGATAAAAGTGTTTCACTAGTGTTTCACTGTGTCTGCTGAAGTCCCGGTTTCGATTTCTGTCGGAGGGAAATCGTTAGTATACACCGCTGATGAGACTTAATAAACAGTCTGTACGGTATTCTACACACCGAGCCATCCTTTGCCGGGATTACATTTGTCAAGTTCATTTTCTATAAGAAAAAGTATCGAATTTTATGCGATACATGCGTTGTAAGTGCCTTCAAGTAAAAATTTAATATATATATATATATACATATATATATGAAAAACATGTCCCTTCTTAATCGAGATCTAAAAGGGGTGCCGAAAGGTAATATGGTCCATACAATGAATTAAAAATCTCTATGTGTATGAATATTTGTTCCCCGCACTCCCAATATATATGTATAAGTAAATTTGACGGAGTGGCCTATTGTCTGTATAAACCGAACAGCAAGGGCGTCTATTCCCTGTTCGCTAGCGCTAGACTAGGGAGATTATTGCTGTGGTGTAGCGCTACACATACCGTAACCATACTCCTTTATCACACAGATCAGATAAACCAATCTGTACTACTCATACACTGTGTTGGCGGGGACCGGTATCGATCTCTGAACCTTGTGATTCCAAGGTGGGTTCTCTACCGAGTGAGCTTATATATATGTATATATATATGTATATATATATATATATATACACACACATACATATATATATATATATATATATTATATACATATGTGTGTATGTGTGTGTGTATTAATGTGTGTTTCTGTATAATTACATAGAGAGACACATGCAAATATACAAATACATAAAAAGGAACTGGGTTAGTGAAGGAAAAAGATAAAGATACACACATGTGTGTGTGGTGTATCCCTGTTGTGTGTGTGTGTGTGTGTGTGTGTGAGAGAGAGAGTGAGAGAGAGAGAGATGAACCAATAGATACATAGACGATTGAGTCACATAGTCGGTACAAGCATAGATCATATTACAGTGACAGTTTTACATACGTATGGTTGTGCTATACTGCCTATATATATATATATATATATATATATATATATATATATATATATATATGTGTGTGTGTGTGTGTGTGTGTGTGTTTCTTTTTATCACTTCATTCATGCAAAAACCGTTGAATGAAAAATATGAACATAAAACTCTCAGCAAAAATTATTTATTAGGACCTGAGTTATCGACAACATAAAATATACATACGTGACCTACGGTTTTTCTAGATCCCCTAAGTTAAGCAACGGGGAACCCGGCCAGTACTAAGATGGATGATCTTTCATGAAAACCAGGTGCAATAACAAAGCCGAACCCTGCGTGCCCGACTAAGCAAGGCTTCATAAATTCTATAAAATATATATAAATACTTACATCTCGGACTTTATAGATATTAACAATAGATGTCACAATTTCTACTTGAGATTGATGTACGAGAAATATAATAATTTGAGTTACCCTTTGCATAAAGTAAGTAAAGTCGTCAAGGGGAGGGCTAAAGTCGGTATCAGCTAGACAGCGAGGGCGTCTATCCCCTTTTCACTAGCGCAAGACCAATGAGAAAATCTCAATAAGATCTTCTATAAATACTTAAAACATTGCTTACTACGAAATTTGTTGTTAAAAAAATAATTCTCCATTTCCAAATTGACAGTAGTAAAAAAAAAAATTATTTATCAATTTGAATGTCTAAAGAATGAAGAGTCACGTTGGGTATAAAGTCGTCGGGGTAGCCGTAATTCGGTATCAGCTAGACAGTGAGGGCGTCTATCCCCTTTTCACTAGCGCTAGACTAAGGAGAAAGTTTGGCGTCTGAGGTGGAGTGCCACAGTTAACATCAGCTCCTCAATTTACCACATAGATCCCTGTGCTAATCATATGGTGAGTTTGAGACGGTCGGTATCGAACCAGGAACCTTGTGGTTCTTAGTCGGACGCTCTAGCGACTGAGCTAAACGAAAATGCAGAGAAAAATGAAGAGTATATTAGCTAAAACTCTTAATAAAGATGTAGGTGATATTTTTGGATATTAATTATCGGATATATTCATTTTCACAAAAATAAATGCTTCTACCTTCCAGTCAAATGTTATACCAATATATATTTACCAACCCCTCCGCACAAGCAGGATGTGACACAAGGTCAATTTCTTAAGCAGTGTTTAACAGGTTTGAATTCAGAGTTTTCCTTCTCCTAGACCGGTTGCCTAACCAAAGTTAAAGAGCCCAGTATGCCTTACTATTTACCCATAGCTGGAGGGAGAGTAGAATTCATACCTTTCCCAAGGGTATTAGCGCTAAGTGAAATGCAATTACCACGTCCAGGATTTGAACTCGGGTCGACGAGTCCATTTCCTATGACTTTAACCATTACACCACCGCTTCCTACTTATGTTATACCAATAAGCTAATCTTTACAGTGAGTTCAAATATATAGATAGAGCGTTCGGCTAGAAACCGCATGGTTCCTAGTTCAATACCGGTCCTCGCCAACTCAGAGTATGAGTAGCACAAGGATATGCGCAGTAATGTAAGGAGCTGGTGGTAGGTGGGGTGCTCCACCTCAGACGCCAAAACAGTCTCCTTGGTCTATCGCTATTGAAAAGGGGATAGACGCCCTCGCTGGCTGGCTGATACCGACTTTAGGTCGCCCCGACGACTTTACTTTACTTTTTTTTATATATGATGATAACATTCAAAAGCAAAGGGATGGGTCATGATAAGATAAAGCGAAAATTCTTACAAGCTATAGCAATGTCAGTGCAAATGTATGGCTGCACCCCTAGAAATTAAATTTAAGATATAATGGAGAATTAAGAAAGAGCACACATGTCACGTTCGGTTTTGGACTCCTACACATAAACAAAGCAATGTGGTCTGGTCGGCTAAGACCAGCAAAACTTTACATCAATCAGTTCTGTACGGATTCTGGATGCCATACCGAAGACTTACCAGAGGCGAGGACAGATAGGGACAGCTGGTGAGAGAGACTCATGGAATATGTGCTGCCAGAGTGACCTGATGAAAATGATAATAATGATGAGTAGGAGGTTTCTTTTAATTTATATTACCCTTTATATTTCTCATTCCATTATACTGTGTTTCGCAGAAATTAGCACTTACCTGCAAAATAATCCCGAATGTGATTTTTCAGGATGAGTTTAATATAAGCCCCCCACCTGAAAATAAGCCCTAGTTGAGGAAGATAACTTTCCAGAGGATGATGATAGGATTATTTTTGAATGAATTGTCGTTAATGAGTTTTTGAATAAAAGAACATGTAAATGGTAAATAAATGTAGACCGTTTTTTTGTAATTTCTGTTTAATTAGGAATGTTGTCAATTTTTATCCCCGAAAATAATTCTTAGTCTTATATTTCGGAGTGAAAATTAATATATATACATTTACCAACACTTTAGGACAAGCAGGATGCGACAAAAGGTCAATTTATTTAGCAGAGTTTAACGGGTTTGAATTCAGAGTTTTCCTTCTCCTAGACTACCCTCCTATTTTACTCATAGCTGGAGGGCAAATTCTTGTATTCATACCTTTCCCAAAGGTATTAGTGTTAGGGGAAATGCCAAAAGCCTGGTCCAGGATTTGAACTCGTGTTGCCATATTCCTGTTATATCAAGCCGCGTTGATGAGATGTAAACGTCGAAACACGTGTCTGTGGATGACTGAATATGCTCCCAATTTCCTGGTAAAGCACTGCAGGAGAGACATAGTTGAACTTTCACCGTTTAGCGTAAGGAATTTCCTCGCCAGTTGTTTACAGACGTCAGTTCTCTGGTGATTGTAAAAACATACATTCTGTAAGAATGTATCAATTAATTGTTCGTTGACAGTCACTGACGGCTGTAAGGGTAAGGTGCTTGGCAGATGAAAATACTGTCGGGTTCACTCCCAGCTATCTGTTAAAAATGTCGAACTGCACGGATGAGATGTAAGCGTCGAAACATGTCTTTGGATGACTGATATATCTCTATCTATCTATCTATCTATCTATCTATCTATATATATATATATATATATATATATATATATATATATATATATCATCATCATCATCATCATCATGTCGCGCTATTAGCACAGATATCCATGACAATCTCTCGCCAACCTTTCCTATCATTCATTTTCCCAGGGAGGTCCTCTGCGCAGCAACCTGCATCTTTGCTTAGTTGGTCAATGTAGGTCCTTGCTGGGCGGCCCACACTAGCATGTCCGTGTGTTGGCTTCCACAGGAGAACGTCACTTATGAGCTCATCCTTGCTTCTCCAGCAGTGCCCGGCATGTCTTGTCTGTCTCACTCGAATGGTTTGTGAGATGGGGGGCAGGTGGCCATATAGCTGTTTCCTCGTGGGGTGCTGCTTCCACGATTTATTCAGGACTGCACGCATCATTCTTGTGCAGCTCCCATCCAGCTTATTCTCAAGGCCCCTCGTTAGGGTCCATGTGGTACATCCGTACAGCAACACTGATACAACCACCGCCTGGAAGAATTGTCGCTTTAGCTTGTCAGTGAGATCGGATTTCCATATTACTGATAATTTGTTTGTGGCCGACCACGCTTTTCCTATTCGTGTATTTACATCGCTTTCTGTGGATAGGATATTACCACCTAGGTATGTGAATTGTTCTACTGGCTTAAGGGGCTTACCGTTGAGTGTGGTTGTCTCCTTTCCTTTTGAAACATATGTACTCTGTTTTATCGGAGTTTACATGAAGGCCAATATTATTTAGAGAGAGAGAGAGAGAGAGAGAGAGAGAGAGAGAGAGAGAGAGAGAGAGAGAGAGAGAGATAAATAAATAGATAGATATATTCCATACTTTTATACGTTGAATTTTTTTTTCTTTTTTATATTCTTTCTTTTTTTTCTGACTTTTAAAAATTATAACTTTGCACCTTTCTTTCCATCATTCATTCATCCTCATCATTCTCCTCCTCCTCCTACCCCCTCTCTCTATATTTTTCTCTCTTTATCACTTTAATTCTCCCCTTATCTAATTTCCCATCACTTCTCCAATCCGCCTCTCTGTTTATTTCTGACGCCTGTCCCTCCCTTTTCTTTCTGACTTTTAAAAATTATAACTTTGCACCTTTTCCTACCCCTTCCATCATTCATTTATTCATTCCTCCACCACCACCCTCTTCTCTCTCTTCGTCTCATTCTTTCTCTTCCTCTTTATTTGCCTCTCTGCATTACTTTAATTGTCTCTTGTCTTAATATTGCTTCACCTTCCCAATTTCCCCCTCTCTGTTTTTTCCTACACATTTTCCCTTCCTTTTCCTTCCACTCATTACCCCTTTCGTTTCCATCATTTATTCCAACTCCT
>CM042141.1:43372017-43387017 GCA_023376005.1 Doryteuthis pealeii
ATCCTCGTCAAGCTAATACATTTTTGTGTTGGGATTCATATATATGAGTATTGTAGGTATGGGGTGGTGGTAATCACTCAAGCTGGTTAAGTCCATTGGATTAATAATCAGTATTAGAGTCTGTATCCCTTTCGGCAAATTCCTTTGATCTACCTCTTCCCCACTCTCATTCTATGATACGTACATTGTGGTTTGCTAGTACGTTTGTGTGTGTATATGTATGTATTTGGTGTTTGTGTAAGAAGAGTCAATGTGTATATGTATTTTTAAGGTCCTAGTAATTGGTCTGTTTGTGTGTACATTCGTATACAATTATTTGCACTGGTAAATATATGTACACATCTGTATATGTTCTCTAGGTTATTGAGTGGAATTAATATGTCTGAGAGTGTAGTTCTTTCCATATCATTGGATATACATTGATATATATAAATATATATATATGTATATATATATATATATATATATATATATATAATATATATATATATATATATATATATATATATATAAACAGTGAGTATTTCATTTAAAGAAAGAAGGTAGGCGTATCTGAATAACACTTTCATAAAAGCAACCAATTTTTAGGCGGAGGACGATATCTAAATAAAATTGAAAAAAAATGTATGGAAATTTATATACATAAAAAGACATACGTATACAACTATGTGCACTTATATATATATATATATATATATATATATATATATATATATATATATATATATATATATAATATAATACCTGTATGCTTTCTAGGTTATTGAGTGGAATTAATGTGTGATAGTATTGTTCGCTCCATGCCATTGGATCTACAACAAATATATACATACATACACACATAATACACACACACACACACACACACACACACACACACACACACACACACACACACACATATATATATATATATATATATATATATATATATACATATATATATAATTGAGTATTTTATTTTAAAAAGAAAAAATACGCACACATTAATAATACTTTATTAAAAGCAATACATTTTTTGTGGGGAACGATACTTATATATATATATATATTATATATATATATATATGTGTGTGTGTGTGTGTGTGTGTGTGTGTGTGTATACTTATATATGCATATATATATTAAAAAAAACTGAAATGAAAATGTATATTTTTGGGAAAATGACGCAGGTACAAATCTTGGAATATTTAGCGACATGCAGTCATCTTATTTCCGTGGGTGATTTACTCTAAAAATATTTGAAAGCAATGGAGCTTAATTGAAACTGACAGTTGGTGATCGGCAAAAAGGCTCTATCAACACGAAAGATTTTTGTGTTGAGTCTAATACTGATCAGGCAGTAGAAAGAGAAATAAAGAATTTTTTTCCCTGATGACTGGAATCGTCAGATATGCAAGAAAAACGGTAAAACATCAAAGAGTTAGGATAGAAAAATCAAAACAAACAGAAACTGTTCAATAATAAAACTTAACAAAAAAACAAATGGAACAAAACAAGAATCGATGTGACAAAACTTTAGCAAATCAACTAAAAACGCATTGGATTTCTGTTAGGAGAGAGTTATCTCCCTTAACGAACGTTTGACTCGTCACAAAAAAATATGTACTATCATACAACATGGCTGCTTCTTGACAGTCAATTGTTTATAGAACCCATCCTGCTGTATTCCTGGTCGGGGAGAAAATAAAATGAATATCGCTGGGATTTTAAATATATTAAACTCTGTTATATCATGTTATTAATAATATCTTGCGATATACCACTTAGAGAAAAAAATAAAATAAAAGAGTTATTTCTCCTAACGAACGTTTGACTCTTCACTGGAAAAAGTGTAGTGTCAGAAAACAACATAGCTGCTGGATGAATATACAACCTGTGGATGGTTAATAGTTTATCCAAACCCATAGTGAGAAAATAAAAACGAATATAGTTGAGTTTTAAAAAGTTTGTTATATCTTGTAATTCCTAACATCTTGGCCGCCCTGTCGGCTGCGGCGTTAGAATGCACCGACTGCACCTCTGCAAAGGGGTAAGACACCCCCAATGGGAACACCTGTTGACCATGGGTGGCGAGCCGTGATGCTTAAGGATAGCGCCCAGGTGGATGAGCAGTTCATGACATGCAATACTCCACTATCTTGGCCTAGACGGGCGGTCGGAGAGGCACCCTCCGACCAATCGGCTGGTCACGTCAAGCCCTAGCACCTATATGATTTTCCCAACCCTATTACACTTATGGCAAGCCGCAACCCCCTTTTATCATATGGGTGCTAGAAGGCGTTGTCTGCGGGTCTACATGTCCTGGGAATGACGTTAAACTCTATCTGATGGTGAGGTTCCAGTTTTGGAGGTTTGGCGAATGTGGAGCACCCCTTCATCACCATTGCTCCCTGGTCCACTCTGACCCAGAGTGGTAGTACCTGTTAGGGTCCCATCTATGGGTTAAATAGAAAAATGTATTAATAAAAAAATGGTATTATCCATTAAGAATTGATTTATTTCAAAACTTCATCGGCATTAAATGACCCACTGAGGTTGATATGCCGTAAAACAAAACAAACCAAACCTAACATCTTGGGATATAACACTTACAGACCAAAGAATAGAGAGGCATTATAGGTCCTAATGAACGTTTGAATCTTCACTGGAAAAAGTGTAGTATCGGACAACAACATGGCTGCTGGATCAATACACTAACTTATTGACAGTTAATTGTTTATTTAACCCATCTTGCTGTATCCTGGCAGGTTAGAAGAAAAAACGAATATAGTTTTCTACAATATATTTAAAAATTGTATATCTTGTCCTTTCTAACATCTTGGGATATAACACTTACATAAAAAAGAAAAAAGAAAAGAGCTATCTCCCCAAACGAACATTTGACTCTCCATTAGAATAAGTGTTGTATCAGACAACAACATGGCTGCTCGGTGAATACACTACTTGCTGATAGTTAATTGTTTATCCAACGCATCCTGCTGTATTTCTGGTCAGTGAGACAATAAACATGAATATTGTTGTGTTAAAAAAAAACATATTTGACTGTTTTGTTATATTTTGTTATTCCTAACTGTTAAGTATCTGGCCGCCATCCTTGGCCAGTTGTAAAGAACTTAAAGTAAATAAGAATGTAAGTCTCGAGTTATAGAATCCTTTGGTAAGTGAATACGTTCTGTGATATAGAATCCTTTGGTAAGTGAATAAGTCCTGTGGTATAGAATCCTTTGGTAAGTGAATAAGTCCTGTGATATAGAATCCTTTGGTAAGTGAATGTTCTGTGGTATATAATCCTTTGGTAAGTGAATAAGTCCTGTGATATAATACTACCTTCCGTCGTCCAAGAAGATACAAGTAGTAATGATTAGTATGACCAGAAAAGGCCAGTATAAATAATAATATCAGCAGCAGAGCACTGCCAGTGATTGGACAATAGGTTGGTCACATGGTAGTCGGCGAGTCTATAAGTACAACTAGCCATCTGGCACACACCTTATATCCACAAAAAAAATAACACTAACATCTTGGGATATAACACGTACAGAAAAAAAAAGAAAATCAGCATTAATACTTATCAAAGAGGAACTGAGAGCACTACAAAGAAGCAACCGTGTAGTGCAGGTGATTCAAGAAAAGTGATATTCACTAACAAATCAAGTATCTGCATTAATCAAGGTTATAATACTGAAACTATTTTTTCTGGATTCCTTCCAATGAAACATGAAATAATGATTGCCTGAAGAAAATAAGCATTTTCTCCCTAAAATATGAAATTTCGGTTATTTTTAATAGATGCACTCCCAAATTCTTTGAGAAATGACCCCATTGAATAAGCAGCAAGAGACAGCTTCGTACGCTCTTTTGATGTGATTTTTTTCAGTCCGGCATGTTGGACATTACCGCATGGGGACTCAGTGATTGCCTGCGCCTGCTCCAGAGCCCTTCGGCCTCTGCAGTAGCTAGGTAATTAAATTAAAAGTGTCGATCCCAGGGGGATGTCCCCCCAGGCAATACCTGCCCCTTGATTTAAAGGGGAATGGCTGGGTTTATTGCCCAGCGCCTAATGCGCCTCCTCTAGGTGGAATGTAGATGGGATCGACGCATTTTTGTGCTTACGACCCATAAACTTCGGCTTGTGGGTGGGCCCACATAAAAGTGTGATGAGAGGCAAATGCCTTACGCCATGGGGACTCCCTCTAGTTTTGTTTTAGATTTATGTTTAGAATTATATTTTTTACATTAATGCATTGGCTCTTAAAACATTGACGAATTTTTTGCCGATTTAAAATGATTGGGAACAAAGAAAAGAACTGGTTTCGGTATTAACCCAATAAGGGTTAACATGCCGTTAAACCAACAGCCAATCAACCTTCTTTATTTTCGGCATTGTGTACTTGTAGATCTCTTTATGTCATAAGCCCTTGATACTTGGTCGATGGCTATAAATCATGTTATTGGGCATAAACGCATGAACTTATCAATCACTATTCGGCTTAACTACACTATGCAAATCCATGTCAGCTGGTATTAAAGAACGCCGACTATATTCCCAGCGGAGAAGTAAGCCCTCCCAACCAAATAAGGGGGGGGTCACTGAACTGCATCTGATGGTGAGGCTCTAGACCTGGAGCTCTGGCGAGTGTGCAAAACTATTTCATTGGCATTGCTGGTGTGATAGCACCTATAATGGTCCCATGTATGGGTTAAATATATGAAGAAATGAGATTTAAAATGCCCAACAAGAATGAATAAAATAAAAACTCCCCGGCATTAAATAACCCAAGGGCTGACATGCCGTAAAATCCAACCAAACAAATAATAGAATATTTTAGCAGGCTCATTGCTGCTTAACTTCGGGGATCTAACGGGAACCGGTGCCTACAGCGTGACTTGACCGTAATACGTGATATCAATAATTATTATCTGGTACGAATAATTTGCACAGATTTGTATGGTTTAAAGTATTCCTATCTAATACTAATAATCATTTCCTTTCAAGTTATTATCTATATCTAACAATATTCATCTGTTTGCACACAATTATGTTCATTGTACGTTCATATCACATTTTATATACAAGACAAAATGATCTGACACATTTGTAGGTTAATAAAATGCAAATGAAATAAAGAAACAATGATCTGACACATTTGTAGGTTAAATAAAAGGCAAATAAAGTAAAGAAACAAAAAAGTGTTTTTATTTTCGAAAAGTACATATAATGCCATTTTTTTTTCATATGATGCCATTTTGCTTTGTTTCTTTATAATGCCATTGTTTTTCGTTTTTTTTTTCAGTTGCTGCCATGAATTGGACTGGTGAGCATCGCGCTTTCATTGTGGAAACGTTTATCAAACAAACGAATCTGTAACTGCAACACAAAGAGCGTTCCGTTTGCACTTCCATCTTGGTAGACATGATCCCGTACCAGCTCGAAATACGATCTTGTTATGGGTTACCAACTTCAGAGCTACTGGGTCTGCATTGAAACGAAAATCAACCGGTCGACCTCGCACCACCAGAACTCCAGAAAATGTGGCAGCGGTAAGAGCTTCAGTTCAACAGTCTCCACTCCGTTCCACATTTAAACGCGCCCGGGCTCTTAGACTTTCCGAAAGAAGTTTGCGAAGAATTCTTCACAATGATCTTCAAATGCATCCATACAAAATGATGTTGATAAACAGAAAAAAATATAAAGAGAAAGAAAAAAAGAAAGAGAGTAGGGGAAGATAGAGAGAGGGGGTGAGTGCGTAGAAGCGATAACGCTAATCTATTTCAATCGAACATAATGAAAATATGAAAACAAGGAAAGAAAGAAAAAAGTGAGTGAGTGAGAGAGAGAGAGAGAGAGAGAGAGAGAGAGAGAGAGAGAGAGAGAGAGAGAGAGAGAGAGAGAGAGAGAGAGTTGAGTCAATATTATTTTACCTTTTGCATTTTGTCTCAGTTGTTAGGCTGGCATCTCTCCGTTCTTTGAGGGGTCTGAACGATTTTGTTCCTCTTGGGTTCATCCTTGCGTCCATTGGCATTTCTTAATAACGAACACAAGACGTTCTTTTTTTTTCTTAGCTCATTTGTTGTTGTCTTTTTTGTGTTGTTTTTTTGTTTTGTTTTTTTCATTAGCCCAACTTGGAGATTTGTGTCTTGAACAGACACACCATAATTGCGATGCATCTCCTCCAAAACTCTCAGCCAGACTACTCAAACTTTTCAATCAATCTTTCACTCTTTTCACTGTTGACACTCTTCGACCAATCAGAAGCCAAGAAGCTAGTCATTCACACGCCATCCTTAAATTCCAGTTAATTTCTACTATGAGATAACGTAGAACTGAAGTCTTGTTTTTTTTTTTCACATAACATTTCTTTAGGCTTGTTCATTAATTTATTTTTTTTACCAAGACCAGTATTTTTGCATGTTTGCTTGCGATACTCGTTGTGGTTATCGTCTTTGAAATGTGGGCTTTGTGCGTCGAATTTTAACACTGACAGGAGTCGCCTTGTATACATACTCACCATATTCATTTTTCTTATCTTTTCGAAGATCAAGATTTTTTAAATGTTTACCGGCGATACTCGTTGCGATTAGCATCTCTTAAATATAGGCTTTGTTGATCGAATCTTAGGGCTGAGAGTACTAATTTACATATATTTTTTTGTATATATATTCATTCTTCTTATCTTTCCCAAGATCAGGATTTTAGCCGCCCTGTCGGCTGGGGCGTTAGAATTCACCGATTGCACCTCTGCAAAGGGGTAAGACTCCCCCAATGGGGCCACCTGTTGGCCGTGGGTGGCGACCCGTGATGCTTATGGATAGAGCCCAGGTGGATGAGCAGTTCATGTCATGTAATACTCCACTTTGGCCCTATCTTGGGCTAGACGGGCGGTCGGAGAGGCCTCCTCCGACCAATCGGCTGGTCACGTCAAGCCTAGCACCTATATGATTTTTCCAACCCTATTGCCCTCATGGCAAGCCCCAACCCCTTTTTATCATATGGGTGCTAGAAGGCGGTGGCTGCGGGTCTACATGTCCTGGGAATGACGTTAAACTCTATCTGATGGTGAGGTTCCAGTTTTGGAGGTTTGGGGAATCTGGAGCACCCCTTCATCACCATTGCTCCCTGGTCCACTCTGACCCGGAGTGGTAGTACCTGTTAGGGTCCCATCTATGGGTTAAATAGAAAAATGTATTTATAAAAAAATCGTATTATCCATTAAGAATTGATTTATTTCAAAACTTTATCGGCATTAAATGACCCACTGAGGTTGATATGCCGTAAAACAAAACAAACAAACCAAATCAGGATTTTAGCCTGGTTACTTTGCGATACTCGTCGCGGTTAGCATTTCTGAAATGTAGGCTTCGTGGGTCGAATTTTAAGGCTGACAACACTCTTCCTCATCTCGATTGAGAGGAACCGACAACCTGTGAAAAGACCAAAGACGTACACCAGACTTAGAGCAAGAAAATAAATAACTGTTTCATATATAAGAATTTATGTAAAATCTCGAAATGTACGTCTAAAAGATTTGCTTAGTTTGAATCATTATTCTCGGCTTTTTCTCCGTTTTTTTTTCGCATTTGATCGATACTTCGTTCATTTGTCTTGCTTTCCGTTCAGTCATTTGTCTCTTCCATTTGACTTGGCTCCTCGAACTCTATCGATTTTTCTCTGTTTTCTACACTGATTGACCTCGGCAGAGGAGTGGTCGATGCGTTTAAAATTTCCTCCTAAGACGATAGATAGCAAAAAAAAAAAAAAGGAAATGAAAAAGAAAACTGAAGAAAGAGCAAAATGTTTGTATATCTCCTTTGAAAAAATTGTCTATATCTTTGCTTTTAGAAGCAATGAAATAGCATATTTCTTGACGGGTTTATTGCGGAGATAATGGCGGCCTCTCTTATAAACTAATGGTATGTCTACAAGCTCAATTGAGAAGCTGTGATTTTGAAGTTGCTTGGATTTTACGGCATGTCAATCCTTGATGCAGTGATGATAGCTTTTTGATTTAGTGCGTCCTGGGACGCACATATTTACTTTGAATGAGTCCAGGGAAAAATTTATGGGTCCCAACTAAAGTTTCTTAATAAATTGTAGGGTTTTTATTTATGATCTGGGTAAGTAACTAAAGCCGTATAACTCCTACTTTGTAAACTATCGTGTGTAATTCATTTCTAAGAGAATATTGATATGTATCTACAGTTAGCCTGAAATGGCGACGGAATAAAATGAAAAACACCGAGACGCATGGATACGATTTTACTGTGTCCTTTTGATTTTTGTGCGTCCGGGACGCAGAACATATACCTATCAGCATATCTGTTGTTGGGTTATTTTATGCCGAAGATGTTTTGTTTTGTTTTTTTTTTCTTCTCGCCCTGTGGTCAGCTGGGGCGGCAAAATGCTTTTGTTGAAACTTTCTCTTCTTGTTCGGTTCTGGATTCGGTAATCTATCAGCATCTCAAAATCCGAGATAATTCTATTATCATTAATTATATTCTACATTTCATTTATTCATTTATTAGATTACGAAATTATATCATTTATTATAAATCATTATTCTTTTGTTTCATCATCATCATATCGCGCTGTCAGCGCGGATATCTATGACAATCTCTCTCCATCCGTCCCTATCGCTCAACATTCTCGGGAGGTCCTCTATGCAGCATCCTGTATCCGCACAGAGCTGATCAACGTACGTCTTTGCTGGTCGGCCCACACTGGCGTGTCCATGTGCTAGCTTCCACAGTAGGACGTCGCTTATGAGTTCGTCCTTGTCCGTCTGACTCGGATGGTTTGGGTGATATGTGGCAGGTGACCGTACAGCTGTTTTCTCGTAGGGTGTTGTTTCCACGTCTTATTCAAGATCACCCGCAGCAGTCTTGTGCAGCTCCCATCTAGTTTATTCTCTAGTCGCTTAGTTAGGGTCCGGGTGGTGCAGCCATACAGCAGCACTGATACGACAACGGCCTGGAAGAACTGTATCTTTAACTTGTATTTTGTTTAATTTATACACAAGATTAAAGGCTGGTTACATTCAAAACCATTACATTTTTTCGGGTGAGTTAACTTTGAACAACGTATCTTTGAGAATCTGTGTTACACCTCAAAAATATGTCGTTCAAAGTTAACTGACCTGAAAAATATAAAGTGTTTCTAAATAAAATAACTGGTGCATTATATCTTTTATTCATTAATATATCAACACTGAACATTTCATAGACTCGGTTTATTCCCTTCTTTTGGTATTTTTTTTCTTTCGGCCGGGTGACATACGATGGTGGAATTTAGGTCCCTTAAGTTCGATTTAACCAAAAGGTTTGTTCGAATGTATTATAATGTATTATACTGTGTTGGTGAGTAATTTTTACGGCTTTTTTTTTCAACAAATTTTATTCAACGAAGACAATTCGGACACGTTCAGCTTCGTTATCGAAGAGTTCGTGGGGGACCCACCCAGTCAATTTCTATAGTTTTCCGAGCTTTTCGAGACAACGAACTATGGTCAAATGGTCACATATAAGTTTTCGGCCATCATTCTCGTTGTCAAGCTTTTGTCCTCTTCCACAACTGCCAAAAGTGCCTGGTTCGGAACTTTGATGGTCGGCCACTTTCTTCTTGATTTGCAAGGTTTATATCGCCTGATTTGAACTTCATGAACCATCTTTCAACTTGGCTTTTAGTGATTGTTTCATCACCAAAAAGCAGATTGAGATCGTGAAATGACTGCTGCATTCCAACCTTTCTCGAAGTCGTAGTGTTATGTACTGAGGTTTTCACGGTACCAAATCGATATAATGTTGTATACCCTTTCTTATTTCTTACTTGCTTCTATATCTTGGACATCTATTCTTCTGGCCGGCTTTGCTTCTTCTATCATCTTGGTCTTGGTATATCTTGGTCTGGAATCTCTAAGGTCTTCCGTTGCTATGTTCTTGCTGGCTGGTCGTCCTGGATTCATTTCTTAGTCTTGTTACCAAGACATTCATCAACCACAAGAACATTTTACTTATATAAACTTTATTTCCTTAACTATACATTTCACGTAACTAAATATCTTACTAACATAGCGCGCGTGGGTTCCAGTTTTAGGCAGAGCATAAAATTGCCGCTGCTCTGCCTGACGTCAAACTGCAAACTGGGGACTCTGAAAAAGGTCCCACGTGACTTCACATATTTGGTGGGCTTCTGTAATTTTCCATAGAAGGACCATGCTATGAAAGGGGTCATCCCCTCAGAATTACAGGGGATTGACAATAATCTTATGCAACCGCACAGATTATGTAACAGTAGATGACTGAATATAATATTTAATACGCATTCAGAAAAGGGAGGATTATTTTTATGAAACAAATTAAACAAACCGCCAATTATTATTACTTTTGTCGAATAAAAGTTGTTGAAAAAAAAGCCGCACTAATTATGCTCCAACCCAATAGGTTTGTTTAATTTTTTTAAAAACACCCTCTGCATCTCAAATGAAATTATTGTTTTTTTAACACCATTAAATGTACAGGAGTTCTGGAGAGCAGAGGAGATTTGCTGTTACCCAGACTTCTGTAATAACCAAGTTATTACTGGTATAATGAAACATTTTCCAAGAAGTTAAAAAAAGAATCTATATGACAGATTTTATGGTAATCTCTTGTATTAAGCCACATGTATAAATGTGCGTCGATTAAAAAGAAACTTCGAAATAAGTAGTGAATATAAAAGAAATAGATTTATTTTTTGTTGTCTTTTTCTTCTGCTAAAGACTCCGACGATCCTCCAAGATTAATGCATTTCTGTAGACTTCATTCTTGTGCACAAATGTGCTGGCTTTATTCTACCGGAAGGAGAGGTTCCTGTCGGTTTGCCAATCTCGTCCGACATTTTCTTTCAACTGTTTGGCAAATCCTTCTTTGCTAATGCCAGACTAATTACTTATGCAACCCGGGAAAAGAAAGAAAGAAAGAAAGAAAGAAAGAAGAAGAAGAAGAAGAAGAAGAAGAAGAGCAAAAACAACAACAACAACAACAACAACAACAACAACAACAACAACAACAAAACAAAAATATAAAAGAGAAATAAATTAGCGAAAACAAAATAAATCTAAAAATATGTTGTCTGTTGGTAAAGATTTTTATTTATTCATTGTTCATTGGTCGGAGTGTGTTTTTTTTCTTAATTTTAAATGGAAAATTAATAGAGAGAGAGAGAGAGAGAGAGAGAGAGAGAGAGAGAGAGAGAGAGAGAGAGAGAGAGAGAAGTGAGTGAAAGAGAGAGTTATTGAGAGAGAGAAAGAGTGAGTGGGAGAGAGAGAAGTGAGTGAAAGAGAGAGTTATTGAGAAGAGAAAGAGAGAGAGAGAGAGAGAGAAGTGAGTGAAGAGAGAGTTATTGAGAGAGAGAAAGAGTGATTGGGAGAGAGAGAGAGAGAGAGAATTGGAACCTGTTCTAAGATTTTACACCTCCAGTAGCCACTCGACTCGTGTTTTATTTTTTGCCACCTTTCTTATAAATCTTGCTCATTTTGCTTTGTGTGGATATATAATTAAGAGTACACAGGTAAACGGTAGACAGGAGAAAATAGAAAAGATATAGGAAAAAAAAAATAATCACATAAGAAATATTTATAGACAAAACAAAAGAAAAGCACTCTCACACAAATACACACACACACATCTCTATCTATATCTATATCTATATCTATATCTATATATATCTATATATATATATATATATATATATAGATAGATAGATGAAAGGATATAAAAACACACGTGTGTGTGTGTGTGTGTGTGTGTGTGTGTGTAAGTGAGAAAGAATAGAAATTAATCCGACAGGTATGTTGAACAGATAATTGGAAGAAAAATATATTTTGGTATGTATGAAATATATTATCGTTATTTGTCGACAGGTGTTTCGACAAAAATTAGTTTACACCCCAGTATTCTATTTAATATCATTTTAAATAAACAAATAAAACAAAATAATAAATAATAATAATAATAATAATAGAAATCACAAAAATAAGCATGCAAACAGACGTCCTCATCAGGGCAGAGTGTTTTGTTTTTTTGAAAAACGATTAATACAAGAGAAACGTCATAAATAACTGTGCAAACTTTACACTTGGCGATAGTGTCACTTGGGAGCTCCATCAGAAACTGCTGATAAGACCGGCGTGGCAGCAAGGCACATGCAGGAACTGGTGCAAGCGTTGGCACATGCACAACAAACACAACTGTGTTGCCAATAGCTGCATGAAAAGTTTCTCTGCATCCCCAATGCTTCAGAGCCCTGTCGGCTGAGCCTTTAGAATGCCTATACGATTGTCCTTACCCTACTGACATTATGGCAAGCCCAACACATTTTTTATCGTATATATGCTAGAAGTAGTGGCTAAGGGACTTAGTGACCTTGGTATGATGTTAAACTTTTTATGATGGTGAAGTTCCTATTCTGGAACTCTGGGGAATGTGGAGTACCCCTTCATTAGAATTACTTTCAGATCCACTCTGATTTAGAGTGGTAGTACAAGTTAGGGTCCCATCTCAAAAGCATTTCCTAGTTTGAAGGCATATGGAATTATTTTGAAACAACAGAAATGGTTGAGTTAATAATTGACGTTGAAATCTTTTAGGGTCACTTTCGCAAAAAAAAAAAAAAAAAATAAAATAAAAAGATAAAAACACTCTGCCCTGATGATGACTCCATCGTAATTTAATATAATTCATCCTTTGGTTAAATCAAACTTAACAGACCTAAATTCCACCATCGTATGTCAACCCACCGAAAGAAAAAAAATGCCAAAAATCAGGGAATTAACCGAAGTTAATGAAATTTTCAGTGTTGATATATTAATGAATAAAAAAAATATATGATGAACAAGGTATTCTAATTAAAAACTTTTACATTTTTTCAGGTCCGTTAACTTTGAACCGCGTATCTTTGAGGCGTAACAAAAATTCTCAAAGATGCGTAGTTCAAAGTTAACTGACATGAAAAATGTAAAGGTTTTTAAATAAAATAAGTAGATGTCTACACGCCTGAAGCTATGAGCACACTGATTAGTTCTCCACTTTTGTCCAGTATTTTTTTTCTTCAAAGTATGGCCTTATCTTTATGACCAAACAAAATACTTTTTCAATGTTTGTTTAAATTAATGAAATCAAAAGCTTAATATTTTCACTTGTTTGTTGATGAACTATATGTTCTATTTAGGAAGCGCGTGGTGTAATGGTTAAAGTCATTGTAATGGACTCGTCGCCCGAGTTCAAATCCTGGACGTGGTAATTGCATTTCACTTAGCGCTAATATCCTTGGGAAAGGTATGAATCCTACTCTCCCTCCAGCTGTGGGTAAATAGCAGAGCAGACTGGGTTCTTTAACCATGGCTAGGTAACCAGTCTAGGAGAAGGAAAACTTTGAATTCAAACCTGTTGAACTCCGCTTAAGAAAGTGACCTTGTGTCGTATCCTGCTCGTGCGGAGGGGTTGGTAAATATATATATGTTCTATTTAAAGTCTAACTGTAGAACTTTTAATTGTATTTGCGCTTACTAACAGAATTAGCAAATGTAGCATAATGGTCGGGCCTTACCCGGGAACACTATATGTGTGGCCTTGTGCCAGACACAGAGAAAACTTAATAGATGTAGTATGATTCTCTGATCTTACCGGGTGGTCTCTAAAGAATCGGCCCGAAAAGAAATATAAACATTCGGTCGGGCAAGAAGATAATGGAAATTCTCATTATCACATGTGACTCGGTTCGATAGCCAGGAAGTCTATGGTTTTGCTGTTAAAATTTATTTTGATCGGTTTGTCAGAAGAAGGGATGGTTGACCCGTTCACCTCTTAATTGACACGTGAAATTTGGTAGAACAGTAGAACATTCGAAAGGTTCCAAAATGTTCTAGAAAGTTCCACACCCATTTCTATATAATGAGGGAACCTTAGATTTTTAAAAGAGTTGGTCTGGGGCAGTGGAGTTGATATGACAGTTGGGCTACGGAGTTTTGCCGGAGTAGTCATCGGCGAGGGACTGAGGCTCTGAATCGAGACTGGTGTCGCTGATGTGTAGAGCCTGATAATTAGTTCTGACCGTTGGAACGAAGTTAAGAGCATTATTAAAGACATATTTGTTAAGGAAGCCGTCTCTCTCTCTCTCTCTCTCTCTCTCTCTCTCTCTCTCTCTCTCTCTCTCTCTCTCTCTCTCTCTCTCTCTCAAGAACAATAACTGAATATGAAAAACAATTCCATTGTCATCTTTGTTACTACAGAAAAATTGACCGCAACGAAGAACCACTTGTCTTGTAAGTTGATACCTTTGCCTGACCATAAACTAAAGAAAAGTGGAAGGGTTCTTTCGTGGACTTTGAAGGACTACTAGATATGTGTAACCAAGAAGTCAACGTGCCGACTTCATATATACGACTTGTACAAGTCTTGATAGTACCGTGTGTTTTGAAGACGCAGTGGGCCCCACAACGTTACGTATATACGATAATAGTGTCGTGAAAAAAGGCCATAACGTTACACGAATACAGGATAAAAATATGTCTAACTACAGAACGTTTAGCAATTGCTAATTACTCTGTTCGTCTTGTATCTTTACTAATAAGTTTTAATTGTGTTTGTGCTTACTAACATAATTAACAATTACAGGGTAAAAACATATTTTCTGAGAATTCTATCAGAAAATTTCAAGAATTATAGTACCATCATTTTGATAGATGAAACGAAATGCACGATTTTATAAATGATACCCCTCCCCCATAAAAAATAAAAACAAATTGCACAATCTTTGCTTAGTAAACCTTTTTCTCTATCCTTAATTCTTGTTGTGTTTCTTCTTATGATGTCTGTTAACCCTGATAATCGAGTTACAACAACAAATTTAAATATTAAAGATTGAACTCATGGAAATTAAACTGTACAAAAAAGGCAGTACGTATGTTCATATAAATATTGGATGGTTGGTTGGATTTTATAACTTATCAACCCTTGCTGGAT
>CM042141.1:43389517-43399517 GCA_023376005.1 Doryteuthis pealeii
ATCTTACAATCGAATCCCTTTCTCTCCCCCCCCTGTTTTTGTGCTATTTATAATTTTTCTCATTTCTCTGGTATTCACTTTGTGTATAGTATGTTTTTTATCCTTTATAAATCCATGTACATTTTCTCTCTATCTCTTTTCTTTTTTTTCTCTCTCTCTCCCTTTTCCCTTTCTTTTTCTTTCTCTTTCTTTCTCTTCTCTCTCTCTCTCTTTCTCTCTCTCTCTCTCTCTCTCTCTCTAGTCTTGTATCTTACCATTGAACCCCTTTCTCCCCCCCCTCTGTTTTTTGTTCTATTTATTATTTTTCTCATTCTCCTGTATTCACTTTGTGTATAGTATGTTTTTTTATCCTTTATATATCCAAGTACATTTTCTTTCTATCTCTTTCTTTCTCCTCTCTCTTCTCTCTCCCCCTTTCTCTCTCTCTCTCTCTCTCTCTCTCTCTCTCGCAAACACACACTCACACACACCATGCTCTCTACTCTCTTCTCATACCCCCTTCTCTTTCACTCCGACCATTCACCATCATTCTTTAGCCCATTGACGTTCTATTTTTTATCCAGCAATTTCTCTTCTCTCTCTCTCTCTCCTCTCCCTCTCTCTCCTCTCTCTCTCTCTCTCTCCTCCCCCTCTCTCTCTCTCTCTCTCTCTCTCTCACACACTCTGAAGCACTTTTGTTCTATCTATCATTTTTCTTTTACGTTATTATTCTCTTAGTGTACTGTACTATACTTTTCTCTCCTTTATAAATTCATGTACATTCTCTCTCTCCCTCTCCCTCTCCTCTCTCTCTCTCTCTCTCTCTCTCTCTCTAGTCTGGTATCTTACCATCGAATCCCTCTCCCCACCCCTGTTTTTGTACTATTTATCAATTTTCTCTCATTTCTCCGTATTCACTTTGTGTATAATATCTTTTTTATGCTTTATAAATCCAAGTACATTTTCTCTCTCTCTCTTTCTCTCTCTCTCTCTCTCTCCCCTTTTTCCCTCTCTCTCTCTCTCTTTCTCTCGCAAACACACACTCACACACACACATGCTCCTTACTCTTTCTCATACCCCTTCTCTTTCACTCGACCATTCACCATCATTCTTTAGCCCATTGACGTACTATTTTTTATCCAGCAATCTCTCTCTCTCTCTCTCTCTCTCTCTCTCTCTCTCTCTCTCTCTCTCTCTCTCTCTCTCTCTCTGAAGCGCTTTTTGTTCTATCTATCATTTTTCTTTTTTACGTTATTATTCTCTTAGTGTACTGTACTTTACTTGTTTCTTTCCTTTATAAATTCATCTCTCTCTCTTCTCTCTCTCTCTCTCTCTCTCTCTCTCTTCTCTCTTCTCTCTCTCCAGCGATGAGTAAACAGTAGGGCAAATTGGACTCTTTAACCTTGGTTAGTCAACCGGTTTTTTGGAGTAGGAACATTTTGAATTCAAACCTTTAAACTTCGTTTAATTTAATTGACCTTGTGCCACAACCTGCTCGGGCGGAAGGGTTGGTAAATATATATTCTTTTTAAAAGTTGGCAGAGTGGTCTATTGTCGGAGTTAGCCGGACAGCAAGGGAGTTTATTCTTTTTTTGCTAGCGCTAGATAAAAGAGATCGTTTTTGCTGCGGTGATGCGCCACATCTACCGTTAGCTCCCCATTTTACGGTTAGCGAGGAAGGTATCCGAACCAGGAACCTTGCGATTCCTTGGCGGGCGCTCTACCGAGTGAGCTAAGCTGACCCCTTAAATTTACTTATAGTCTTCTCTATTTTTTAACAATTTACTTGTAGTCTCCATTCTTTTATCATAGCCAATCCATATACATTCTCTATCGTTCTCTTTCCAACGTAGCCACTTACATTATATCTACTAGCGAAAGTATGCCCCCCACCGTGTATTTAATTCTTAATGTAATATAATACTATATTAAATTAGAAAGACTATCGAAACTAAATAAGTGTTACATAATTATTAGATTCCTAATATTTATGTACATTAGTGTAGAAATCAAAATGGCTGTTATAAGTTGCAGCCGGTGGTCTTGAAGGATGAATGACAAGCCTTGAACTCAGTCCTATCCTTCCTTCCGGAGGATACCGTGAGAATCGGTGGAGAAGACCCTCTTCCGGTTTAGATTAGAAATATAGTTTTAGGAAATCGGCAAAACCCACGACGGTGTTAAGTAATGTTATGCACGCGGCCGACTCAATCTGCGCAGGTAGTCTGGTGGGGATTTCGAAATGAAATATGATCTAAGTAAATCGAAGTCTTGTGTTATTATCTAAAAACTACCAATGACACAGGGCTTCTGATAAAGAGAAATCCCCAATGGAAGACCAGACACGAAGTCCCAAGACGAAGTCCAGACGCTAGAAGAGACGCAAGAAGAATAGAAGTAAGAAAGTAAAGAAAGAGGTATACAACATAAGGACGAATATAAAATACCCTTATTTCAATATTATTTTAATTAATTTCTATATAAATTATAGAGAAGCTATTTAGAATTATATTACTTTTAATACTTTTGAGAATAACATGATAGTTATAGGGATTGGCCCCTATATTTTTACGTGCATGTGGAATTGAAAAAAATTAAAATAATTAAGTTTTCTTAAACAACTAGTTTTACAATTGTATGTCATGAGTTAAGAATTATGTAAAGAAAAGAGAATCGAATAAATTTAGTTTGGAAATATTTCAACAACGATAGAAACAATGGTTTAAATTCCAATGACAATATCTGCATTGTCATTGGAATGCCACAGGTAACAAAATCATCCGATATCTACGTCATTAGAAAACAGCTGATATTTGAAAATTCCGATATTAAATTTAACTTAATGATCACGTAGACAATTACAAAAGAAAATTATAAAAAGGCCCATTTAGCTAAAAAAGCTTCAGTTGGAGCGAATGCTCCCCTAACTCGACAGAGTTGGAGCGGAAGGCTCTCCCCAACTCGACACAATGGGGAGAGCTCGCTGTCCGAAGACATAAAATGATACATCAGGTCTGTCTCTTATTTCTTTTCATATTTTTCTCTCTCTCCTTCTCAATACGACACAAGTTTTAATCACAGACATTGTTTTAACAAAACTGCTACAATGTTGACACATCCCAACGAACAAATGTAAACAATACATACACATTTTACAAACACAACTACGTACAGACACATACAGTCCGCACATCAATGAAAGAACAATTGACTATCACTCTACAAATTGTAAAATAATGTATATAAAGTTTTTTCTTTTATCAATTTTGTCTTCTTTTGTTTTCTACGGAAACTACATTTCCGTAGTCTCATACATTTAAATTGTAGGATACAAAATTCGGATTTTACTTTACTCACACAAGCACCGAGTAAACAAGGCCTCCACATAGTATTAGAAATCAGTAACAGCTCATAATTATTTATAAAACCCACTTTTGTTAAAATATTCAAGCAAATGTAAATCTTTATTTCTTATATATATATTACACATATTTCAGGATTTAAAATGCACTAATAATATGGACAGTTTTACTGCAGATCTTAGCTAGACTTTAATAGAGGCATCGTAAATAAATAAGATGCTATTTAAGATTAAATAATAACTATTTCATAACCGTTGAGAATATAACTTAAATAAATAAGGAACTGGTGATATATGGGATGACGTAAGTAAAGTAAAGTCGTCGGGGCGGCCTAAAGTCGGTATCAGCCAATCAGCGAGGGAGTCTATACCCTTTTCACTAGCGCTAGACCAAGGAGATTGTTTTTGGCATCTGAGGTGAAGCGCCACACCTACCACCAGCTCCTTACTTTTCCGCACAGATTTCTGTGCTACTCATACGCTGAGTTGGCGAGGACCGGAATCGAACTAGAAACCATGCGGGTTTCTAGCCGAACGCTCAATCGATTGAGCTATGATGAGATTTTCTCTCGATCCCAAACTTTCTCTAACAGTTCTAAATGTTTCTCCCTGTTCTTATTACACTTTCTCTCACCGTGGGTTGTGACCCGTGATGCTTAAGTATGGACCCCTGGTGGCCGAGCAGTCCATGACTTGCAAAACTCTACTTTGGCCCTTACCTAGCCTAACGGGTAGTCGTATGGGCCCCCTCCGATCAATCAGCTGATCACGTTAAGCTCTAGTACCTATTGAAGTGTCTCAACCTATTGCCCATATGGCAAGCTCCAACCTTTTTATCATATATGAGCTAGAAGGCGTTGTCTGAACCTCTGATGACATTATGAGCCTGAGTATGACATTAATCTCTATCTAATTCTGGAGCTCAGAGGAATGTGGAGAACACTTTCATCAACATTACACCCAGGTCCACTCTGACCTGGAGTGATAGTACCTGTGAGGGTCCTATCTATAGGGTAAATAGAAAAGATGTGTTTGAAAAACTGATTAAAAATTGAGTTTTAAAAAAGAAGGAATTAAAAAAAAGTCCTTCGGCATAAAATAACCCAAGGTTTGTGTTAGGTGCAGACCTAACGAAATCTAGTTACTCCCCTTGATCAGTAGGGGACTGATGCAAACTCAGAAGTGGGGATTCCGCCATGACACTTTTGGATTGGGATTCAAATGGTCAGGATGCACGTGCACATCACAATTGACTTAGTTAAATCCCTTTTAGAGTAGAAGCAAACTCTTATAATATGTTTTCTGTCTGGCATGTCATTTTTCTTCCCTTTCTTTTTATAAAAAAAAAGGGATGGTCCATTATTTAGCTGAGGTGGCGACACCCATAATTTGCTAACATGATTTGAACTTGTCTCGGCATGATATGGAGAAATCATATATATATATATATATATATATATATATATATATATATATATATGTGTGTGTGTGGTATATATATATATATATATATATACTAAAGCTGAGATTATCGCCTTTTAATGTGTAAAGGCTTTTTTCCTGTTTGGTTTAATGACACAAAATTCATATTAATTTACAGCTTGCTTTTTGGATTAGGTTATGTTTGAAAGAGATTCCATTTTAATTGCGCCTAATTAGTCGTAATTAACAATTAAGTAAAAAACTTACCAATCTCTGACTCACATTCTACGTATTACTTTCCCCCTCTGTCTATATCTTGATTACCTTCTCTGTATATAAATATTAGTCTCTCCGCGTGAGTAAGCGGGAATGGGAGAGTCATTGTGATAGAGACATAACTACTGACTTTATTTGCATACCAAGATTCAGCGACGGCCCGTAGGTTAATAAAATTCCAGGGTCCATTTCAATTGTACCACCCTCTTTAATTGTTACCCATAACTGATAATCGCTATCAACATTTCTTACTAAAAGTAAAAATAAACGGTCTCAAATTTTTTAAAAAGGGTGTAAGTTCCAAAGAAACTTATTTTGTTATAAAATCAAGATTTGTGATGTTTTGCGATTAAAAATTGTACGAATTAAATGAGGAAAAAAACTTTTTGTGGTAACTAAGTTTTTGTCGGTAATGTTAAAATATGCTTCTGATTTTACATTATTTTTATGTTTCCTACAGTTTTTAATACAAAACAATACATCAAGAGTTTATTAGAAAATAAGTTGATTAAAATTACATTTTCAGCTACCAAATTATCAGTTGTATTGTCTTACTAATAATTTCATTTACTTATTCTTATAGTAAATACATTGTCTTTCGTTTACTTTAATTATAATTTACATTTTATTCCACGTTATTTACATCTTTTAAATTATCAGGCCATATTTCTTCTATGTTAAATAGTACTGTCAAAATGTTGGCGCATATCTGATAAATGCGTCCTGGTCTCGTACCCTTAAAAAACGCTACGCGATGCCTGCTGAAAATCCGACTTAGAAACCCCTTAGATGTTTGAAAGCGTTTTTACCGAAAAGTTAACGCGAAGCTCGGTCGTATTTGTTTAAAAAAATTCGTAACAGTTGTTTTGAATTAAAATAAAATGAAAATACCGAAAAAAATAAAAATACAACTTTTTAAAGGGGGGGGGATATACACATTTATTTGTCGATAAAAAAAACTTGGAGGTGGCTTACTTTTTAACACCTTCAAACCACTTAAAAAGTTATTTGTCGATAAACACGCCTTCAAACTTGTCGAGAAAAGACTTGGCGGTGCAAAATATCGCTTTCATATCGCATTAACTTTTCGGAAAAAACTCCTTCAAACAGCTAGGGAGTTCATAAGTAGCATGGGTCGGATTTTCAGCGGGAACCGCTTGGCGTTTTTATTGGGGGGGAGGGGGAGGCTAGGACACGTTTACCAACCAAGTAAGATAAACAGACATGCTGGACACTGCTGGAGGATCAAGGACAAACTCGTGACATTTTTCTATGGAAACTACCACACAGACACGCCAGTGTGGATCGTGAGCAAAGACGTACATTTACCAACTCTGCGCAGATACCAGATGCTGTGCAGAGGACCTCGCTAGAGCAATGAATGATAGGGCAAGGTAGGCAAGAGATTGTCATGGATATCCATGATTAAAATCCTAATTACCTGTAATTAGAAATTATCTCATTTAACATGAACCTTCTTTTGTTTTTCCTTTGGTCAAATGAAAATATTTACTCTAGTTTAATAACTTATTTGGACAGTTTGTGAAAACTTTAAATTAGCGAAATAATATTATCATGTAATTTTTCCAGCAATCTAACCCGGGATCAATGGGTGACCCAACGGGTCATGTTTTATATATATATATATATATATATATATATATATATATATATATATATATGATACAACTTTGGAGGAAATACCTGTAAAACCGAAAATACTTTTGATACATAATTGAAGGGTTAAAATTTAAAATGTACTTTTATTTTTATCTTTACTCAATGAAGTAGATGTATTTCAATCCTTCTCTCTCTCTCTCTATCTCTCTCTTCTCTCTCTCTCTCTCTCTCTCTCTCTCTCTCTCTCTCCCTCTCTCTCTCTCACACACACACACACACACACATATACTCTCGCTCTAGTTTTTTTTCAGTATCTTTCCATTTATTGATTTTATATGTGCGTGAAAGAAAAAAAAATTGTATACGTCTCAAAATTTACACGGACAAGCCAAAAAACATAACAAAAAAAAAAAAAATTTTTAAAATGTAAATAAAAAAAGTCACCACAACTATTAATTTGAATTTTATTTTATTTTGACAAATTTTGGTACCGCGTCCTTTGCAGTATTTGGCAATTTTCAGAAAAATTGATATACATAAAAGTCAAAAAATAATTGAAAAATATTAAATTCAAATTTAAGAAAAAATCGAATAAATAAATATATATATATTTTATTTTTTTTAAATAAAAAAATGTCATGGCATACGTGGTCTAATTTTCCTTAATTTACCTACAAGAAGATTCTAGTTCAATAAAAAAAAACTGTATCCTATATTCAAGTAACTTTATTCTTGTACGCACAACCAAACAGACACACACATGTCTATCGATATATAATATATATATATATATATATATATATATATATATATATATATATATATATATGTTAAACAAATAGATCGAACATTGTGAAATGAATATTTCAGATCAAAATTCAGACAAGATTTCCATTTCAAAATATAAATTTACTGATCCACTCACGTCTGTGTAAATGTCATAATTCATTCATTATATCACTCTATTAGCATGTGTCATCTTAGCAATCTCTTACCAACCGTCCCTATGATTCTTTGTTCTCGGGGGGTCTTCGACACAGCAGCCAGTATCTGTGTATCCACACAGAGCTGGTCAATGCAGGTATTTGCTCTGCGGTCAACACTGGCCTGCCTATCTCCTGGTTTCCATAGGAGAAGGTTACTGTAAGTTTGTCCCCGCTTTTCTATCAGTGTTTTGTATGTCTTGTTACGTAGATTCGGTTACAGACAGACAAATCCGAATCTCCATTATAATAATAAGATAGGAAATTTCTGCAAACTTTTTACTATGTGTTAGATACAAAGAATGAATAAAGATATTTATAACTAGTTTTACAACGTAAAACAACACCAACAAAAATAACCCACAGAACTATTACGAACAAAAAACTTTAAATTTTCTTTTTTTCTACTTAGATATTAATAAATAATTAGTGAAATTGATCAATAATTAGGACTATTCTAGTAGTGACCACCCCAAGCGGGATTTAACAGGTTTGAATTCAAGAGTTTTCCTTCTCCAAGACTGGTTGCCTAACCAAAATTAAAGAGCCCACCCAGTCTACCCAACTATTTAGCCATAGCTCGAGGGAGAGAAGTTGGATTCATAACTTTTCCAAGGATATTGGCACTATCTTAACTGCAGCTTCGTCCAGGATTTGAACTCGTGTCGACGAGTCCATTTCCTACGACTCTAACTATTACACGATGCGCCTCCAGAGAATGATAGGCAAGATCTTCAAATTCATTACCTTGGGAATATACATATAACTCCAAGAGCGTACACACATGCATAGATACAAACAACCGGGCCCCACCCATACCAATTTGAAGATATTAATAACTTGAAACATAGAAAATGTCTTGTTTCGGCATTAAATCACCCGAAAAGGGTTAATATGCTGTAAAACAAACAAACCAAACCATAATATATTAAATAATGGAGGTACATGGTGTAATGCTTATCATCGTAGAAAATGGACACAGCAGCTCAAGTTCAATTCCTAGGGAGAGTATACATCCAACTATTCTCCTTTCAGATAGGGTTAGATAGTAAAGCAGACTGGAATCTTTAACCTAGATATACCAACCAGACTAAGAGAGTTACTGGGCTCTTTAATTTTGGTTAGGCAACCAGTCTTGGAGAAGGAACACTCTGAATTCAAACCTGTTAAACCCGCACGAGGCAAATTGAATTGTTCATTTGCAATACCTCTTAAATAAACATATAAAAAATCAAATTATCATACTGTGGTATATCTACAGATACTGCTAGTATATAGAATGTTCTAAGAACTTGAACTGTGTGTGTGTGTGTGTGTGTGTGTGTGTGTGTGTGTGTGTGTGAGAGAGAGAGAAGAGGAGAGAGAGAGAGAGAGAGAGAGAGAGAGAGAGAGATTTATTATATATTATTACATATTGAACTATTTACAATATCTCTCGAGTAGACATATCAAACTTTGTAATAATCAAATTATCATACCGTGGAATATCTACAGATACTGCTAGTATATAGAATGTTATAAGAACTTGAAATGTGTGTGTGTGTGTGTGTGAGTGTGTGTGTGTGTGAGAGAGAGAGAGAGAGAGAGAGAGAGAGAGAGAGAGAGAGAGAGAGAGAGAGAGAGATTTATTATATATCATTACATATTGAACTATTTACAATATCTCTCAAGTAGACATAACGAACTTTCTAATAATCAAATTATCATGGAATATCGTGGAATATCTAAAGGTCTTGCTAGTTACGATTTAAAGGAAAATTTAAAAAAATGAAACAATTAACACTGGGAGAAAAGACTCCGTCAAGAGTATAATCTCGGCTTAAAGCGTTGAACTGTGAGAAAAGAAAATACAAGGTAAATTTGCCTTGGTTGATTGCATTCAACATATTTTTTTTGTAGTGAATAGTTAGATGGGTCACCAAACAGAAATATTTGGTTTTCACATTGAATTGTATCAAACAGCGCCTCGTAAGGGTCCAAGTGGTTTTAGAATAAGCTAGATGGGAGCTGCACAAAAATGCTGGCTACGGTCTTGAACAAGTCATGGAAAAAGCACCCCACAAAGAAGCAGCCATACACCACCTGCCCCCTATCTCACAAACCATTCAAAGGAGACGGATAAGACATGTTGGACACTGCTGGAGGAACAAGGACAGACTCATAAGCGACGTTCTTCTGTGGAACACATGGATATGCTAATGTGGGCCGGCCAACAAGGACCTACATTGACCAACTCTGCGTGGATACTGGATGCTGTGCAGAGGACCCCGTGGGGCAATTAATGATAGAGAAAGTTGACGAGAGCTTGTCATGGATAGCATTGCTAATTGTGCGATATGATGATGATGATGATGATGA
>CM042141.1:43407017-43424517 GCA_023376005.1 Doryteuthis pealeii
TTCGTTCCTTCATATTTATTTCATTTTCTTTCAATTTACATTTTTTTTTGTCTTTCTCAATTCTTTAACTTTTTTTCTCTATCAGACCTGTATTTTAGAGTATTTCTGTTTCTCACTCTCTCTCTCTCTCTCTCTCTCTCTCCTCCCTCTCTCTCTCGTCTTTGTCTATCTCTCCACTTCTTTCTTTCGGTCTGACTGTCTCTTCTTTCTTTCTTACATTTCAATTTCCTACGTTTTCATTTCTATCATTATATATTTATTTCTATGTTTCTCGTTTCCTTCTCTTTCTTTTTTTCAATCACTTTTTCCTCTGTTTTCTTTGACATGTTTTTCTAGTCCTATCTGTTTCTTTTTATCTTTTTCTTTCTTTCTTTCTTTCTTTCTTTCTTTCTTCTTTCTTTCTTTCTTCTTTCTTTCGTTCTTTATTGTCTTCTTCTTTCCTTTCTTTCAAGTTTATTTTCTTCTCTTTTCTTGTTTTTTATTTCTTTTCGCATCTTTTCATTTACTTGTTTCTATTTAATTCTTTGTCTTATATCTTTTCTTCTTCTTTTCTTTATCTTTTCTTCTTCTTCTTCTTCTCTCTTTCTTCTTCTTCTTCTTCTTCTTCTTCTTCTCTCTTCTTCTCTCTCTTTCTCTCTCTCTATGAACGCTGTTTCTTCTTCTTCTTCTTCTTCTTCTTCTTCTTCTTCTTCTTCTTCTTCTTCTTCTTCTATCTTTTCTTCTGTTTTGTCTATCTTTTCTTCTCTTCTTCTTCTTCTTCTTCTTCTTCTTCTTCTCTCTTCTCTCTCTCTATGAACGCTGTTTCTTCTTCTTCTTCTTTTCTTCTTCTTCTTCTTCTCTTTCTTCTTCTTCTTCTTCTTCTTCTTCTTCTTCTTCTTCTTTTTTCTTCTCTTCTCTTCTTCTTTCTTCTTTTTCTCTCTTCTCTCTTCTCTCTCTTCTCTGAACGCTGTTTCTTCTCTTCCTCTTCTTCTTCTTTCTTCTTCTTCTTCTTCTTCTTCTTCTTCTTCTTCTTCTTCTTCTTTTCTTCTTCTTTCTTCTTCTCTTCTGGTATCTTTCTTCCTGCTTTGTTTATCGAGTCGGACTCTGTATTTCAATTATATATTCTTTCTTTAGTAAAGAGGGTTCTTCTTCTCTCTATATCCTTCTTCTTTCAATGTCCTCTATTTGCTCTTTTCCAACTATCATCACGTGATTCCAAAAAAGGGGCATAACTAATAAAAAAAAAAGAAAAATAATAGAACAATGCAACAATAATACAAATCTCCTCTGACCTGAGAAAAGTGAATGGCAATTATCATCCTTCTCCCTCATTTGCTATCCGAGCGCCATTTTCTTCTTAACGAGAGAGACGGGAAATATTCATTTTTCTTACCAACCTGTACATTCTCTTCGCAAACAAGCGCGTCTACAATTTTACGTATCCCCATTCTCACTGTTCCTCGTGTTTCCTAATTTATTTCCTGATATTCCTAAGGAAAATTTTCTTCCCTGGAAAGTGACTCCAACTATTTTGATATATATATCACAGTCAGTTTTAGTTAGACACAAGTTGAACAAGAGAGGAGGAATATATTATATATATATATATATATATATATATATATATATATATTCAAAAGTCCAGAAAAGAAATTCTTCCTTACACACAAGAGTTTTATTTAAAAAACCTGTCGCAGTTTGAGAAGCTCAATGTGTGCTCTTAATGTTAGAATCACAGAGCAAATAAATAACAAAAGACTTAGAGATTTAGCATTATAGCGCCCTGAAATAGACTAATTAAGCTAAATCTCTAAGCCTTTTGTTATTTCTTTACTTATAATATATAAATATTATATATAATATATATATATATATTATATTATATATACAAAAGTCCTTCTGGACGAGCAGGATTCAACACAAGATAAAAAGCGGAGATTAACAGGTTTGTAATCCAAGTTGTTGTTCTTCTAGATAGGTCACCTAGCCAGGGTTAAATACCCCAGTCTGTCCTAACTATTTTTAACCATAGCTGGACGGGATAGTTGGATTGCATACCTTTCCCAAGGGGTATTATCCCTATGGTGGAATGCGAACAGCCTCATATATATTATAAATATTATATATATATATATATAATATATTGGATGACAAGCACCGGACGAAAGGGCCCTGTTTTACTATAAACATTTTTTTTCATTTCATTCCATCCATTGAAGTGGTGATCATTTGATACCTCTTATAATATTATATATATATATATATATATATATATATATATATATATATATATATATATACAAACACTCCACACGTGTAGAATGTCATTTGAAGATCTTGAATTGTGAATTTCTCTTCTCTTAGACTAGTTGAAGAGCCCAATATGTCCTACTATTCATTCATAGCTGAAGAAACAATTGATATTCCCAAGGATATTAGCGCTATGTGAACTCCAAACTGCCATATCTAGGATTTGACCTCGGGTCACCGTCTCTGTTTCATACGTCGGTAATCATTGCACAACGCGTCTCCATGAAGATGATATAGCGATATACACTTTGTAGAAAATAAGCTTACTATTAAATCAATTAAATACTATTTCTTAACTTTCACATATCGTTGACAGTAATTTTTGTTTACCACTTTCTCATGATCAAGACCAGGAACATTTCTTATTTCTTTTATATTTCTTTAATAAACAAACATCTTGTTCTGAGTAATATAATAATCTATATTAATAAACTTTCTAAGCAAAAAAACATGCAAAACTATAATTAATCATGAATGATTAATTATAACTAAAGTAAAGTCGTCGGGGTGGCCTAAAGTCGGTATCAGCCAATCAGCGAGGGAGTCTATACACTTTTTAATAGCGCTAGACCAAGAAGATTATTTTTTGCGTATGAGGCGGGGCACCACACCTACCATCAGCTCCTTACCTTACCGCACATATTCCTGTGCTACTCATACGCTGAGTTGGCGAGGGGCCGGTATCGAACTAGGAACCTTGTGGTTTCTAGGTGGAACGCTCTACCGACTGAGGTAACCCGGCCATTCATTCATATAAACTTCACAATCAATTACAAATTAATTATCTGATTGGTTATTCACGTATTTCTCTTTAATTTAACAAGAAAACTAATTCGACAAAAGTTTACCTTTGACCGTTCAACCAAATAGTCGAAAATGTTCGTGATTTAATTATTTTTAACTTTTTTGGTCTTCTTGAGATTTGAATACATTCCACAGAAATGTGGAATTATTTCTTTGTTGATATATTTAAACTTGTCTGTAGCGGATATACACATTCTTTAACCACTCCGCACAAGCAGGATGTGACACAAGCGGCGTTTAACATGTTTTAATCAATAGTTTTTATTCTCCTAGACTGGTTGACATAGCAATGTTAAAGAACCCAGTCCGCCCTACTATTTGCCCAAAGCTAGAGAGCGAGTAGTTGGATGCTTACTTTTCCCTGGTTATTAGCGCTATGTGAAATGCAAAAATCCACGTCCAGGATTTGACATCATCTCAGCGAATGTATATCCTACGACGGTAACGATTACACTACGTATCTATTGCATCGTATTCAAATAAAAAGATATTTCTTCAAAACTCATCGGCCCTGTAAGTGGTGTTTAGAATGTACAGACTGTATCTCCCCCACACCAACAGAAGGTGTCTTGGGTATGACCTTATTACATTTGATCGGAAGTTCTAGAATTCTTCTGATTGAAAAGTATGCATCTTTTACAAACAAGTTTAAGTTTTTGGGTATTATTATGAGTTTTCATCAGCACACACACCACATACACACACTTATATTATATGTGTGTGGTGTGTATCTGATATATATATATATATATATACTATATATTTATATATATATATATATATATATGGAGATTGTGTGTTTTTCTGTCTGTAACCGAAACTATATTCCTACTCAAGTCACAATTTTCTTAGTTATTGACATCACATTCTCCATGATTTTATTTTTTTATCTAAACCTCAATTATTAATAAAATTGTCTTACGTTATTAATACTACTATGTCTACATACTGAAAACATGCAATTATATTTATATATACAACAAAATAGCGGTTTACAGGTGAACGGAAGGTTAATTTGCATATTAATATTAAAAAATCGAATTTTAAATATGTGCTTGGTATTATTGATTTCTAACTGTTTGGTTTTATTTTAATGAAATAATAAAAAAATCTCTTCAATGAATCTTAAAAAGAAATCCATTAACAAGAACATAACTGTAATTTTAATTTTATTCTTTAGTTCCTCTTTTAACTAAATACTTAAATTAGAAAAAATAACAATGAAAGACGAGAGTGATGGAAGAGTAAGTTTCAGTTGTTCCATTTTTATTATACTCCCTCTGTTTCAAATCTTTTATTATACTCCCTCTGTTTCAAATCTTTTTATCTGTGTTCTTATTTAGTTTCATTAGCCTTTCTAATTTAATACAATATTTTATTACATTAAAACTTAAATATTTGCACCCGGAGGGTGCATATATTTGCTAGTATATCTAATATATATATATATATATATATATATATATTATATATATATATATAGAAAGAGAGAGAGAGAGAGAGAGAGAGAGAGACAGACAGACAGAGAGAGACAGACAGACAGAAAGAAAGAGATAGATAGATAGATAGATAGATATAAAAGGATATGAAAACACACGGCTGTTAAAATGAAAATATTTATATCATATTCAATGTTATGTATAAAATATATTTCATTTTAACAGCATTGTGTGTTTCATATCCTTTTATATACTTATACCTTCGGATTCATTTCCTTACTCTTAAACTCATATATATTATACATATATTATATATATTATATATATATATATATATATATATATATATATATAGTTTTTTCCGTAGTTAGGGTCTTTCCATGTGTGGTTTAACCAAGCTGATGCAGGTTGACCATAAGGAGAGCTCAATGTGCCTAATACCAGTGAGTAAAAAGGACAGAGCAAGACATTTAGTAAATGAAGAAAAACTCTCTAAACTTGCTTCATTACAATAATTTATTTCAACCGTAATAATCTTTAGGTAATCACAAGAACATGACTCTTGTTCTTGTGATTACCTGAAGATGCGTATTAATATTGAAATAAATTATTGTAATGAAGCAAGTTTATAGAGTTTTTTCTTCATATATACTATATATATATATATATATATATATATATATATATATATATATATATATAGATATATATATAGATATATATATATATATGTGTAATATATATATAATGCATTTATTTACAAATATGCATACTAAGTTACACACTTATATATGTATATACACAAAAATTATGTGTGTGTGTGTGTGTGAGTTCGCTTGTGTATGTATGTTTGTGTTCGCGTGAGTGTATGTCTCCTCTTTTGATTTCTTTCATGTGTTCTTTTCATAGCTCACTTTTGTTTGCCCATTGATCTACTTCTGTTTATCTTAACATCTAACAAAAATATTCATCAACTCCAACCAATAATCAATGGTCACATCACATCATTGTTAACAGTTAATAATAGAGTGAAAAATAAAAACACTCTGTAATTTCTTTTACAAGGTGACGGTAATCAAGTTGTGATTTTCAAACTTGGCCAACAAAGTTCTGTTAGTCTCTGATAAAGGACATTCTTACCAACAAGAATTTATCCGTTTTTCTGTCTACTAAGGTATCAAGGTCGTCTTCAGCAACAGTAAGCGTAACGGTTATCTATGTCGGAAATATAATCGGTGTCGACTTCAAATTCTGGAAAAAAAAAAATTATTTTTATGAATAATAATAATAATAATAATAATAATAATAATAATATTATTATTATTATTATTATTTATTATGCAAAAAATTAAATTTTGACCATACAACAAAATGGTATATGCATAAACCAGAATCTGTTCTTGAGAACGAAACTTATAAAATTCTCTGGGACTTTGAAATAAAAATGGATCACCTTATCCCAGCAAGAAGACCAGAGCTAGTGTTGATAAACAAAAAAGAAAGAAATCGTCAACTGGTGGATTTTGCAGTGCCAGCAGATCACAGGGTGAAGCTAAAGGAAAATGAAAAAATGCACAAATATCTGGACCTTGCCAGAGAACTGAAAAATTATGGAATATGAAAGTGAAAGTGATACCAATTGTAGTCGATGCACTTGGAACAGTCCCAAAAGGATTGGAAAAGGGTTTGGAATGTTTAGAAATCAGAGGAGGGGTTGAAACCATTCACTGCACTGCTGCAATCGGCTAGAATACTCAGAAGAGTCCTGGAGACCTGAGGAGGCTTGCTGTCACTCAGTCTTCAGTGAAAGACCATCAGCCAATGCTGATATGAAAACTCAAAAAGAGTAATTAATACTAATACTAATACTATACTAATACTAATCTAATACTACTACTACTACTACTAATAATAATAATAATAATAATAATAATAATAATAATAATAATAATAATAATAATATTAAACAGAAAAAGATCAAGAAGAAAATCTTCACATATGAAATGTCTAATGAAAACTCAAAAGGAGCAAATAATATTAATATAAACTTGCTCAAAGATAATACAAGACTAGGCACTACTGGGTGGGAAAGGTGATTAACTGGGAACTGTGCAATAAATTCACTTTTCACCATTCAACTAAATGGTATATGCACAAACCTGAATCAGCCCTACAAAATGAGACAGACAAAATTCTCAAGGACTTTTTCGGATCACCTAATCCCGGCCAGGGGACGAGACATTTATTGATTAATAATAATAAGAGAACTTGCACCACAAGAGGAAGAGAGGGGACAGAGTAAGGTTACGAGATGTCCATCAAAATCTCATTAAATGTTATTTTGAATTTAAATAAATTCTCTACACTAATCGTGCATAATTAACAGGGTACCCCTAATTATGATGCAACATTAGTAAATTAGTTTTACAGCCATATGTTGTAGTTAGTATTATCAAAAATATTATTTTTATACGTTATTTTATTTCATTTTCAGGAGTTAGCTCTCATGTGAAAATCCGTTCTAAGTATTTGTATTCTTTAACTTCTTCAGTAATAAAACCAAATTAAAAAACCCTTAAAAGCCCAGTCTTTACGAGGTACATCTAGCATCTTGAAGATAAAGGCATATAATACAGAATTCATATCTTATAAATAAGCCTTTGTTCGTTTTAAATAATATGAGGAATACTAACATGGATACCATTTTATTCTTATCGAGATAAATAAAAATGTATTAAAAAATTATGAATCAGATATAAAATGCATCCACGAAAAAATTACATCAGTAAAGAAAACTTGAATACGAACTATTATCTCACACTCAGTTTTTGGCATAAATAACTCACAATATTATTGTACCAATAAGAAAACCATTCCCAACCAGACTTAACCAAATAAAGTTAATGAAAATTATTTATACCAATCTGAGTTTGGTTTGTTTTGTTTTACGGCATATCAACCTCAGTGGGTCATTTAATGACGATAAAGTTTGAAATAAATCAATTCTTAATGGATAATACAATTTTTTTTATAAATACATTTTTCTATTTAACCCATAGATGGGACCCTAACAGGTACTACCAATCCGGGTCAGAGTGGACCAGGGAGCAATGGTGATGAAGGGGTGATCCACATTCCCCAAACCTCCAAAACTGGAACCTCACCATCAGATAGAGTTTAACGTCATTCCCAGGACATGTAGACCCACAGTCACCGCGTTCTTGCACCCATATGATAAAAAGGGGTTGGGGCTTGCCATAAGGGCAATAGGGTTGGGAAAATCATATAGGTGCTAGGGTTTGACGTGACCAGCCGATTGATCGGAGGAGGCCTCTCCGACCGCCCGTCTAGCCCAAGATAGGGCCAAAGTGGAGTATTACATGTCAGGAACTGCTCATCCACCTGGGCTCCATCCTTAAGCATCACGGGTCGCCACCCACGGCCAACATGTGGCCCCATTGGGGGAGTCTTACCCCTCTGCAGAGGTGCAGTCGGTGCATTCTAACGCCCCACCGACAGGGCGGTATACCAATCTGAAGATATTAAAGAACTTGAAACATAGAAACCTTTATCAAAATGCCTTTTTTCAAATTAAATTACATGAAAAGGGTAAAATAAACAAAAATAATAAATAAGCCTTTGTTCGTTTTAAATAATGTGAGGAATCCGTTTGAGAATACTAACATGGATGACATTTTATTCTTCTCGAGATAAATAAAATGTATAAAAAAATTATGAATCAGATATAAAATGCATCCACGAAATACACCTACAAAAATTACATCAGTAAAGAAAACTTAATACGAACTATTATCTCACACTCAGTTTTTGGCATAAATAATCCACAACATTATTGTACCATTAAGAAAACCATTCCCAACCAGACCTAACCAAATAAAGTTAATGAAAATTATTTATACACATCTGAAGATATGAAGAACTTGAAACATAGAAACCTTTATCAAAATGACTTTTTTCGAATTAAATGACCTGAAAGGTGTTGAGATGCTGTAAAATAAACAAAAATAAAATTAAAATAAACAAAATCTATTTTTGCATAAACGTCAATTTAAATAGAAACAGTATTAGAAAAATCGTCTGTCTCTAAGGTGTACGTCTAACATTTTGAAAATAACAGCAATATTATCAGCAATTTTTATTTTATAAATAAGCTTTGTTAGTTTTAATCTATATTCCAGACAGAAACTTTTAATATTTAATATTAAAGAGTCCAGCTTTATCGAATAAAGTCAAAACTAATTACAAACTGGAGCGATAGTTGTCAGTTTTCCAATTGTTTCCTTCTGTGAAGTACTTAAGTATTCATAGATTTTACACTTAATAATGTCCCCAAAGTCTAACAATAAAAATATTTAGACTTATATTACCTTCAGCTTACTTGCATTGATTTATAAAAGGAATTACCTTTTAAATGTCCAATCTGTTATAAGTCAATACGATAAATCTGACTATAAGAAAGATTGCACATGATATCACCCGTATACAAAGGAAGGGCATAGTAAGTCTTGGTATATCTATATATTCTTATGTCTATGGTGATATTGACAAGTGAAAAAAATATTTGATTTACAAGTGATGATACACGAGAATCTTTAACCTCGATTTAAACTTCAAGTAAAGCAGTTTCCAAGATATTTTTGCCTGTCAAAATGTTTTAAATGTCTGTATTAAACATTGGGTTGTAAGGGAAATCGTACCGCTTGGTGTTTTATGATAATTTAAAGAGGCTATTTGATTTTTAAAAAAACACCACATTTGTATATCTATTCCTATTTCCAATAGAAAATTGTCGCCCGAGAAAAATGTTTAATTCACATATTAAAAAAGAAAGTCTGAGGAGTGGTTTATTGCTGATATCAGCCTAATAGCAAGGGCATCTATCCCCTTTTCGCTAGCGCTTGGCCAGTGTGTTGCATAATTAATCGTCTATTAATTATGGACAATAAGTGAAGTTTAATTCTAACTAATAGGGCCGGTTTAGCTCAGTCAGTAGAGTGTTCGGCTGGGAACCGCAACGTTCCTAGTTCGATACCGGACCCTCGACAACTCAGCGTATGAGTAGCACAGGGATCTGTGCGGTAAAGTGAGAGCTTATGGTAAGTGAGGTGCTCCGTCACAGAAGGTGAAAACAATCTCCTTGGTCTAGCACTAGTGAAAAGGGGATAGACTCCCTCGCTATCTGGGTGATACCGACTTTAGGCCACCCCGACGACTTTACTTTTTGCTTACTTAATTCTAACTAAATATAAACTAACAGTTGTGGAAAAACACAGGAAAAAATTATGTAGAGAGAGAGAGAGAGAGAGAGAGAGAGAAGAGAGAGAGAGAGAGAGAGAGAGGGAAGGGGAGGGGAGAGAGAGGGAGAGAGAGGTGATATTGAAGGGTAAAAAGATAAGTCAGATAAATATAGTAACACATTAAGAGAGAGAGAGAGAGAGAGAGAAGAGAGAGAGAGAGAGAGAGGGGGGGGGAGAGGGAACATAAAAGTACTGTTGGGGGTTTAGTCGGGATTCTAGGTTTTGCCAGTTTTTGATGTTTTGAGGGAAAAAAGCACCTTGATTACATTTACCGTATATATATATATATATATATATATATATATATATATAACCAACCACTCCCCACGAGCATCTGACCTCTTCTGATTTCGTCTGAGCGAGCCGTGTGAAAATTAGTTTAGAAAAGTCAGATTTTAGTTGGGCGTTGAAGAAGACGGTCGTTTAAACTAAATTCTCACAAGTTTGTTGATTTGCATTTTTATGAAATAATAAAGAACGTTAAGAAAAAAACAGTCTTTTGTTTGTGTGTTTGTTTGTTTGTCTATTGATTTTAATGGGATATCAACCCGTCTGGGGTTATGTCATGCCTATCGGTTAGGAAGTGATACATATCGTGTATTTATATTTATACTTTTTCGTAATTGCTTTTAACAATGTGTTAGCATTATTGGGGATTACGTTGTATGGTATTTTGTCGGTTAACGAAAAACAAACAACAATATAAGACGTCCAAATATCAAATACAGAAGATCCAGCCAGATTAAGAATGACATCGACCTCTCCAGACAAGATAGCAGAATCCGGAGTTGATTTAACAGCCATAAAGATAACAGATACAGAAGAAAAGATCCGGCTACTCAGGACAAGATAAGTATAAAGAAGATATGTATATCTGTATACAACCATGGGTATGCTGGTATAGTTCAGGCTCTGTATCATGTAAGATTTCATTAAGAAAATAATATTGTTTGTTTTCCTATGATATCATCTATCATGAGATGTTTGAATTATAATCAGATATTAAATTCAGAGAGAGATTTGGCGTAAATAAAAACTACTCAACCAGTCTTTATATAAAAAAAAGGCGAGTTTCACTTAGCAATAAAAGGGAGTGTTTCTTTTGCCTGACTACCTATGTCAAAACGTTGTCCAACGAACATAGGAAAATATTTGGGCTGTGAATAACAAAGAGTTGCCTCATTAAAAAACTCTTATCGTAACTTGTTTTTAGCTACGTTAATTTTCAGTTGATTTAACAGTGCAAAAATGAAAACGTTGTTTTTCAATCATAATTTTCATTATTTCCGTAAGCTGAAAAAAAGTTAAAAAATCATCAGGAGTTTATTTAATGTTTTTTCTTTCAAATGGAAAAATTTTTCAAGAAAATTTAATTTTTCTGCAAGTTTCATAGTGTTAAATATAGGGGGTGGGGGGTAAATTTCACAGGGTAAAATTGGTGGTACCTTGTATTTTAAAAACATTGTTTAAAAACGTTTTGGTGGACCTGATTATCTGGACTCCCCCACCACTATCTATTTTTTTTCCTTCAGTTGAATATTATCGATTACACACCAAATTTATCAGATTGAAAAAAAAATTCTTAAAAGTTCTTTATTATTTGAGTATTCACGGGTGCTCATTTCCTCGTATAAGTTTATAGTAAATTGATCCCCCATAACGGAACCCAAATATTATTTATTTTTCCCATTAAACTAACCCCCCCAACCCTATCCCCTAACCCCCCCCCCCTAGTTAAATTAAGTTTTATTACAAAGTTTGCTCTAGTGCCAATCACATTTGAAGATATTTAAACCGTTTCCTGGTTGGGAAACCTTAAACAAATTTTTGAGGAGATTAAAAAAGACATTGGGTTGTTTTTGTTAGTGAAGCAAAACAATTTTATGCACCAAGTATAATAATCTTTTTTTATGGGATTATATAAAGAAAGGAAGGAAACATAAAACATGAGTAATTTTTTATTGTCTATTCAAAGACAGGAATACAGATAGAACCGATTCGGAATGCTAGATCCAGCATAACTTATTAGAACTAGTCCACTGTGTGAAATTCTGAACTTAGTCACCTTTTTTTCGGTTGCTGGCTTTGTTGGCAAATTATCCACACACACCCTGGTACTATTTGCTCACAATACTGCACAGATTTTGTGGTAAAAATTCGATACTTTTATTGAGAATTACAAAACAATACTAGGTGTCTCAAGAGAAGATTTACTCTACAACCGTCCATAAAAAAAAAATTGTCAATTGTCTCTAGCGGCTAGAGATTTAATTACTGTTGTTAAATAGCTGCATATTGGACTCTATCTTATATTTTTTGTACCAATGATAATAAACCTATGTTAACCTTTCTTCCAGATCTAAATGTTATTTGAAAACTCAGTCACAAAATGTTTTTTTTTATCCTACAACCGTCCATTAAAAAATAATTTTTTTGTCAATTGTCTTTTAGCGGCTATTGTCGGTGGTTGTACCAGAGTTTAATCACCTCTGATAGGGTCAGCAGGGCGAGGGAAGTCTGATGTTGGAAGACCCGAAACTTCCCAATGAACCCTGCGGATTACATCACTGACGACAACCACCAGCGCCCCAAATGTAGGAGCGTATATTTAAAGTACAGAAATGTTTGACTCGTTCAACGAAACATAAATAATAGAGGACTATACGAGGGTTTTAGTGGAGTAATAGCTACTCTCTTAATGAGATTTAATTACTGTTGTTAAATAGCTGCATGTTGGACTCTATCTTATATTTTTGCACCAATGATAATAAACCTATGTTACCTTTCTTCCAGATGTAAATGTTATTTGAAAACTCAGTCACAAAATGTTATTTTATCCTCGTCGCCAAAATGTTATTCTTAGTTATCAAATAATAACATCGAAATCCGAAATAAAGGTTAATACAGGTTTATTACCCTTTTAGTACAAGATATATAAATAAGATAGAGTCCAATGCGCAGCTCTTTAACAACAGTAATTACATTTATGTAGCATACTAACTATTACTCCCGCCCTGTCGGCTGGGGTGTTAGAATGCACCGACTTCACCTCTGCAGAGGGGTAAGACTCCCCCAATGGGGCCACCTGTTGGCCGTGGGTGGCGAACCGTGATGCTTAATGATAGAACCCAGCTGGATGAGCAGTTCATGACTTGCAATACTCCACTTTGGCCCTATCTTGGGCTAGACGAGCGGTCGGAGTGGCCCCCTCCGATCAATCGGCTGGTTATGTCAAGCCCTAGCACCTATATGATTTCCCCAACCCTATTGCCCTTATGGTAAGCCCCAACCTCTCTTTATCATATGGGTGCTAGAAGGCGGTGACTGCGGGTCTACATGTCCTAGGAATGACGTTAAACTCTATCTGATGGTGAGGTTCCAGTTTTGGAGGTTTGGGGAATGTGGAGCACCCCTTCATCACCATTGCTCCCTGGTCCACTCTGGCCCGGAGTGGTAGTACCTGTTAGAGTCCCATCTATGTTAAATAGAAAAATGTATTTATGAAAAAATGTATTATCCATTAAGAATTGATTTATTTCAAAACTTTATCGGCATTAAATGACCCACTGAGGTTGATATGCCGTAAAACAAAACAAAACAAAAAGCAAAATAACTATTAATCCACGAATACCATTGTGTAATCTGTATTATTTATGTATTTCGTAGTTAGTTATTCATTAAGTAATTTAAGATGTAGCACAGTTGATCTGGGGTGAATTATTCATTATAAGTTTAGTGAGGCGTTTACGAGGGTCATTCAATACAAAAAGGTGAATATTCCCTAAGTAGATGCTAATTAGAAACACTGTTTACATTTGCGCTTATTGCAAGGAAATCAATAGCAACTGGCTCTTCCATGTTCTAGAAGACTGTTAGCATGACTTTCTTGACGCAGTGGAGAGACCGAATTTATTTCTTTACCGGAGGGTCAGTGGGTTATCATTCCATGTTTTTCAACATAGTTTGGTAATGGCAAACCGATGTTTAGTCAATTTATATTTTTATTCAATGAAACAGGCTTCTGCGTACGTAAAACACTTTCTTCTGTAAATTCCACATTGTTTGCACATCTCAGCCACCAATAATTTGCTGCCACACGGCTGTTTAACCTGGTAATAATCTGCTTAATTTTTTCGCCATTTTGAATAGCTCCAAAATCAATATTTAAAGGACGAAGATAGGAATAACTAAGAGATAAAAAGAGATCAACATAGATGAGTCAATAGACCAAAGTAAGAGATATCAAATAAACAAATGGAAGTGAACAGAACTCATGTAAGAGAAATATGTTCATTATAACATTAGATTCATGTGAACATTACCAGTAGGATACTTTACCCAATGTAAATGAAATCCTACAGGAGTTTATGAAGTGTCTTTGATCCTGTAAAAAGTGACGTGATTGTATATCACGAAAGTTCCCAGTAACTCTAGTAAAGTAAAGCTAGCTTCTAAAAATACGAAATAAATTAGGGGTAAAAAAAAATTACATTTGCTATATTTTTCATTATTATATTTCATAGCATTTTGATGAATAAATATGTTTCTGAAATAGCTCAGAGCAGTTAAAAAAAATATAGAGTCGATTGTGAACCTTGGATATCTTGTAGATTTTTTTTTCTTTCTCTCTCGATTCTTTAGATGGAACATTCTCTAAATTGCCTCACAGAAAATTCGACAGTCATTTTCGGAAATACCATCTTTTTATAGGAAAGCGCATGTGAGAGCAAAACGCAAGAAACTTTTTATTCGCTAAGTCTATTATCAAAGACGCAGAGGTTGGCAATGGCTATTTCAATGAATTAGGAGTGAAAGAGAGGAATATATTGAACAAAAGTGGATATTCTAGAGTGACGAGGTGAGCTCAAGTAAATTATAGGGAAACAGGTCATAGTGCAGATAGATCTATCTATCTATCTATCTATCTATCTATCTCTATCCATTCGTCTATATCTCTATCTATCTATTGGTGTATATGAATAAGGTGTGTATATATGTGTGTATGTGTTTGTGTGAATGTGTGTTGGTTGCGTAAGCGTGTACAGTTCGTTATGGCCTAAAGATCCTAAGGAAGGCGTGAGATGTTGCAAATTGCTTAAACATTGGTACATACGTTTCAAAAGAACAGGCACATACACACACATACACACACAAATATATATATATATATATATGCATATATATGCCTATATTATATATATATATATATATATATATATATATATATATATACACACACACACACACACACACACACATATATATATATATATATATATATATATATATATAAGTTAAGGTAGTGTGGGCATGTAGTCAACATCTGATTAGTGACAGTTTCACACCTATGTCATCTTCAGTCCAAAAAGATCACATGGGCGAGGAACTGTCAGTCGCATGGTGTTTACTCCATATCGACACTACCTTAACTTGAATATAAATGCTCTATAAATGATAATGTACATAGTCTACCTACAAATATAAAACCCATATTATCTGCAATAAACACACACACACACACACACATATATATATATATATATATATATATATATATATAGATAGATAATAGATAAAAGGTGACTTACCGGTCAATGTGGGCACGATCGTTGGAGGTGCACAGAATCCAGGGGTTAAGTCAGCGATATAACAAATACAAAGTGCTTAATACAAAGTAGAGCAAATTTATTAAAGAAATGGATACAATAGAAACCTAATCGAGTTTCACCATTAGGATCTTCAGGGTTAAATCCACTGAATTAATCGAGGTACCGATTAATTGCAGCCGATTACACGTGTGTTCTTTTGTTTACATTTTAATACTCACAAAAAAACAACTTCCGGTGAAAAATTCAAAAACAAAAACAAGCGTTCCCTCACAACGTAACATCTTATTCAATGAACACACGTGAAATCGGCTGCAATTAATCGGTACCTCGATTAATTCAGTGGATTTAACCCTGAAGATCCTAATGGTGAAACTCGAGTAGGTTTCTCTTGTATCCATTTTTTAAATACACATATATATATATATATATATATATATATATATATATATATTCCTCGTAGTTAGGATCTTTCCATGTGTGTGTTTTAACCAAGATGATTCAGGTAAACCGTCATGAGAGCTCAATGTGCCTAGTACCAGTGAGTGGACAGACAGAGGAAAATGTTCAATATATACATGGATACAGACCGACCAACAATATCCATTGATCAGTAATGTCCATGTATTTGCTCATACCTGAAGATGCTGCAGTAATGCGGTTGAAATAAATTATTGTAATGAAGCAAATTTAATGTTTTTTCACTCATTTATTGAGTATATATATATATATATATATATATATATATATATATATATATATGTGTGTGTGTGTGTGTGTGTGTGTATTTGGGCACCATTCTTTTCATTTATACATGTAGAATTAAACAAAAGATCGTCAATAAAATTGTTAAACAGGATAAGTGCTATTTGTTTAATTATATATACTAGCAAATATATGCACCCTCCGGGTGCAAATATTTAAGTTTGATATAATAAAATATCATATTAGAATTAGAAAGGCTAATGAAACTGACTAAGAATGCAGATAAAAAGATCTACAACAGAGGGGGTATAATCGAAAAATAGAACAACTTTGAAACTAACTATTCCATCATTTTCCATTACTCCCTTCTTTCATTGGTAAATTTTCCTAATTTAACTATTTAGTTAAAATAGGAAGTAAAGGATAATATTACAGTTATTTCTTCTTGTAAATAAATTTCTTTTAAGATTTATCCACGAGATTTTTGTTTATATTTCTTAAGATAAAACCAAACAATTAGAAATCAATAATACCAAGCACATATTTATTAAAATAAAATTTTAAATATCAATATGCAAATTAGCCTTCTCGTTCAAACTGTAAACCGCTATTTTGTTGTATATATAAATACAATTGCATGTTATTAGTACGTAGATATGGTCAACAGTATTGATAATGTAAAACAATTTTTATTAATAACTGAAGGTTTAAAAGAATGAAATCATGGAGAATTTGACGTAAATAATTAAGGGAATTGTGACTTGAGTAGTAATATAGTTTCGGTTACAGACAGAAAACACACAATCTCCATTATAATATAATATATATATATATATATATATATATATATATATATATACATGTGTGTGTGCATGTATGTCTGTGTGTTTGTGCATGAGTATATCTATGTGTGCATATATATGCGTGTGTTGCTCGTGAACGTGTTTATGTGTTACATGAAAAGATTTATCCGTGGTACTATAAAGATGCGCCACAAGATATACTGGACACTTCTGGAGAAGCAAGCACAAATTCATAAGAGAAGTTCTCCAGTGGACACCTATTTATGGACACACCAATATAGACCGACCAACAAAAACTACATCAATCAGCACTGTGCGGATCCTGGATGCAGCACGGTGGACCTCTCAGGAGCGATGAATGATAGAGACGGTTACCATGACTCTCTTTTGCCATCCGTTCCTATCGGTCATCACTTCTGGAAAGTCCTCCAACCGGCATCCACTGTCCGCATGGAGCTGATCGATTAAATTTTTGCTGATCAGTCAGGGCTGGGGTATCCATGTGTGGTGAATCCCTGGACACGTCACTCATGATT
>CM042141.1:43432017-43475723 GCA_023376005.1 Doryteuthis pealeii
TCTCTCTCTCTGTCTCTCCTCTCTCTCTCTCTCTCTCTCTCTCTTTATTTGTTTATCCCTCTGACGCTTTCCCTCACTGTTTTCCTCTATCTATCTCCCCCTCTTTCTCTTTTGTCTCTTTTTCTTTTCTTTTCCTTTTCCTTTCTCCCGCCTGTCTCTTTTACTCGCCCTTTTTTCTCTCTTTTTCTCAGTCTCCACCCCTCTCTCTCTCTCTTTCTCTCTCTCTCTTTTTCTCTCTCCCCCCTCTCTCTCTCTCTCTCTCTCTCTCTCTATATATATATATATATATATATATATATAAATTTCTCATACTCTCTCTCTTTCTCACGCCCTCTTTTCTCTCGATTTATCTTTCTCCCCCCCCCTCTCTCTCTCTCTCTCTCTCTCTCACGCGCTAAATAGCGTAGATTACAAATTTCTTTAGAAATGACCCTTTCATTCCTTCGGCTTATAATTGCGAGCCAGAATGAAAAAAAATCTCCGATTGAAAAAGCTGCCTTCGCTCAAGAGGACAAGCCATAATCAGAAATAAAATCAGGAACCCCACACACATTCAAAACATAATTTCGCACAAGAAGGACCAAAACCCACAAGAACACAGAACAACCAAAAGTCTACAACACAAAACAACTAAAACCTTAAATGAAAACTCAGAATTCAAACCTGTTAAAATTCAGCTCAAGAAAGTCACCTTGTTTCGCATACTGCTTGTACCAGGGTGTTGGTAAACAGATATCTAGTAAATAATAACATTAATAAAACAGAAGCTGACCTCACATTTTTTTGTCATTTCTTAATCGAGATCAAAAATAGGTGCCTAATGGTAATATGGTCCGCAGAATGACCCCCAGGTCAATGTACATAGTACACAACTAGTAAAGCTTTCCTGTTCTCGTTGTAATAGTTGTCCATGATTATATTATTGAGGAAGTGTAGAAGGTTCGAGTTCAGTGGCGGGTCAAAGTTTAACTACTGGACATGTACACCGAAAAGGGAGAGGGGTCCACTTAAAAAATTGTGAACTTGTAAAAAGTATCTGGTGCCTCTAAAGAAGACGGCTTCATTCCTAAAATGAGGGAACCAAGCTTAGTTGTTTTTTTTTGTAATTTAATCATTGTTGTTTTTGACAAAATATATAAAATTATTCTAATCAATTATTATTCTGATAATTCCATTGGAATCTATTAGACTTCCATATGCCACAGTTGAATGAGCTGTATATCTTTATTACATTATTAAATGACGTGATTCATTAAGTTAAAATTAAACTTAATAGAAACAATGACATTGTTACATGCATTTGAAAAAAGTGTAAGCATATGTATGCATAATAGAAGCAGGTGGTGTAATTGTTACCTTTCTAGCATATGGATTCCTCGAGATGAGTTCAAATCCTAGACAAGACTGTTTGCTTTTAACTTAGCGCTTGAAAAAGGTATTAATCCAACTATCCCTCTAGCTATGTGTATATAGTTGGGCGGACTGGGCTCTTTAAGTTTGTATAGGCAACCATTCTAAGAGAATGAAAACGCTGAATTCAAACCTATTAAACTCCGCTTAAGAAATTAACCTACATCCTGCTCATGCGGAGTGGTTGGTAAAGATATATATATATATATATATATATATATATATATATATATATATATATATATTATATATAAAAACTCCAAATTCCCCGTAGACCATAATAATTACGCTAAACGAGAATAGAGTTTGAACTCACTACAATGTCATAGTCCAACACATAAGACACTACACCATAAGACTCTTTCAATATTATGATTTCAAAATATGATTTTTGGAAACTAATCATAATGACCCTGTGACCTGTTGGATGGCGTTGTAGAATATGTTAATTGCGCCTCTGCATATACTGTTAAGTTTTTAAGGGCCATTCTTTGGCCTTCGAGCAAGAGCGCTTGTCCAGTGGAATTGGATCCTTGGTAAAGAGTCCTCCGATAATGAATCCTTTGGTAATCCTCTCGGGTAGAGAATCCTAATTTCCTTCGTCAATGTCTGTGTAAGAATCAGTGCTTAAGTAATGTATCAGCCACGCAGTATGGCCAGGGATTGGCTAAGGAACAAACCACATGATCTCACCTAGTTTGCAAATCCAGGTGGAGAATTTGAGCACACCTTATATAAGAAGAGATCCAACACATACAGTTAAGGAACACGAGTATCAATATATAGATTCGGATACATATGCATATTAGAATGTGTATGTCAAATAAAAAATGAGGACGATAGTCCTGAAAATAAAAGTAATACATGTTATTTATGCCTCATCGGAAAAATTCAGACAAATACTGATATAATGAATATGTAAATACCTTGGTACCCTCTCACTATAATCTGATTGGACAGTGTGATGTATAAATAGTCGACAATGTGTTGGTCCTAAGCCGACGACCGACACTTACTCGATAGCCGACGACCTTATGCCTTACAAGCTAACTTACTCGCTAGACTACACCACGACTGCTCAGAGACTGTGTAGCAAGATGGAGATATTATCCTGACTTTTGTGAGCTAGAACTACTATATTAGAAAAGGAGGAAGAAGGAAATAAGTGAGAGATGATAAAGGTTTAAAAAATAGTGATGAGCAAAACAGGATGAACGATGGTTTGACCGTAGCGTGACCCCGAACGGAGAATTGAGTGTCAACCGCAAGTTTCGGGTATTGACCGGAAGTCACGTGGTGACGTGGAACGACGAAGAAAAGGACGAGTCTCTTTTTGCTTTCGGACGCGTAGGGGAACGGACGGCCCTTTGGTGCCTAGTATGGGGTCACAGTAATCAAGTAGTGTTCTCTCTCTCTTTCTCTCTGCCTTTCCTCCTCTCCGATACAGCACACGAGGCGAGCACGATAATAAAGGCTAGCAATTGTGACTACATATTTCTCGCGTTGTAATTTTTATCAACAAAAATACATTTTTAGTACCGTGAATATATCGCTGCCACCACCACCACCCCGTTATGTATATGGGTACTGTGACCAGATATACAACAACATTACAGATATCGTTCTAGTACCCGGAAAAAGGGACAACGTTACAACGGATTACTAACCGATGTACCAATTACTACTGTGATAATATACCAAATACCAACTTCAGAATATATCCCTTAACTCGGATATATCAAATACTAAAATAGTATTTATGATGAAGCAAATATCAACACTGCATAGATATTACATATCTTTTTTAAAATACTATAAATAATGTGCGATACTCTTTCTATCATTATTCATTTTTAGAGGGTGAAACTCGTCTAAAACTTAACTCACATCAGCCATGGTTGCATCATTTAGGCTTTTGTCCTATCTACATCAGCAGTAATGATTTCATTTGTAAAATCTATGCCTTGCGGTGGGCTCGTTCTGTTATAACATCTACTTAGAGTTCATACACTTGTAATATCACTCGGAACAATTTTTCTTGGTTGGGTGTAACTAGAGCAAAGTAGGTTGCGCTTCGACAAGGAATAATCTAAACATACTACTTATATTGTTTCTTTCATAGAAGAGCGGCGAAAAGAACCATTACTAACAAGGTTGCTTCTAATGCACTTAGATCCGTTGGAATTATACGGCGTATTTTAGTTTATTTCGCGATGAATGAAGCACGCCGGTGATCTATCTATCCAACTAACCATTCATTCATCAACCAATCTATCTATCTATCTATCTATCTATCTATCTATCTGTCTGTCTATTTATCACCGTCTCGCAAACTCTGTCTGTTTCTCTGTTATATATATATATATATATATATATATATATATATATATATATATATTATATATGGGGTTGTTTATAATTATATGTATGTATATATTTATAAAAGAAAGAAAAGAGAAATAACAAAAATTACACACACACACGCACACACACACTCACACACATATATATAAATATATATATATAAGGGTCTCTTAATATATGTCTATCTGTTTATCTGTCTGTTTATCTCTCTCAGTCTCTTTTCGCTATATATATATATATATATATATATATATATATATATATATATATATACATATATATATGTATATATATATATATATACATACACGTTATGTTTTAATATACACACACACACATACACACATACACATACACACACACATACACACACACACACACACACACATATATATATATATATATATATATATATATATATATATATACGAATATATCTATATCGTTCAAACTCCTTATCCTATATCTGCCTGATTGCCAATTAGTTAATGAGCTTTTTTGAAGAGTCATCATCTTATAAACATATCTATTAGATGTATTTCTTTACGAAAACTTCGGTGCTGATAATGTCGTATTAAAAAGTGCCTATCATTTTATAGTCAACTATCTAAATGCATTACATTAATTAATGCCAAAGTAATTGACAAAGCAAACATATAAAGCTATATTTGATAGATAGATAGATAGATAGATAGATAGATAGATAGAGAGAGAGAGAGAGAGAGTCATGCTTCCAATTTTTCCACTGAGATCATGGAAAATATTACCTGGCATGAGAAAACAATACAGAAAGCAGTAAACGTACATGAAAGACAAATTCACACACACACACACACACACACACACACACACACACATATATAATATATATATATATATATATATTGTTTATAGTGGTGAAGGCTTGTGTTGGCCCATCCACACTTTATTGGCACAGTCGATAGGAAAGAATTGGTGCATCAAGGGTTGCCACAAACCCAATCAACGACCGGTCTCAGGAATTTTGAATTCAGAGTTATCCCTCTTCTAGACTGATTAATTACCCAAGGCTGAAGGGCCCAGTCTGCCCTACTATTTAACCCATAGCTGGAGGGAATTTTGAATTCAGAGTTATCCCTCTCCTAGACTGGTTACCTACCCAAGGCTGAAGGGCCCAGTCTGCCCTACTATTTAACCCATAGCTGGAGAGAGAATATATGGATTCATACCTTTCCCAAGGGTATTAGCGCTATGTGAAATGCCAACAGCTTCGTCAAGGATTTGAACTCGAATCGACGAGTCCATTTCCCACGACTCTAACCATTAGCCCACGCGCCAACACACGCCTTCACCACTATAAACAAATCACTGTGTGGATGTTCATTGTATGAACACTCATACGTCGATCGACGGGAGAGTCCATCATATATATATATATATATATATATATATATATATATATATCTGGGAGGTGACCCGCCATCTATTGATCTCAGAAAGAATTTGAATCTAACCGAATTAAACGCCAAAGATTGAAATGGGTTGTTAGAAAGGGTGATTTTCAATTCATCAACATCCAAAGTGGAGAGGTTCCAATATGTACTTTATATGGACGAGTATGTTTCCCCAGTTTCAGAGATTAATAATCAATAATACCTGGCCTGGTGATTGTTTGAAGGTTCCTAACCGTAAATCTGGACTGCTGCGAGGCGAAGTGCGGGAATAGGTACTCAGTCTGCTGCTAGTCGTCGTAATGTAAAGAAGTACTTAGTCGGACTTGTACGCGCGTCGTTATTGGGACCCAAATCTTGTGAAATTAATGATTCACTGAAGAAATACTTTGTGTTGTTATTCAAAAGCAAACCAATAACACAGAGCCATCTTAAGATGAAGAAGAAGCAACCTGTGAAACAGCTAATATGTCAGAACAATACTTATAGAAGAATCACTCCGATGATTGAGACCAGACCAAGTAATGAAGAAGTAAGAAGATATAAAAAAATAGCAAAAAGGAAACAGCCATCGACGAATAAATACCAGCCAAGCTTCAGATGAAGTGTAAACTAAATACTCATAATTAAGAAGTGGGAAAATGCTACTCAAAAGTAAGAAAATACTACTTAAAACCAAGAGTTAAGAGTAAGTACAGAAGTATTGATGTCAGTAAGTCTACTGTTGGTTTGAATAACAGCATCTAACTAAGTACCACTCCAGCAGTGTCCAAGACAGTTGGTATATATAGAAATCAAGAATGATCCATTCATGAATTTGGGTGATTCCATTCCTTGAGTTCTGATTGGCTGCTTGACTGCTTGATTTGAATGACATTGTGGAGTCTTATATATACCCTGTCATTCTGTAGTAGACTTTGTGACTATTCGGGCTTGGCTTAAGTTACAACCATTTGTTGACTTGCCTTCCCATTTCGACGGTAATTGGAACTTTAATTATTCTTCAGAATTAGATATGAGAGACACAACCACGGGTGTCCCTCGTGCGGTAGTATACGATAGCTATCATTGTATGTCCAGATGGACACATGTGAATGTTTGTATATACAGCAGTATCTTCAAAACTAAACTTACAAGGTGTGTGAAAAAGTATCGAGATCTTTTGTACTTTTTACATACCTTGTATTCTGAAAGAAATTAACGTTCTATTTATTGTTCATTACTATCTTGGTAAATACAGCTTCAAACTTGGCACTTTTATGACACACCTTGTATTCTGAAAAAAAAAGAATGTTGCATTCATTGTTCATTTCCATCTTGGTAAATACAGCTTCAATCTTTATACTTTATGACACCTTGTATTCTGAAAAGAATTAACGTTCCATTCATTGTTAATTTCCATATTGGTAAACGGAGCTTCAAACTCGACACTTTTATGTCACGCCTTGTATTCTGAAAAAAAAAGGTTATATTCATTGTTTATTTCCATCTTTGTGAACACAGCTTCAATCTTGATACTTTCATGACACACCTTGTATTCTGAAAAACAAAAGTTCCATTCATTGCTCACTTCCATCTTGGTAAATACAGCTTCAATCTCGACACTTTTATGACACACCTTGTATGTTTGTTTAAGATGTTCTAAAAGTTATATAAACAGTCGTTCAATTCTAGCAGAATCCAACTCTATTTCTTATTCATTCATGAAATATTGATAGATAACGAGTATACTTTGGAGAAGCGATTTCATCGTTTGCTTTAAAATTGAGTGGCGGCCAATTTGCCTGCATATCATTTACTTTGAAGTTTCCGTGTTTAAAAGGATCTGTGTTCATTGCGATAAGTGATTTAAGAGGACTTTTCTATTGTTATCATTTGTTTACTGTTTGTTTGAAAGAAGATAAGTAATGTAATGGAGACTGTTTATAGGCTCGTAAAAACTGCTTCATGCATCTATCTAAAAATTCAAACAAATTCTTGGAACCGGTACATTGGTACAGTGGTGGGAGGCGAAGGAAATATAATCGGCAACCTGAGTTCAAATCCTGGCCAAGTCAGTTTGTGTTACAATTGGTAGTAATGCCCTTGGGATAGGCATGAATCTATCAGTTCTCCCTGCAGCTATGGATGAATAGTCGGACAGACTAGGTTTTAGATTTGTTCAGACCACCAGTCAAGTGAAAGAAGACAAGGATTTCAAATCAGCTTTACTCTACTTAAAATGACCTTTCCTTTTATCCAGCTCATGGTGGAAGGGCTGGGTAAATTCACATATTACTAAGTAAACCCTTTACTGCCTTCTGTGAATATAGCCAAAGCAGGGACGTTTGCAATTACTTTGTACAGTGTTAAACAAAACGCAAAATAAATTACTATCTCTCCTACACACTCTCTCTCCTACACACACACCCCTCTCTCTCTCTCTGTCTCTCTCTGTCTCTCTCTGTCTCTCTCTCTCTCTATATATATATATATATATGTAAATAAATAACAAAAAACTTAGAGATTTTGCATTATAGTCTATTTCAGGGTGCTTAGCCAAAGTGCCTAACTCTCCCGACTCATCAGATGCGAATGATGCATTCTTTATTACTTTAAAGGCATTTGAAAAACAGTTATTTTTTTAATTTATAGTCCTGTGATATGAATTCAAAACGAAAACCTTGATGTTGCTAAAAAGTTATGTAGTAGTTTCAAATATGAGCACTTTCGCCACACTTATCTCGGTCACCGAATCATGTATCTCTTATAGTAACAGTTTTTAAAAAAAGAAGACATATTGCAAGTTCGACACTAGACGAATTTTCTTATTCCCAGTGGATCACCTTTCCAATCTAGTTGTGCCTAGCCTTGTTTTCTCGTTGTGCTAGTTTGCTGCATTCACTTTAATAGATGGTTTATTACCATACATACTATGAATAATATTGAGTAAATAAAATGTTCGTATGGCTTTTTTATATATCCTATATCTAGGGTTCAATATTCTGGAATAATTTGTGGATATAAGCCGTGCTGCGGTCTACCAATTAAATTTATAGACTAAGCGAGTTCACATGGTTTCAACCTCAGCCAATCAACAGCCCGAATATGGGGTTGGTTAACTACTTAATCGCTGATACTGACAGACGTCCCTTTGCAATCATTACGAAGGACCTGCTAGACTCAGGAGCACCAAGGAACAACCAAAGGATTCTTCACTAAGTATCACGCTCTGCTTAACACAAAGGATCTCCGCTGGACAGAACTTTTGCTTGAAGCCTAAAGGATGGCCACAAAAATCGTAACAGAATAAAACCCTGTTCAATAATTTTTATTATGTATTCTCCCTCCGGTGATCGAATATGAAAGAATATGAATATGAATACCATTATGAAGCTGACTGGATACGGCCCACGTCTTTCTCCACACATCGCTGTTGTTGCAGATTGACTGTTCAGTTTGTTTTGCGCGGGAAGTCGAAAAGACAAAGGAAAATTGAACTGAGAAGACAATGTCTAAAGGTAGACAGAGGGTCTGGTGTGACAAAGGACTCATCTGGACAAACGCGAATTTGAACAAAGAGAAAGGACTTCCGGTCAAGGAACAAAAGAATGTGTGAGTGGTCGTCAGTATTTAAGCAGGTCATCAGGTAGCCCAAGGCAGACCCCAGCAGACCTGAGGAGACGGCGAAGAAAGCACAAGGTGTCTGACCGTCGACACGGTCGAGCGGGCAGTGATGCTCGCCCACCCCGTTCACCCCCGATCGCCAGCCTGCAACATTCGTCGCGCCGTTGTCCAGCTCGTCCACCCACACGCACCCACCACGAGATGAAATAAATAAACGTTAAAAGTCTTACTACTACATATGTCTACGTGTGAATCCTTATACTCCATTACTAACATATACGACCCAGCAACAGTATATAACATGTGCGATGTTGTGGCCTTAGTCGAGCCCTATGCAACATATGCGGATTGCATTCTTGAATGACGTTTAAGACCCTTTCTATTGTTTTAACTTGCAGTTGTTTGAGGCTTTAAGATACACCGACTGCACCACTGCAGAGGGGTAAAATCCCTCAACATCTTCTCTCACTGACTGTTTGGCCGCAACTAACAAAAACTAATTTCTGTCATACGCTTCTTCTCTTGCGTTTCGCGGGGTCAAGTGGAGGTTAGCCAATAACGCTAACAGTAATTTTCCACACAACCCCCTCCGATTTTGAATCTTCAACAATTCAATTCAAATATATATACACTACTTACATAATTTGCAGGATACCCACGAATCATGTAACAAAATGTCTTGTTATCTTTGTGTTACTTTTAAAGTGTGCTCACAACCCTTTTGTACGCCTGCGAGACTTGGTTTGTTTACAAACGACATCTCAGGACACTCCAGAGATTCCATCAGAATTGCTTTCGCAGGATTTTGGGGATAGAATGTTGTCATTTACACCAGACACTACAATTCTTGAAAGATGTCACCTGCCTAATATTGAGAGTTTAATCCTTAGATCACGTCTTCTCTCGTCTGGTCATCGAGTTCGCATGAATGATTGCTGAATCCCAAAACAACTATTTTACGGGGAAATCTCAACTGGCAAACGTCGTCAGTGCAAACCCAAATTGACGTTTAAAGACTGCCTGAAGGGCACACTGAAGAACATTGCTAGTGCTGAGGAGGACTAGGAGAAAGTAGCCTGTAATAGACCTGGCTGGAGAGCCACCATCTACCTGTCTGTGAAGAATTTGAGTCCAACCGAATTAAACACCAAAAATTGAAGCGGGCTATTAGAAAGGGTAATTTTCAACCCAGCAACATTCAAAGTGGAGAAGTTCCAACATGTAGTTTATGTGGAAGAGTATGTCTCTTCAGGGCTGGCCTGGTGAGTCATCTGTGAAAACACAAGGATGGAGGGGAAATGCTACTGGCACCCAACTATGGTGATAAAAGAAAACAGGAAATGGTCCTACTCGAACACGAGTTGACAGCCATTACTTTTAAAGACGATTGTAGGTGGGCGTTTTTCAATTGTTGCTTACTACCGGTTTTGCTAACAACTACTATAAGGAAAATAAATCTAAAGAAACAATCGTTTGTGTATCAAGAGAGGCACCTCATTAGTGAGTAAACCTGATCGTACTCTATATTTTTCACCTTTACAAATGATAAACCGAAGAATAGTAAAATGCACTTTACTTATTAAGGTCAAAGCTACGGATGTTCGATTGATTAGAGACAAAGTTGAATCCTCTAAAGCAAAGTTTATAGAATTATTGGAATTTTCTGTAATAACCAAAATCGGCTAAGCTCAACTCGTTTGTCTTGTAAAAGCTGACATACATTTGGCTACACTTTGTAAAAGTAAAATAATCACTACGTAAAATCAAACATCACGATGTTGTGTAAACATCTTCTTGATGGGTCGACTTATATTCCTATCCACTTACGGTTGTTAACATTGTTTTACATTGTTTATATGGTTGTTGTGTAAGTATTTTACCTCTTAAACAATATGTGTAGAGGGTGACAATACATTCGGACCAGACTATACATTAAACTGTAGTGTGGTCTGAAAGTCTTGTCACCCCAGATATTGTTTTATTTTACTCACAAACCAGCATCATCTGAACTCCCCCTCCACTTTATATGATGTTATTCTCATTTCAATTAAATTTCTCCCTGACCTCCCTACCCTTCAATTTCACCACTCACTACTTTCTCTTCTTTAAACACAAATATACGTATTTTGTTTTGAATAAAGTCCGACTGACGATGTTCTTCGCGTCAGAAAGACGAAATATTTATCTCCTACTTGGACTTGTTTGAGTCATTATTTTTGTGTACTTTTCCTTTTACCTCACCTCATATTGTTTTAACTTTCATTATTTTTGTTTTCATAGTATAATATATCTGTTATGTAATTCTTTTACCTCTATTAAATATGTAGGTGGTGACAATATATTCGGGCCAGCCTGAGAACCAGTTTATCCCTAAAAAGAATATCCTGCGAAGGCAATTCTGATGGAATCTCTCGAATGTCCTGAGATGTCTTCTGTAAAAACGCAGTTAGGACAGAGACTCGGTATAAAAACAGCTTGGTGAAGATCTTAATGCGACGTTGGCTCCAAAAGCTCTTCTCAAGCAAACGAAAGACTATCGTCGCTTTCTGCAACATGAGAGAAATATTTCTATGCAAAGATTATAATCAAACCTCTCAATATTCTGGAAATCTCTTTCAATCGGTCAACTTAATTCGTATCCACTTGCCGCTGAATAACATGGTTTTACAACAATGTCTATATCCAAAATGTTGGACAAGACTGACAGCACCGGAGAATGATATACCAACTTCTTAGGAACATTCAAATTTATCCACCCACTTGGTGATGTTACCGCTTATTAATATCTGTACAACGTTTCTTCTTCAATTGGACACATGGCCTAGTGGATACAGAAGTTAAGTTAAGACAGTTCTAAGTGACAGTTATCGCTAGACTGCAGGTTCAATCCTGGTCAAGGGCGGCAGTAATATAGAAAAATTATTAACAGCTTAACGCCTCTACCCCAGCTACGGTTAGCGGAATGAGAACAGGATACCCACGTGGACAGAATAAAGGGTTAGGTTCAAAGTTCTGTGATGGCTCCCGATTACGACAAGACGGTTTCCGATTACAAAAAGAAGGTTCCCGAGTTCGAAAAGAAGGTTCCCGATTTCGAAAAGAAGATTCCCGAATCCGAGAAAGTTCCGAAGTCCGACAAGAAATACCTGAAGAAGGCCGGATGGCAGATCGGCCGAAACGTTGTACAGATAACAATGAAGATGGGGACAATAGTCCGAATAACGCAGATAATACTAATCATCAAGCATTCATTTCAAGCATTCAGAGAAATAGTTCTAAATAATTTCATTGCTTTTTAACTTTCTTTAACGGACAATTTATTTAATCTATTGAAATAACCTTCAGTTTAAATTTTCAAAACAAAACGATTATTAAAGAAAGACTCGTAAATTATTTAAGAGAGAATTGTGGGATATGTTTATTAATCCCATTAAAATCAAAAGATGGGAGGTTGCTGCTGGAAAGCGAGCGGCCTGGTGTCTCAAATTCAAACAGGACACGAAAATGAGTGAAACAGAAGAAAGTAGCTTCTACGGCAAAGAGAGAAAAATGAAAGAAGAGACAACAGCAGTCCCAGCAAGCATCACTAATTGTGTCCAGTCACTGCACCAGAGACTGCCATTCAAAAATTGGTCTGCTCCGCCACTCATGCAGATGCAGAAAGAAACAAATTAGACACAATACCATCGTCTTTTGTAGACGGAAGAATGACAACATATTTAATGTACTGAAATTAACTTCTATTTAAATTTTAAAACCAAACCGAACATTAAAGCAGAACTCTTACCATTTAAAGTCGCATAAGATCATTCTGAATGATAATAATTCCTCTTAAAATTATAGAATAGTTCTAAAGAAGTTCATTGTTTTTCAACTTTCTTAAACAGTCAATTTATTTAATCTATTGAAATTAATTTCAGTTTAAATCTTCAAAACAAAACGATTATTAAAGCAAGAGTCGTAAATTATTTAAGAGAAAATGGCGAGATATATTTATCAATCCCATGAGCCTTTGGTGTAAATCCTGTCACTGGTTTTGATAATTCTGAAATATGGCCTGGGGGAGGGAATATTCGAAAGAAATATTTTTTTTTACCGATAATTAATCTTCCTTCCATCTCAACAAATATTTTTCTTGACAAATATTTTAATAAAATAAACTGGTAGCAAAATGACTTATTGTGATAATTAATTGAAAAGAAAAAAAGATGACAACATCTAGAAATAGAAAAGATGATCTATAATCGAAATTATCTAAAGGTTTATTTTTGTATCTTTCTTGAAAATTGTTTTCAGTCTAAGAATATAAATACAAACTATCGCCATTTCACTGTTGATTTGTGGGAAGTGGCGTTATCTTAATTACTAAAGTTGAAAATTGTGCAGCGAAAGCTAAAAGAGGGCTGCTAAAATTGTCCTGCTGGCCTTGAGAATCAACATTAAAAAAATTAGCTTTTACGTGAGAGTCAAAATTATAAAATTACACCAGACTTAACTATTCAACAATCTCTGTCACGAGGGTTATTTTGTTTCATTACATATATATATATATATATATATATATATATATATATATATATATATATATATATATATATGTGCTTAATTGAAGTCGTACCTAATATTGAAAGTTAAATGATTAATAATTATTAATTAGGCGGGCATACCTATTTAAATGTAAGGCTAAACAAATCGAGAAAAATCAATCTCTGTATGAGGCCTAATAGTCCGAAATGTACACACAGAGATTGATTTTTCTCGATTTGTTTAGCCTTACATTTAAATAGGTATGCCCGCCTAATTAATTAATTATTTATTAATTAACTTTCAAAATTAGGTACGACTTCAGTTAAGTACATATTCTCCCAAAAATTGTCGCTAAAAAAAAGCCATATCATAAACACATCGCTTGTGTATTTACTTCTCATATATATATATATATATATATATATATATATATATATATATATATATATATATTGAAATGAAAAATAAAGGAAAGAAAATGTTAGATGGATAAAATAGGATTTATTTTATTTCATTTAATTTTTCTGACACTTGTTTCAGCCATGAGTTTATCCATGTATATATGAGGTAAGTAAACAAACAAAATGTGTTTATTTTTTTATATGGCTTTTAAGTCGACAATGTTTTGAGGATATGTGCTTAACTGAAGTCATACCTAATTGAAAATTAATTAGTTAATGATTAAGGAATTTAGGCGGGCATATATGTTCAAATGTAAGGCTAAACAAATCGAGAAAATATCAATCCCTGAATGTACATTTCGACCTATAAGGTCTCATCAGCAAGGTTATAGACAAGGGAGACTGCTCCATGTGTGACTCGAAACCTCGACTGCCAAGCGGACAGGTGAGGACTCTAACCGTTACACTAGCTGGCCATTTCCAGATTCTTCGTTTATTTTGAAACTTATTTATATTCCACTTTTTATTGACTTGCTACACAACATTATGAGGGTAAATAAACAAACAAATGAGTTTATTTTTTTATATGGCTTTTAGCCGACAATTTTTGGAGGATATGTGCTTAATTGAAGTCATACCTAATTTTGAAAATTAATTAGTTATTAAATCATTATTAGATTAAATAGAAAGCAATATTTAACTTTCAAAGAAAGAAAAACTTAAACCGTCATTCCGTAATAATCTATTTCGACCAGAAACTTACATTCTTAACAATCCTTAAGAGGCCAGCCTCCTAAGCCCAGTACAGAGTTTATGGTTGGCTCAGTAGAACAAAAAAGAAAAAAAAAAGAAAAAAAGACGAGTGCCAATATAGACATTTGAAAAAGAAAAAAAAACACGAATGAGTCAAGATAATGAATATTGAAATGTGCTTAATACTTACTGTAGAATATACGATATATATATATATATATATATATATATATATATATATATATATATATATATATAAGTCAAAGATTCTCAATAATATTCTAATTAGAGGATGGAATACTGTCTTAAATAACATGCAAGGCCATCAGTAAGCAATTTCCTTAAATAATATAAAAGCTAAATTTAAAATTATTTTCCGGTTAAACCCAACAGCTTTTTGTTGGCCTTTCGCTTGGGTGAGTTTGTAAATTTAGCGATTACAGGCAAACAGTGTAGACAATTTATTTCTCATTTACCGAAACGAAGAGAAATTGCAAGAGGCGCTAATGACGGGGAAAGAACGATAAAAAAAAGTTTAGAATAATCGAATAAAACATGGAGTCAAAGCCAATCATTCCATATACGCAGATAAACACAGATAGATAGATAGATAGATAGATAGATGGAAACTATAGTTTACACACACAGACGCGCGCGCACACACACACACACACACACACACACATATATATATATATATATATATATACGTATTGGGAAATGCATTTATTTACACACACACATATATATATAAGTATGTGTGTGTATACATATATATATATATGCATATATATATATATATATATATATATATATATATATGTACATATACATATTTTTGGGAGAATATGTGCTTAATTGAAGTCGTACCTAATTTTGAAAGTTAATTATTTACTAATTAATTAATTAGGCGGGCATACCTATTTAAATGTAAGGCTAAACAAATCGAGAAAAATCAATCTCTGTATGTACATTTCGGCCTATTAGGCCTAATCAGCAGAGCTATATACTTATGTATATATAAATATTGATATATCTATATATATATACATATTCCAATACGTTTATATATATTTATATATTTATATACACCATATATATATATATGTATATATTTCTCTCTCTCTCTCTCTCTCCCCTCTCTCTCTCTCTCTATATATATATTATATATATATATATATATATATATATATATATCAAACTCAGAAGATATTTATACTAATTGTTCTGGTGCCAGTAAAGTCAGATGCAACTGTTGGGGGATGAGTTGCTCATACCTTTCACAATTGTATTTGTTTGGAAATGAACGTGAATCACGCGACTTGGGTTACAACTGGCTTAGCACGATGTAGGACTTCAGCACTTTAGCCATTATGCCACAAATTCATTTCAGTGTCATACATTCCTGGTCAAAATCGTAAGACCAGATACAAAAGCGTTTACAATTATAGAATTTTTATCTCATTTAATGTTAGGATTGAATCTCTCTTACCTAAACGCCGAATGCGTTTGTCTAAAGATGGTGAGATTTTACTGGGGCGACCGACAGCCTCATCTTTTAGAAGTGTTGCATCCCTCTTTACCGGTACTATATATCTATATGTTATATACTTTCTTACGTCTTACTCTGGTCGTATATTCTTCTGGCCGGATCTGGTATATCTTCTACAGGTCTGGTCTTTCTTATATGGGGATTCCGTGTCTGGTCTCTGTTGGAGATCATTTCTTATCAGAAGCCCTGTGCTATTGTTAGTTTTTGGTAATAAGCACAAGACTTCGATTTACTTTTGATGTTACTTTATTCATAAACCCCAGACCAGACAATCACGCCGTGAGACTCACATCTTGCTAGCTTCGCTTCTAAGTTCTAACTCTAACTAACTGAGTTGCTTACTCCTTAAACCGGAAGGGGGCTTTCTATTGCCTTCCGTTTCTCACGATCATACCCAGAACGCAAGGTCAGAGTGAGGTCAAACGCGGTCACTCACTCTCAAGGCCATCAGCTGCACTAATATGATTTCTACACTATTGTCATAATCATTAGGTATCGAATGATTATGTAACGGAAACACACGCATCCATATTTTTATTGAAGTTAGCAATTACAGTTTCATTTACATATATGGGTTTTTGGAAAAGACCTGATCTTTGAAATTCAACAATCCTGCCCTGTATGAACTTTGTTAAAATTTAACCCTTGGCCATATCAAAATCTAGAAATGAGCTAAGAATCTATGAACACACTGGCTTGTTCTGAAATTTGTGTCCAGTAATTATATTTTTCACCCATGGTCTTATCTTTATGATAAAGCCCCCCACAAAAATATTTTTTTATGATTATGTTTAAATTAATCAATTAAAAGCTTAAAATTTTCACTTGTTTCTTCATAAATCACAATTTTTTAAGTAAATGTAAATATTTCACAGATATATTTCGATTAAAGTAACGGTATTTTATATTATGAAACCCTTCTAGTTATTTCCTAGTTGAGTAAAATGAGTGACCCAGAAAAACAGAACCCAAATTATTTATTTATTTTCCCATTAAACTAACCATAAACCCAAAACCTAACCCTAACCCTAACCCTAACTCTTGTTGGACTTAAACTTTAAAAAAATTAAAATTAAAATTAACAGTAAAATGAGTGACCAAGAAAAACAGAACCCAAATTATTTATTTATTTTCCAATTAAACTAACCATAAAACCAAAACCTAACCCTAACCCTAACCCTAACTCTTGTTGGACTTACACTTAAAAAAAATTAAAATTAAAATTAACAGTTTTATTACAACATTTGTGGGTTCTTTTTTTTCTGGGTTACCCTGTAATATTATATTACTCAACTAGGGGAGTTAGGGTTTAGGTTTTAGGGTTTAGGGTTAGGCTTGGGTTTTAGGGTTAGTTTAATCGGAAAATGAATAATTTGGGTTCTACTTTTTCTGGGTCACACTGTAATATCATGTTACTCAACTAGGAAATAACCATCCTTTTTGTATCTGGTCTTAAGATTTTGACCAGGGATATATATAAACCAACACATACATTTACAGAGGTCTATATATTGGGACCAGGAATGTATATAAAACCCAAAAGAATATACATTGACATACGTCTTAAATATTTATAATATCAAAACGATATAGAAATAGAACGAATGTCTTTAAAGTCATTAAAGTATATGTTAGATTTTGAAAGGAAAGCGTTGAATTAAAAAAAAAAACGAAAAACAACTTGCGTTTATTGGCAACTTAAGTATTTCAATTTTTCAGTTGGACAATATCGTGAAGCAAACATATTCGTAGCGAGAGATTGAATTTAGTGCTTGTCTTTCATAGACAGTGACAGTTGATATTTTATTAATAATATCTTATAAATAGCATATTTATAATTGCATCAAAATGCAATAATAGTGATGTTGTAAATTGTGATATGCCAAAGAGAAGTCTAAATTTCTAAAGAAGAAAATGCGGTGCAGATGTTTAAATGTAAATGTTACGCAAATACATTTCAATTAAAATAAATGTATTATACATATTTTAACCCTTTTGTATCTGGTATTAAGATTTTGACCAATATTATATTAAAGTGAAGAAAGTATCATCTAAGTATATAGAATGCTAAATATCTTTAAAAAATTACCAAAAATCAGGGAATTATCCGATTTTAATGAGAATTTCAGTGCTGATTGATCAATGAATGAATCTTAAAATGTATTAGTTATTTTATTTCAGAACGTTCTAATTTCTTTCAAGTCACTTAACTTTGACCCCACCTTATTTTTGGTGCGCAAAATATCGGTGGCTTATATAATTTTGAAACTAAGTATGAATAAAATGTCCGATTGCATAAATATATATATATGTACTTAAGAATAATACCACATCATTTGTGATATATTAGCTATGTATTTGTGCAGATATTTAAATGTAAATGTTATGCTAATACATTTCGATTAAAGTAACTGTATTTTACATATTTTAACCCTTTTGTATCTGGTATTAAGATTTTCACCAGGATTATATTAAAGTGAAGAAAATGTTATCTGAGATTATAGAATGGTAAATATAGATACCATTAATGACTTTGTGATCAAAACATGAATTTTTTACAGAATTTAAAAACAAAATAAAGGAAAGGATAAAGGTATATTTGACTATTATGAATTTTTTTCCAAAATGAAAAAATGGCAGTTCCAGTTCCACCCTGACATAAAAAAGATAGCCAGAAAATTAGAAATGATCGAACAAAAACTCGTCCGACAAAAATCGTCAGTACAGTTTAACGAAACACACACACACACACACACACACACACATATATATATATATATATATATATATATATATATATATATATATATATTGTTGATAACATGGCTGCTATATTTGTTGGTATCATTGCTAGGGCATTCATATTTAAGTTGAATTAGCATGGATATGAAACAATACATGTTTTTTGACTGTTTCACGCCTATGCGCTGTTCAGACCAACCTGCTCTGAATATTGCATAGACGTGAAACTGTCAGTAACCAGGTACTGATTCCATATGCACGTTAATATATATATATATATATATATATATATATATATACTTTGGTGCGGTAGCAAGTTTCTTGGTACAAGGTGATTCTAGGCGGGTCCTAATTCTCTACCAGTAGTTTGTTGTAGAGTTCAGGTTCCGTAAAAGAGCTCAATGTTTAATTATTGTAAACAGAGCAAAGTTATTTGGGAATAAAAGGCCTTAAATACCATGGGTATCGTGGTTATGGACCATTTCCACTCGCGAGTATGCCCACTAGCTTCTTCAGACCACGATATCGTTTATTTAAACAGACACATGAAAAGTATGAATATAATATGAGTTTGGCCATGTGTCTATCTAAATAAAAGATATCAGTGGTCTGAAGAAGCTTGTGGGCATACTCGCGAGTGGAAATCGTCCATAACCACGATACCCATGGTATTTAAGGCCTTTTATTCCCATATATATATATATATATATATATATATATATATATATATATATATATTAAAGGTATGTGTTTGAGATTGTGTGTGCATTATTAATACGAAAGCCAACAATCTTGACCACTCCTTTGTATATGCGATCGTAATAAATTTCTACCAAGGAAATATGCAGCATTTCAGAGATCTTTGGGCTTTTGGGGTCAGAATTTCTTTTGATTTCTGACCGAGAAGCATATATTAATGTATTAAGGGTGAAAAAAGGACTATTGAAAGAAGAGGAGGAGAATAAACAAAATATGAAGAACAAATATAGGGAAAAACTTGGATGAAAATCAAAAAAAGAAAAATAGTTGGCCAAATATCAAAAAACAATTCGGGAAAGATTGGAAGAAATATATATATATATATATATATATATTGGAGGATATGGGCTTAATTCAAGTCATACCTAATTTTTGAAAATTAATTAGTTAATAATTAATGAATTTAGGCGGGCATAAATGTAAGGCTAAACAGATCGAGAAAATTTTCTTGATCTGTTATATATATATATATATATATATATATATATATATATATATCAAATTTAAGAACCTAAAGGAGTTAGAAACTACGTATCTAGGTTTCACCTAAATGGCTCATCAGGATAATTCTGACTTTTATTATTGGGAGGTGATAACAATGAGCATAAATAATTAAAAAATAAAAAAAATAGTGTAAAATATTATATAATAACAACGTTTTATTGGCTAAGGAGACATGCCTGTTTGTGTCTCCATGCATTTTCAAATTCTAAAGCGTAATTCATTTGGTTTATTTTAGGTAGATATGGTGAGTTTTGCCTCCATACAGAGGAGGAAAAATTTCTCCCCTGTTTTATATTTTTGAAATTTCTTTATTTCCTATTTTAAAATAGGATTTACTCCTTTTTTTTCTTGCTTTCCCACATATGATTAGATAAACTAGTTTTATGTCTGTATTTCACATGTGCAAACCTGCTTCTGTGGTTATAGTATCCTTTTTTAAGCTACTTATGTGGATCCGAAATATATTATTATTATTATTATTATTATTATTATTATTATTATTATTATTATTATTATTACTAGCAAATATATGCACCCTCCGGGTGCAAGTATTTAAGTTTTAATGTAATAAAATATTGTATTAAATTAGAAAGGCTAATGAAACTAAATAAGAATACAGATAAAAAGATTTGAAACAGAGGGAGTATAATAAAAAATGGAACAACTGAAACTTACTCTTCCATCACTCTCGTCTTTCATTGTTATTTTTTCTAATCTAAGTATTTAGTTATAAGAGGAAGTAAAGAATAAAATGACAGTTATTTAATCTTGTTAATGGATTTCATTTAAGATTCATTGAAGAGATTTTTGCTTATATTCATTAAAATAAAACCAAACAGTTAGAAATCAATAATACTAAGCACATATTTATTAAATTCGATTTTTTAATATTAATATGCAAATTAGCCTTCCCGTTCACACTGTAAACCGCTATTTTGTTGTATATATAAATATAATTGCATGTTATCAGTACGTAGACATAGTTAACAGTATTAATAATGTAAGACAATTTTATTAATAATTGAGATTTAGATAAAAATAAAATCATGGAGAATGTGATGTCAAATACTAAGGGAATTGTGACTTGAGTAGGAATATAGTTTCGGTTACAGACAGAAAAACACACAATCTCCATTATAATAAGATTATTATTATTTCTCTCCATTCGAGTTTTTCCCACCTGCTTTAGCCGGTGGTTCACTGGATGTTGAGTGACAGCAAGTCTCCTCAGGTATCCAGGACTCTTCTGAGTATTCCAGCCGATCTCAATAATGCTGTAGTTTGGATGGTCTCGATTATTTATTATTATTATTATTATTATTATTATTATTATTATTATTATTATTTACTCCTTTTGAGTTTTCACATCAGCATTAGCTGATGGTCTTTCACTGGAGTCTGAGTGACAGCAAGTCTCCTCAGGTCTCCAGGACTCTTTTGAGTATTCTGGCAGATTGCAGCAGTGCAGTGTTCTGAATGGTTTCAATTCTTCCTCTGATTTTCAAACTTTCCAAACCCTTTTCCAATCCTTTTGGGACTGTTCCAAGTGCACCAACTACAATTGGTATAACTTTCATATTCCATAATCTTTCAGTTCTCTGGCAAGGTCCAGATATTTGTCCATTTTTTCATTTTCCTTTAGTTTCACCCTGTGATCTGCTTGCACTGCAAAATCCACCAGTTGACAAGTTCTTTTTTTTTGTTTATCAACACTAGGTCTGGTCTTCTTGCTGGGATAAGGTGATCCGTTTTTATTTCAAAGTCCTAGAGAATTTTATGCGTTTCGTTCTCAAGAACAGATTCTGGTTTATGCATATACCATTTTGTTGTATGGTCAATATTAATTTTTTGCATAATTCCGAGTGGATCACCTTCCCAACCCAGTCGTGTCTAGTTTTGTATTTTCGTTGTGCTAGTTTGCTACATTCGCAGAGTATATGGTTTACAGTCTCATCTCTGTTACTGCAAAGTCTACATTTACTATTTGTTGGGACTTATCAATTTTCGCTTTGATATAGTTTGTCCTTATGGCATTATTTTGTGCAGCGATTATAAGTGAATCAGTTTCTCTTTTGAGGTTTCCCTTTCTTAACCATGTCCAAGTCTTTTCATGTGCAACCTCTTCTATTTGTCGTTTGAAGCGTCCATATAATTGTTTTTCTTCCCATTTTTGTTTTCTAGTCTTTGTTGTTTTTCTGTTTGTCCATCTGTCAATTCTACTATTGTTGACCGCCATAAGTAATTTGTCTTTGCTCTTTCTTGTGTAATGTTGACAAGACCTCTTCCCCCTTCCTTTCTTGACACATATAATCTATCTCTATCGTCTCTAGGGTGAAGGGCCTTGTGCATGGTCATTAACTTTCTCGTTCTTTGGTCAATCTGTCTATTATTTATTTATCATTATTATTTATTATTATCATTATCATTATTATTATTATTATTATTTATTATTATTATTATTATTATTATTATTTTTTTAATATTATTATTATTATTTATTGTTATTATTATCATTTATTATTATTATTATTATCATCATCATTATTATTATTATTATCATCATTATTACTATTATTATTATTATTATTATTATTATTATTATTATTTGGTTTATTGGTATACACTTCAACCTTATACACTCTGAACTCATGTTGGCATTTTCCTTCAAGGTTGCATTTAGCTTTATTGGTGCAGTTACATTTAGCTGGCTTATTTTGTCGGTTTTTGTTGGGTATTTTAATGTTACTTTTATTAATTAATTTCCCTACGCTGTGGCTTGGTTTGTTTTATGTAGCTGTACTGAATTAAGCTTATTTCGTCAAATGGTCTTTGCTTCTCTTTTTGAGATTGAGTTGCGAAGTCCATTATTCCCTGTGAACAGAGAAAGAATAAAAGAAGCAAAGGTGCAAAATCTTAATGTTGTTTTGTGTTTGTTTTCTTTCCATCTCTAGCAGACATATTGTCTCAGGGACCTATTAGTCCACCACTAACCACGCTACTAGCATTCGTTCGGATGCCCACGCAATATTATAAACTTTCCAGTATTCTTAAGTCATTTCAAATTAGAACTAACCACAACCCCCTCATATATAATAAAACATCCTATCTTGTCTCGCCAGAAGCAGTTTTTCTTAACGTCTTTTACATTAATAGATTTATACCGTTGATTTTTAATGAATCTAAGCTAGACTAATTACACCTCATATATATATATAATGTAATATATATATATATATATATATATATATATATATATTATATATATATAATGTAATAATATATAATATATATATAATATATATATATATATATATATAATATATATATATATATATATATATATTACATTATATATATATATACAGGCATACCATCCCTGGTATGTGTATATATATATATATATATATATATATATATATAAGCAGAGCGATATATATATGTATGTGTGTGTGTGTGTGTGTGTGTGTGTGTGTGTGTGCGTGTATTTGTGAGTGTGTGTGTGCATATACCTACATTTATATTTGTGTGTACGTTTATTTTTGGCGCGAAGTGATGTAGTATTTGTATGATAAAAGGAAATGTCTTAGTTCATAAATAATTTCCTATAAATATCGATCTGCTACTTTGAGCATCATTAATATTTATCCCTTTTGATAAATCGCCCAAATAGTTCGATTGATTTTCTTCTTCGATTACTCATCTTGGCACACGTTTCTGTAAGGATTTTCAATTAACTTGTTCAACATGTCGGAGTTTTGCCATTTGCTATCGTCTACTTTGTTCATTTGAATACCAAGTTTGTTTAAAAAAAAACGACACCGAGAGTGGAGTACCCCTGAAATTCCTCCTTATGTGAGGCATAAAGCAAAACCTCCTTATTTCCTTAACGATGCACCCGGTGTAACTGCTTTCGTCGTAGAAAATGGACACAGCGACATGTGTTCAAATCCTGGACGAGACTTGTTGCATTTCACATAACGCTAATACTTTGGGAAAGATATGAATCCAACTATTATCCATCCAACTGTGGGTAAATAGTGGGGCTGACTGAGCTCATAAACCTTGACATGACAACACCCACACACACACAGGCAAACGCATATAGACACACATATAGGAAGCGCGTGATGTAATGGTTAAAGTCATGGCAAATGGACTCGTCGTCCCGAGTTCAAATCCTGGACGTGGTAATTGCATTTCACTTAGCGTTAATACCGTTGGGAAAGGTATGAATCCTACTCTCCCTCCAGCTATTGATAAATAGCAGGGCAGACTGATCTCTTTAACCTTGGTAATGCCACCGGTCTAGGAGAAGGAAAACTATGAATTCAAACCTGTTGAACTCCGCTTAAGAAATTGACCTTGTGTCACATCCTGCTCGTGCGGAGGGGTTGGTAAATATATATATACACACACATATATTTACCAACCCCTCCGTACGACCAGAATGCGACACAAGGTCAATTTCTTAAGTGAACTTAAACAGGTTTGAATAGAGAGTATTCTATCTCCTGAACTGGTTACCTAGAACCCATACTGCCATACTATTTAACCAGAGGTGGATGGAGAGTATTTAAAAGCATACCTTTCCAAATGGAATTAGCGCTATGTTAAATGCAGCCTCGTCTAGAATTTGAACACGGGTCGACGAGTTTATTATTTACGACTTACACCACGCACCTTCTCCATGACAAATCTTTAAAACACTGCTTAAGAAATTGACTTTGTCACATCCTGATCGTGTGGAGGGTTGGTAAATACAACCAGGTCCTAAATTCTATTCATATTATGAATATTGATAACATTATTTGGGAAGCTCTCATATTTCTTGGGCAAACGAATTTAGACAAACATACTTTTTTTTAATTCAGAAATAAACTAAAACATTTGTTGAGATTTTACAAGAAAACAAAAAGAAATGTAAAAAAAAAATAAAGGTAAAATAAATAAAAATAAAATAAAAAAGAGGCTCCCCAGTCAAACAAATTATGACAAAAATAAATATTAGAGATCAATAACACCAAGTAATTATTTATTAAACCCAGTTTTGTTAAAACCAATATGCAAATTAACCAAACCATATATTATGTAAACCATTTTTTTAGTGACATATAAGACAGATTACAGAAGTTTAAATGCACTAATAACACGGGCTGTTTTGAGGCAAATTTAATTAGATTTTTATAGAGACCTCATTAATAAGATGTATTCTATGTATCAATATTAATGATTTTGACTATAAATTAAATGCTCATTGATAAACTTACACAATTCCGGGGGGTATTGTGATGTAAGCAGTGACATAGTTTTGGTTACAGACAGACACCAAATCTCCATTATGATAAGAGATATATGAAAATGTAATCTTTCCAACAGTTTGTATTTTATTGATTATTTTTAAAGTACAATACTTTCAAAGTTTATCACGGATTACATTTATTTACTATTACCCCCCCCCCCAAATTGTTCGTTACTTGCAAAAAAAACAAAAAACAAAAAAAAACAAACAAACAACTTGCTTAAGGCCAAGATTAATATTCAATACTACTTGAATATCACCCAAAAAAAGATTTTGTAAACAATCTCAACTAAGGTTTAGATGCCCACTCCTAGGCACCGGCCATACGAAGCTGATAGAAGAAACAAACATTAAACTCTCATCATCGTTAAAAAGCAGAGAGAACCGTCTTTTGTTGATTTTATAAGCATATGAAAAATAAAATAACAAACAGGGGTGGGGGTTGCTTTTTACGGCTTGAAATCCAAAAACAAAAAGGATTCAAAAATCGAGAAGCGAGAGAAGGGAGAGAAGTTGGGTTGTGAGAGGAGATGTTTTGTAGGTAGAATGGAGAAGCTATTTGCTGCATTATTCCTTTTATGAACGTTTATTTCCATTGGAGGTAAATAAGTGAGTTCTATTCTGTTAGGGCATGTGTATTTCTCAAACATGTCACATCTGGTATCTCGACATATTCTTTGGAATCCCAAATCATGAATTTCTTTCGGTTCTGTCTCTACATTTTGTTTTAGAAAATAATTACCGGCAAAACCTTTTTTTTCTTTTTGCACTTACGATGGATTGCATTTTTCTCTGTTTCATTTCAACCCTTCAGCCGTCATTTCATTCCTTTTTTAATATTACAGTAGCACTTTAGAAAGTGATTTTTTTTTAACCAGATACATTCTGCAGAAATGAAAAAAAAAAAAAAAAATGGCTAAATGGAAAAATGCGGCACGTGTGCCTTTTCGCTTTTGATTTGAAAAAAGACAGTTCTTCCTTTTAGTCCAGATGTTTGATCAAATATGCTTTGATGGTGTTGAAGAATTCTGTGAGTTTTCAAACAAAATTTTAAGAATTTCCTGAGGCTCGTGACATTTATTAACTCTCGAGCTATAGTACGGCAAACGGGGCTTTGGCATGGTATCCGATGTAGAAGAGGGACAACTCAGAATTCAAAAAAGTATTCGATGAACTATCATGAATATGCACCCTCCTAGTGTAAATATGTAAGTTTTAATGTAATGACATGAATCAGAAAGACTAACGAAATTAATTAAGAACGCATATAAAAAGATTACACTTATCTTAATTTTATTTTGATTCGTTTCTATATGAAATCATTCATATGATTAATTTTAATACGCTGCAGAATAAAACAATAATATTAGAGATCAATAGCACCAAATAATTGTCTATTAATCCCGGTTTTGTTAAAACCAATATGCAAATTAACCACGATATATATTTTGTAAACCTTTATTTCTTAGTGATATATAACACACATGGACACTGCCCTTGATGTAATGGTTAGCAAACTAGATTTGAAGACCATTGTTAGTGGATTCGATTTATTTTGGGCGCTCCTTATCTCTGGCCTTGTGTCACATCTAAGCTTAGTAAATAACTATATAAAACACAAGAATATGCATTAACATAGACTGTTGAGGCAAATCTAATTCAGATTTTCCCAGAGACTTCATTTATAAATAAGATTTATTCTATGTACTAATGATTTTGACTATAGATTAAATATTGATAAACTTAAGCTATTTCTGAGGGTATGTCGACGAAATAATTGATGTAGTTTCGGTTACAGACAGACAGACACCGAATTTCAATTTAATATTTTAATTCATAGGCACATTTAACAAAGGGTAGAACGACAAAGATAAAAATCAGACGTCAATTGTGGTGAATAGGAGAGTTTTACTCTCATTGTAACATTAGTATATTTATGTATGTCTATCTCTAAGGTTCTATCTCAGCTGCCTACGACGAATTCAGCACATCCGCTGGCAGCATAAAGAGCCTAGCTCAGAAGAGCTGGGCTGTGCCAATATGAACAGCATGTTCGCCATAGTCTGCAAGAGGTGCTTTAGCTGGCTTGCTTATAACAGAATGATAGAGAAAGGTCGCATCCCCAAAGATCCTCTGCATGGCAAATTAGCAGAAGGCTCCTGGCCGGCAGGTAGCCCACGCCTACAGTTCAAAGACGTCTGCAAGAAAGACGTGAAGACATGTCACATTAACGCCAACACATGGAAGGTATGTGCAGAGCACCGAGCGGTCTGGTACCTCACTGTCAAACAAGGCCTGAAATGGAGTGAGACAGAGGAAAGTAACCACCACAGCAAAGAGAGCCAGAAATCAGGAGAGATAACAGCAGTCCCGGCAAGCATCACTGTTTGTGTGTTGTTGTTTTTGGACACTACGCCATAGTCTCTAGTAGACGGTAGGATGCTTATATATATATATATCTCAGACGTAAGGTCTTGTGCGTTGTCATCAATTTGATTGTTCTCTGCTCCATGTTTAAATCATTCATGAAATCTAATTCTAAGAAAAAAAAAATTAAAATAACATTTTTTAACTCAAACCTTATATCCGTTGCGCCATGTGTCCAAATCTTATGTCCGTTGCCACATGTGTCCAAAATGGTAATTTGTTTTATAATAATACAAATTAGGAAGTGTCCAGTTAGACACATGAGGCAACGGATATAAAGTTTGGGTTAATAGAGTTCTAAGTGACAATAATTTATAGGTTGAAGGTTCAATACTGGCCAAGAGCGATAAAAGTATAGAATATTTAACACAGCTTAATACTTGTATCAGGACATGGTTAGCGAAATGAGAAAACCCTACCTCCATAGACTGAATAAAGACTTCGGTTCAAAGTTCTGGGAAGGCTCCCGATTACGACGTGAAGGCTCCCGATCTCGACAAGAAAATTCCCTAGTTTGAAGAGAAGGTTCCCGAGTCCGAGAAGAAAATCATGAAGAAGGCCAAAGGGCACATCTGCTTAAACATTGTGTAGATAACAATGAAGATGAGGAAAATAATCCGAATAATACAAATAATACAAAAAATAAAGAAAAATAATTAATTTAGGAGAAAGATTTTATCGAACTAGTTTCTTTTTATAATACAGGGTGAGCACAAAAACATTCTTAAATTTCATTACATGACGATCGGGCGCCTTATTTGTATTGGGTATCCAGCGAGGATCGAACATGCCATTCAGTAGTAATATATATGAGGGAAAAGCTTTGTAAAAATGTGTTGCATAGCCTTCTTACTTTGTATATTTATACTTATATTCTTAGCCATCCGGATTGCCTCTACTTCTATCTGGGCTGGTTCTTCTCTTTTTTCTGGTCTGGGACTTCTTGCGACTTTTAAATTTAGCCTGTGGATTCAACATAATCAGAACTGAATAATTCTCATATTTCGGACAGTTTTCCTTGTTTTCATTTCATTTGTGTTTGTGTCTATGTCCTAGTTTTTATAGAGGAGCACCAAGACATAGCTTATTTTTGACGTCTTTATTCAGGTTTCTAAAAGTAATCAACACGCATGTCGAGAAATAGGGAGTACACCACTTGTATCTGTTTCCTTCGTATAACGTAATTGAACGGCTTATAGACAATTTAAATGGAAAAGAAAACGATAATCTAATTTCTACGTAAAAACAAATAAGAATAAAGAAAAGAAAGTTTTTAGCTGACTAAGATTCTAAAAGCATTCAATGTACGTCAAACAGACACGGATGAATGATTACTGTACTAAATAAACACATACCCGGATGTCCCAAAAATTTCTGCAGTAGAACCGAAACGGATATGGCAACTCCCCCCCCCGACATCACACGCAAAAGTAAGGGGAATCACTCTTTTTGGTCGAGAATCTCAAAATGAACGGACGTGTATATTGCCGGCTCCATTTTAGGGAGTGTTTAGCTTGTCTCGTAAGTTGCGAGTTAGTGATAACGAATGGGATTTATGATAGAAAAGATTAACCGATTCTCTCTCTGCTTTCACCGAAAAGACCACACAGGGTGAATGAGAAATAAAGAACCCTTTAGGCCTATCTGCAAACTAGTTCTATCTAGCTCGTGTCCTTTTACCTGCCGGCCTATGACAATACTACACTTCGGTCGCTCAGCTAAATTTGAATCTCTATCTTTACTAACCGATTCTCACGACTAGCTTTAAAATATTATTATTCTATTTGATAATAACAATATGATTCTTATTGAAAAATGTTTGTTAAACCATAGTTAATAGTAAAAAAATACCTGCAATTTTGAGAGCTTTAGCTAACGCATCAACTTAGTAGCTGCATTGACCTTTGCTTGAAATTGTAAACCTCATCCAAAGTTTTATCATGTTTTTCTATCTAAGAAAATGACTTCTTAGGCCTACATATAAAACCGATTTTTCTTTTCTGGTTGATACATATTAATCCCCCGTGGAACTCCCCATTGTGTTACACTGACTTTGATAGGGAGACACTTTAAAATCTAGGACATACAGATTATTTCGTTTTTCAGTATCTTAAATAGATTCTAATATTAGTACGGTCGTAGTATTGTCGTTTCTACATTATTTACTGGATCACCCTTCTCATCCAGTCATGCATATGCTTGTACTATTTTTTGAGATAACCTGATTTCGGTTAAATTATTAATAGCACAGTTTCTCTCAAATGGGATGGGATTATGAACGAATGAATGGACACTTCTGATTGTATTGAATTCAAGTAAACAGAAAGAAAGAAAGAAATCACAGGAAGAAAATAGCTAATAGAGTAAGAGCAGAAAAGAATGGAGAATTGAAGAAGCAAGAATAGCCATGATTATTTAATAGCAGAACCTGTGGATATTTGATTGTGATATAGTTTTTGATTGTGATTTGAGTAGTGATATAGTTTCAGTTACAGACAGACAAAAACACAATCTCAATTATAATAAGATTCATTTATAAATGAATAAAGATCATTTCGTTATATATCTATTTAATTATCTTTTATACATTATATATTTTTGTTAAGTTGTTTATTTTATTATTATTATTATTGTTTGTATTTTTCTTTTCTTTTTTCTGATACTTTTAACTTTTATCAACTGGTTTTAATTTAATCATTTTTTAATTATATAATTTGATTATTACGACGTTTTATATGTTTATATAAGAGCTATTGCGAAACATGTAAAAATTATAATGATCTTGATTTAACGACTTTTCACTCTTTCTTTCTTTCTTTCTTTCTTTCTTTCTTTTCCCCGTTTAATCCTTTTATTATTAATAAACATTTGGCGGATAAGCAAGACTAGATAATCAGGGTTTACGTTTTTGTATTTCACCTTGGATGATTTGGACAGTCTCGTTTTTAGAAGGGGATTTTGCAAGATGATAACGGTCGTACTATTAAGGAACAGGAATATAAATATATAAATTTAAATCATTATAAATGTATATGAACCAACAGAGATGCAGAGATTTCGACTGATAGTTTTAATTGTAGTTACATAGATAGGTAGTTAAGGACAGCAATCTATAAGAACTGGAGTTCCAAAGATTTAAACTGCTAATTTTAAACGCACGCTAACACAGGCATACACTTTAACGCATATACAGACATATGTGTGTGCGTGCGTGTGTGTTTGTGTATCAATAGTTACATAGGTGTAATGATTTCATATTCCATGTATAGAATTATATATATATATATATATATATATATATATATATTATATATATATATATATATATATGCATGCTGTTTTAAACACGATAGACATTTCATATGTGAAGATTTCTTCTTGATCTTTTTCCGTTTTAATCCATTATTATTATTTATTATTATTATTATTATTATTATATTATTAATCTGTCGTTTCTAGGGTGAAGAGCCTTGTGCATGGTCGTCTCTAGGGTGAAGAGCCTTGTGCATGGTCATTATTATTATTATTATTATTATTATTATTATTATTATTATTATTATTATTTACTCCTTTTGAGTTTTTCACTGGAGTGTGAGTGACAACATGTCTCCTCAGGTCTCCAGGAATCTTCTGAGTATTCTGGTAGATTGCAGCAGTATAGTGTTCTGAATGGTCTCGATTCTCTCTCTGATTTCCAGATTTTCCAAACTTTTTTTCCAATCTTTTTGGGACCGTTCCAAGTGCACCAACTCCTATTGGTATAACTTTGACTTTTATATTCCATAATTTTTCAGTTCTCTGGCAAGATCCAGGTATTTGTCCATTTTTTTCATTTTCCTTCAGCTTCACCCTGTGACCTGCCGGAACTACAAAACCCACCAGTTGACAAGCTCTTTCTTTTTTGTTAATCAACACTAGGTTTGGTCTTCTTGTTGGGATAAGGTGATCCGTTTCTATCTCAAAGTCACAGAGAATTTAATGTTTATTATTATTATTATTATTATTATTATTATTATTATTATTATTATTATCGCCATCTTTAATTATAGTTTTTTTTAACTTGTTCGTCATACATTTATTCATTATCCTAGCCAGACCATCCATATGCAAATCGGATGCTTTTGTTGTTGTTATCAAAATTCATGTATGCCCTCGATTGTCTTTTTTTCTTTGTTATTTGTTATTTCTTTTATTTAAATGTTTTGTTATTTATTTATCTATTTATTTATTTATTATTTCACTTTGTTCTACTTTAATTTGTTCTATTATTTCGTCTCTAAAAATTCATCATTATGTCTTCGTTTTCCTTTCTTTTGCGTTTTGTCTTTGGATGGATAGGAGTCCTTGTGTGCGTCTCTGTGTGGGTAGCGTTGTGTCCATACGAGTATGTGTGTCATGGTTTTTTGCTTGTTTTATTTTTTTTTATTGTTTTAAACATTTTTTGTTTTGTTTTGTTTTGTTAGTTTTTTTTTCTTTCTAACAATGTTAATCCAGAATTACAAAGACCATTTCGAACTATTTTTATCTATCGCTTTTTTTGCCGAGCTGTCGTATCGCCGTGGTGGTCATAGTGGTCATCGTTATTATTCCAACGTAACAGACGTCAGACTCGCCTCTTTGGCTGCCACACATGTTTAAAAGTCAATCTGTTTGGACGTAGAAAGCAAACAAAATAAAAATAAAATAAAAAATAAATAAATAAAAAAAAGATAATAAAAAGATGAATAAATAAAGAAAAACAAGCAAAAATAAATAAATAAACATTAAAAAAAATTTCCAAATAACAAAAATATCTGCGGAAAACGGACATCCGAGTTCGGCTTAGAATAGTGACGCGTTGAGAACTGGTTAGTCCTCAGTAAATTCCTGATAAAAAGTTTGGCGCGCTACGACTCCCCCCGCCATGCACCCCACCGAGACGCATACATACAGAAACTCAGAAACACAAATATAAATGCAAGTAGGTGCATCTGCCCCCCCCCCCCCCACATGCGCCTAGAAACGGGTGCACCGGTTTAGCAAATAATACTTATGTAGATTGTGATCTAAAGTACCTCTAAATAATATAATTCTATACATGGAATATATATTTATTACACCTACGTACCATTGATACACACACACACACACACACACACACACACACACACATTATATATATATATATATACATATATACATATATATGTGTGTGTGTGTGTGTGTGTGTGTGTGTGTGTGTGTGTGTGAGTGAGTGTGTAGGTGTGTGTGTATGTATTAGTGTGTGTGTGTGTGTGTGTGCGTGTTTGTATCACTGTGTACACAGGTGTAATAAATATATTTATACATGGAATATATATTTGTATGTATCCAGTCATATATACAGGATGTTTCGGGATAAATTTGACGTATTTATATTTGGCTATTTTCTCCACAGGTTGGAGGTATTGACGCACACTACGCATCATTTAAAAGCTTAGGTCATTCTTCATTCATATACGTGATGGCACATGACAGATAGAATGGATGACAGGAAACCATCTGAATCATGGAAGAGAATAACTTGTATACTGATGATCTGTGCCTCCAATCAAAATAAGGAAATTATGGTTGCTGCCCAATACTCCCTGAAAAAACAATCAGGCGTAAACTGGAGAATTGCAATGGAAACTACGAGGCTGTGGCTAGAAGAAAGCAACATAACAGACGATGTGATTGCTCGAGAATCTGCAGAAAAAAGTGTTGGCGGACCCTGGCATTGGAATTCGGGCTTTGTCACGTGAATTGAATGTTTCAGCCTCTACCATAAAGCTTGCACTCAGTGAAGAACTTCACTACTACTTATATAAGTGTCTCAGAAGTCAACTGCTCCCAGAAAAGGCTCGTGAAAATAGACTGCCAAAGGCGAATAAACTTATGAGCAAAGTGAAACATCCTGCTGAACCACAAACAATCTGGTTCTTTTCTGATTAGAAAAACTTTTACTAAGATCAAAAGCACAACACGCAGAATAACAGATGGTTTGATAAAGTCCAAAGGACACTATTCATGCAGTTTTCGGATGTGTGTCTTCTGACGCATTTTTTTCAGAGAGGGTATCTAGTTGAATTCAGATGCCTACGAGGAGTTGCTAAACACTGTAGTCAAGCTCTGGATAACAAGGGTAGCCAATGGTAGGCCATATGTATGGCAGCAGGATTCGACACCCTGCCACAACTATGGGAAAAGTAAAAAATGGTTGTCGGTGAATTTTTAGGACTACACCATGCCACAACTCTGGGAAAAGTCAAAAATGGTTGTCGGTGAATTTTTAGGACTACACCAGTCCCAATGTTTGGCCTCCGAACTCCCCAGATCTTAACCCCATGGATTATTATGTATGGGTGGCTGTTGAGAAAGATATCTATCCCGTGCCAGTCCTGCAAAAGCCCAGTTAATCGACAGAATTAAGGTAGTTTTTGAGACCCTTCCCAGGGAAACTCTAACATCAGCTTCCTCCAGGTTCCGGAACAGAATTGAGGCTGTGATTGACGCTAATGGCGGTTATTGTGAGTGAAACTTGTTGACCGACGTGCAATTTCCGTGCCAATTGAATTTCTTTACAATTCATTAAATTTTGTAGTTACCAAGCGCTTTTTCATTTTCCTAATGCAACTGTCAAATTTCACCCGAACACCAACTGAGTTTCATAGATTTGAACAGATATAAAGGTTTGAACATACACACCCATACACACACACATACACACACATACACACACACACACACATATATATATGTATATGTGTGGGAGATTATGTGCTTAATTAAAGTCATACCAAATTTTGTTAATTAATTAATTGTAACTAAATGAATTAGGCGTGCATATCGGTTTAAATGTAAAGCGTAAACAAATCGATAACAATTCAACTCAGAGATGACTTTTTCTCAATTTGTTTACGCTTTACATTTAAACCGATATGCACGCCTAATTCATTTAGTTACAATTAATTAATTAACAAAATTTGGTATGACTTTAATTAAGCACATAACCTCCCAGAAATTGTCGGCCTTCGCCATTTTCAAAAACACTGTTTGACTACTTCGTATGTATATGTGTATGTGTGTATGTGTGTGTGTGTGTGTGTGTGTGTGTGCGGAATCTACCGACAAAAGTTACGCACACACGAACACATACGCTGTTTATTCATTCCAGACGAAGCATCCAGATCTGGCCCACCGAACACGTGCATTTGTTTACAAATAAAACTAATATCATCAATTTGGCATTGAAGGGGATACGCTATGGAATGCGGCACCGACATACTTTAGAAATTACGGATATATTATGACATTTTTCATCAACAGGTAATCGAATTACGGTGCGTTGACAACCAGGAATAGATTTATAAATTCCCAATGTGCCTTGTAGACTATTCTTGACGCGATGACGTGTTTGAATGAATTTAATTACGGCGGTAAAATTGACAGAATTGGCAGTTGGCCACGTTTATGTACTCTTAATGACAATGAAGTCATTTTTTTGATGTTTGGGACACCGGTCTTGATTGACTCTCCGCCTTGCTCTCCTTTTCTCTTGCAAGGCAATCTTTGTGTTGTGACTGAAACAATCAATTAACAAAACTGAAAATCCGGAAAAGGTTTATTATTTTTTGGTACAATTTTTTATTAGTATAACTACCTATTCGATTAGTAGTGATACTATTACATACGTCGACCAGGAAAGGGCCGGATTAGCTCAGTCGGTAGAGCGTTCGTCTAGGAATCACAAGGTTCCTGTTTCGATACCGGCCCTCGCCAACTCAGTGTATGAATAGCACAGGGATTAGTGCGGTAAAGTGAGGAGCTGATGGTAGCTGTGCCGCTCCACCTCAGACGCTAAAATAATCTCCTTGGTCTAGCGCTAGTGAAAAGGGAATCGACTCCCTCGCTGTCAGGCTGATACCGACATTAAGCCGCCCCTTTACTTATTCGTATCTTTATATTTGTTTCGTTGATTGAGGCGCTCTATCTCAGATGCAAAATCAATCTCCTTGGTCTAGCACTAGTGAAAAGGGGGATAGACTCCCTCGCTGTCAGGCTGATACCGACATTAAGCCACCCCTTTACTTATTCGTATCTGACTAACAACACCACCACCACTAGCAACTACTACTACTACCGTTGTATACTCTCTTTCCTTGCTTTCTTACTTCTATTCTTCTAGCGTCTCTTCTAGCATCTCTTCTAGCATCTGGACTTTGTCTTGGGGACTTCGTGTCTGGTCATCCATTGGGGATTTCTCTTTATCAGAAGCCCTGTGTCATTCTTAGTTTTTAGATAATAACACAATACTTCGATTTAACTTAGATAATATTTTATCCTGAAATCCCCACCAGACTACCTGCGCAGATTGAGTCGGCAGCGTGCATAACACGACTTAACACCGTGGTGGATTTGGCCGATCTGACTAAACATCTCTTTCTAATCTAAACCGGAAGTGGGTCTTCTTCACCGATTCTCACGGTATCCACCGGAAGGAGGATCAGGACTGAGATCAAGCCTTGTCATTCAATCCTTCAAGGCCACCGGCTGAACTTATAACAGCCATTTTGGTTTCTACACTACTGTACATAAGTATTAGGAATCTAATAATTATGTAACACTACTACTACTACTCTATGGGTACCTTATGTGGTGTAATGGTTAGCAAGCTAGATTTGCATATCATTGTTACTGAGTTCGATTCTCATTGGGCGCCCCATACTTCAGGACTTGTGCTACATCTAAAATAAGCTTAGTAAATAACTAACATGGTTCCTGGTTCGAAGCCGGTCCTCGCCAACTCAGCGAACGAGTAGAACAGAGATCTGTGCGGTAAAGAAAGGCTATGATGGTAGGTGTGACACGCCACCTCAGACGCAAAAACAATCTCCTTGATCTAGCGCTAGTGAAAAGGGGAGAGACTCCCACGCCGTCTGGCTGATACCAACCTTAGGACACCCCGACGTCTTTACTTTTTACTTTATTTACTACTCAGTCGATGATCTGTTTTTCTCAACGTAGTGGACTTTACTTTTCTGGTGGCATGAAGCCAAAATGATAGTCACATGAAAAAAATCAGAGAGAGAGAGAGAGAGAGAGAGAGAGAGAGAGGAGAGAGAGAGAGAGAGAGAGAGAGGGGGGGGACAAAGGAACCCCATCACATAAACTAAATATGTAAGAAGAACAATACCTTCTAGAGAAGTATGGATGAGCTCAAAACCAACGTTCTATAGGCTCATAAATGTGAACATTCATCAGATTTTCCCAATACTAGATGCTATCTAGAGGACTTACAAAAGATTGATGCCAAGATAGAGTCAAGGTAATCGTTGGTGTCAGCATGTCCTGATTATATATATATAATATATAGATATTACATAAATACCATGACATACAGCCTGGTTAAAATTTACGATAGAATATATATATATATATATATATATATATATATATATATATATATATATCGTCACTTGTCAGGTTAAAATTTACGATAGAATATATATATATATATATATATATATATATACTAGCAAATATATGCACCCTCCGGGTGCAAGTATTTAAGTTTTAATGTAATAAAATATTGTATTAAATTAGAAAGTCTAATGAAACTAAATAAGAATACAGATAAAAGGATTTGAAACAGAGTGAGTATAATAAAAGATTTGAAACAGAGGGAGTATAATAAAAAATGGAACAACTGAAATTTACTCTTCCATCACTCTCGTCTTTCATTGTTATTTTTTCTAATTTAAGTATTTAGTTAAAAGAGGAAGTAAAGAATAAAATGACAGTTATTTTTTTCTTGTTAATGGATTTCATTTAAGATTTATTGAAGAGATTTTGTTTATATTCATTAGAATAAAACCAAACAGTTAGAAATCAATAATACTAAGCACATATTTATTAAATTCGATTTTTTAATATTAATATGCAAATTAGCTTTCCCGTTCACACTGTAAACTGCTATTTTGTTGTATATATAAATATAATTGCATGTTGTCAGTATGTAGACATAGTTAACAGTATTAATAATGTAAGACAATTTTATTAATAATTGAGGTTTAGATAAAAATAAAATCATGGAGAATATGATGTCAATAACTAAGAGAATTGTTACTTGAGTAGGAATATAGTTTCGGTTACAGACAGAAAAACACACAATCTCCATTATTATATATATATATATATATATTATATATATATATATATATATCGCCACTTTAACTTGTCAGGGACAAAGGGACAATTCTTACAATCCGTAGTTATATTAGTGCTACTCTGTGGCTACACCATTTGTACTCTAACGAATAAACTAGATGAGAGCTGCAAAAGAATGTTGCACCTGATATTAAGAAAATTGTGTAAACAACAGCACACAAGGAATAAGCTGTACGGCCACTTGCTCCTATCACACAGACCATCCGTGTGAGTCAAGGACATGATGAGCACTGCTGGAGAAGCCTGATCGAACTCATGTGACACCTGTTAGGGTCCCATCTATGAGGTAAATAGAAAAACATGAGTTGATAAACAAATTATATTATCCATTAAGAATTGATTTATTTCAAAACTTTATCGGCATTAAATGACCCACTGAGGTTGATATGTCGTAAAACAAAATCAAACCAAAACTCATGTGACATTCTCCCAGGGAACACCAGTGTGAGCCGTCCACTAAAATCTACATTCAACAGCTGGATGGTAAACAGAGCACCTACCGAAAGCAATGAATTATGAGGGCGTTTAGCGAAAAATTGTCATGATATTCCATACCATTAGCGCGACATTATATATATACATATATATATATATATATATATATATATATATATATATATATATAGATGTGTTAAATTCTCAGTGTGAAAACGTTTTTGCCTGCATATCCTCACTTTATTTCTCATATAGCACCAGAAAATACACACACTTAATAAAGGACCTTCTACTACTTCTCTGTAGATGATCTGTTCATCAAAGCATTGGGATCTGTACTTTTGTGGGGCACAAGAACAGAGGGATCAGTTGCTTATGAAGCATTGAATAATATATAGATTGAGAATACTAACATGGATGACATTTTCTTGAGAGAAATAAAGATATATCGAAGATTATGAATCAGATATAAAATACATCCACGAAATATATCTACAAAATACGCTTGTAAAGAAAACTTAAGTACCAATTTTTATCTGACACATTTTCTTGGCATTAAATAACCCACAGGTTTATTATACCATTTAACAAACGAATCCATACTAAACCAAAGCAAATGAAGTCAATTAAAATCATTCATACCAATTTGAATATATTAAGAATTAGAAACATAGTAACGTTTATCAAAATGATTGTTTCCGGCATTAAATGACCCGAAAAGAGTTGATATGCCGTAAAACAAACAAACCAAACCAAACCTTAACTTATAGATTATTTTCTGCTAGCCGTCCATACCAGGCGAATCACCTTGTACATGATCTATTAATAGTAATGGGCAGGTATGTTAATTGAAAGAAAGAATGCAACCATGCAGACATATTTCTCTTGGCAATTTCCTCCTATTATATTTTAAAAAATAACCTACTTTTTCCACATGTTTTCGGCCGCAATTATTTATGTATTTATTCATTTTTTGCCCCCCCCCAAAAAAAAAAAGAAAAAAAATTTAAAAAAATTCACAGGTGATTAGTATCATTGTTTTTACCGCTTTAAGTATTTTTCTTCTTCAGTTACGTTTTTACTTCCCTAGATAGATTTTCTTTTTTATATTAAAAGATTCGTTCCACCATCTTTAAAAAAATATTTCTAATCTTCTTTTATTTCTTGTAGAGCCAGATTCATTAACCTTTATTTTCTGAGATTTAAGCAGCCGTCAGCTAAACTCCTTTCTAGCGTAATCTAAAATGTCGAAATCTCTAAAATCAACTCGAACGTTGAAGATTGCTGGCACTGTCAATAATCCACTATAATGAACTGTCTGCCACAAGACCTCTGGCGAGAGACAAACAAATTATTGCGAAAATAAAAACCGCGCCTCAATTCCTCTTTTTTATTGTTACCTTTTGTTTTATATATTTTTATTCTTTTATATCCTGTTTTGGTTGATGTGGTCGGAGTAGTGGTTGTTGTAAACAACAACAACAACAACAGCAACAAAAGCAATTCAGGGACTTTAAGAATATAAAAATAATAAAGAAAGGCTGATTACAGCGGACAATAACAGCAGTATCAACAGAAATATCTTAAGGACAAAACAAGAAAGCAACAATACAGAAATCTAGAAAATAAAACCGGGAAGAGAGAAAACAAAAAAGGTATGTGGATACTTCAAATTGAAAACGAAGGACCTTGCCCATGAAATGGCCTGGACATGGTTACAAACAGGAAAACTAAATAATGAAAACTAGTTATACTTTAATAGTTGGATTAAAAGAAATAACTTAATGACAAACGTGAAAAAAGAATACATCTTATTATAATGGAGATTCTGTGTTTTTCTGTCTGTAACCGAAACTAAATCACTACTCAAGTCACAATTCCCTTAGTAATTGACGTCACATTCACCATGAATTTATCCTTATTTTAACCTCAATTATTAATAAAATTGTTTTACATTATTTATACTGTTAACCATATCTACATGATATTTTCCGCGTACCCCACTTGTACGGGTCAGGCACAAAGTCCCTATTAACGTGGGACCACCCACAAACCGAAGCTCATGGGGTGGCGAGTGAAAAATTGCGTCGATCCCGTCGGCATTCCCCCTCAAGGGGGCGCCTCAGGCACTGGGCAATAAACCCAGCCCTGCCCCTTTAAATCGAGGGGGCAGGTGTTGCATGGGGGGATGGCCCCCTGGATCGACGCCGTTATTATATCAATGGTCCAGAGGCCGAAGCCACTGTTGACCATATCTACATGATATTTACCGCGTACCCACTTGTACGGGTCAGGCACAAAGTCCCATTAACGTGGGACCACCCACAAACCGAAGCTCATGGAGTGGCAGGTGAAAAAATTGCGTCGATCCGTCGGCATTCCCCCTCAAGGGGGCGCCTCAGGCACTGGGCAATAAACCCAGCCCTGCCCTTTAAATCAAGGGGGCAGGTGTTGCCTGGGGGGATGGCCCCTGGGATCGACGCTATTAACTTGTAAAGATCCAGGGCCGAAGCCACTGGACCCCCGGGTTGACCAGGATCTACATACTGTATTTACCGCGTACCCCACTTGTACGGGTCAGGCACAAAGTCCCTATTAACGTGGGACCACCCACAAACCGAAGCTCATGGAGTGGCAGGTGAAAAATTGCGTCGATCCCGTCGGCATTCCCCCTCAAGGGGGGCGCCTCAGGCACTGGGCAATAAACCCAGCCCTGCCCTTTAAATCGAGGGGCAGGTGTTGCCTGGGGGGATGGCCCCCTGGGATCGACGCTATTAACTTGTAAAGATCCAGGGCCGAAGCCACTGGACCCCCGGTGTTAACCAGGTCTACATACTAATAACATGCAATTGCATTGATATATACAACAAAACAGCGGTTTACAGTGTGAACGGGAAGGCTAATTTGCATATTGATATTAAAATGTAATTTTAATAAAATATGCTTAGTATTATTGATTTCTAACTGTTTGGTTTTATTTAATGAATATAAGCCAAAATCTCTTGAAATGAATCTTAAATGAAATCCATTAACAAGAAAAAATAACTGTCATTTTATTCTTTACTTTCTCTTTTAAACTAAATTGTTAAATTAGAAAAAATATAAATGAAAGACGAGAGTGATGGAAGAGTAAATTTCAGTTGTTCTATTTTTCGATTATATCCCCCTCTGTTTCAAATCTTTTTATCTGCATTCTTATTTAGTTTCATTAGCCTTTTCAAATTTAATACGATATTTCATTACATTGAAACTTAAATACTTGCACCCGGAGGGTGCATATATTTGCTAGTAAATCTAAAAAAACAAAAACAAAATGAGAAGAAGGAAACTAGAAACGTCAAGTGAAAAACAATGAAAAGACATGAACATGTCAAGAAACGGGAAACCTGAAGAGAGACTGAATATTTGAACAGCAGTATCAAACAAAATAATGAAAGGTCAAATATGAAAACAAGAATACAAAATCTAAAAAAAAATATGGGAAGACAAAAGCATCAAAATTAAAACTATTCTGATACTTCAAGAGAAAGACTAAAAACCTTCTCCATCGTATGACCAGGACATGGATGCCAAGGAGACAACCTGATGAATAAAACTGAATCCCTCTTAATACCAGGAACAAACCGGAATAAAGTAAAGACAAGCAGGAAAGCAACATATCGAAAAATATTTTGAAGAAAACAACAAAATAGCCTAAACAAAGGAAAACTACGTGGATACTTCAACGTGAAAGCCTAAGGACCTTGCTCAAAGAGATAGTCAGAACCAAGGGCTACATATATGGGAAAACTGAAGACCATTGAAACTGTAAACAGCAGTATCAACTAGAAAATATAACATAAAGAACAAACAGAAAGCCACAAATCCAAAATCTAAAATATAAAAGAAAGGGAATTAAAATATGTTTACTCCTAGTTCTACAAGCTAAAAGGAGTCTTAACTCAAAGTATAAACACTGATATGGCTAGGAGAAAGAGAAAATCTGAAGATAAACGAAATTTTAACTTCAAGAGTATGCGTTTATAGAAGGTAGCCGTTCTTTTTTTATTATTTTAGAAATGTAAATTGGCAACCAAGGAAAATTCATATTAACAATAGTGTTGTGCCAGACATGATGGGACATGTAAAAATATATTGATACATACCATCGAAAAGAAAGGTTTTAAGGAGAAGCATGGACATTAAGGACTTTTAATAAGTCTGCTTAATGCAAGAGAGAAAGCTATTTACAAGAAACAAATACTGTTTTTAATTCATTGTTATTTCCTGTTCGTGGTAAAAAAAAACATTTCAATGCTTCATACTTCTTGAGCCAACTCATATTTCTATTGCATATCATCTAAATAAAAAGGTTTGAGAAATACCTGGTTCGTGCCAGGGAGATGAAAAAAAAGAACCCGCAAAAAAACAAGATGACGGTGGATTACTAATGTTTTAGTTTAGTTGGGTTGAATTTGAAACGACCTGTCAATCCTTGTTGGTTACTTTTATTGCCGAAGACGTTTTGTGTTTATTCATTCTTGAGCTGTGTACTCATTTTTTTTTAAATCAAATACTTTTAAAACATAATTTTTTAAGTCCATTTGATTCTATTTAACGCCATCAGAAGGAACCACCTCCCCGGGCCAGAGTGGACCAGAAGTAATTGTGATGAATGAAACTCCGGCATCTTCTCAGAGAATCGCCGAATTGGAATTGCACCCATGCATATAGAGTGTAACGGTCGCCTTCTAGCAGATAATAAAGAATGGTTGGGGATTGCCATAAAGGGTAACTATGGATTGAGATAAATATAGAGTACAAGAGTGTGTGACATGTGTCAGCCGATGATCAGAGAGGGTGTCTCCAACCCCGCGTCTAGAGCAGGATGTTTACTGCTGCATAGTTATGGATTCGCGTCCTTAAGCATCAACGGGTAACCACCTTAAAAACAAGAGGTAGCCCCAATTAGGAAGGGAGATTTAATCTCTTTCAGAGATGTTAGACGTATGTATTCTATAGTCCCACTCGACAGGGCAGCGGAAGTATGCAGTAATTTCGAACAAATCTAATTTTATTCCTATGAGGTTACTGTACCCACTCAAGAGCCTGTTAACATGAAATTAATGCCAAATGAAAGGGGGGACACCATCAGATAGGCAGTTTAGTGTCCAATATTCGAAACCCCTTTACTTGGTGGGGGTGCTACTCCTCGGCACGAGAATACCAGGCAGCATAGTTCTAATGCGCGCACTGACTTGTTAGCAAACCAAAGGAAAATGTTAATGAAC
>CM042141.1:43475823-43483323 GCA_023376005.1 Doryteuthis pealeii
GGAGAATATTTCCAATGCCCTAATATTATCCAAAAACGTTCCTCATATATATTTATAGCCTATACTGAATATATGGTAGTATATTATTTTTATTATTATATATTATAATATATCATTAATTAATTCTACAGATTTTTCAGCTCACTCTTAGTTATTTTTCATCTTCTGTAGTCTATACACACACAGATCATATATATTTAATTTATTTTTATTTTTAAAAACCCTCTGAGCGGCCAATGAAAAGAACTCCGACAATACTTTTTAATACACAAACTGGTGGCTGGAGAAAAAAAATATATATATAAAAAAAGAAAAGACCAAAACATTTGTTACATTTATCAAACTGCCCCGTGTAATGCCACAAGAAAACGCACAGTTAGCCTGTTTTTACGATGCTCAATACACAAGTAGAATGCCTACCTAATAATATAAACAAGTCTAAAGAGTCAGAACTACCCTACCTGGTTATATAGGATCATCAGGATTCTGAAATTATCCTTTAATCTGTTTGGTGCTTGGATAAGGTGTTTCTAACTCTTTAGGCTTATATATATTAAAGTGAATCAAGATCTATTTTTATACAGATCATCTGATATATGCTATTCAGTTATACTTTTCTTTAATTTGTAACTTTATTAAGTGAATTTACCTGCAGATAGTCATTGAGATATTTATACATTAGATTAAAGATACTTCTAATTTTCAATAGAGAAAAAGTTTTTATAGTTTTATGAGTATCTCTTTTGGTACAATAATGTTCAAACTATATGTGAATAATAAGATTTTATTCGAGGTCAGATGCAGTGCCAGCATCGGGAACAATTAATCTTGCTAAGAATTAGAATCATCAATAACTTAAAATTGGTTGATTTTTTTAATAGGCCTTCTTTGGATTCTTTGTGCAAAAATGCTTTTATAACCCAATTTTTAAGTAGTAGGGAAGCTCTAGAACTCATTTATTGACAAAAATAGGTTATTACAGCCTATATTTGGCCCCACTAAATTTGGAGAGCTAAAAATTGACAATAACTCTGCAAATTTTATTGAATTGGAAGTATCATATGTGGGGAATGTCTAATCTTAACATTGTCACACCTGGAACAAATCTAGTGAGGGAGAGATGAGTGATATTTTAATATTTTTCTGATGATTTGATATGAAATTTACCCGCTGTATATTACTAAAGATTTGCTAGATATGTTATATATGAATGCACAATTAGCACCTCATTGTTTTAGATTTGTTATTAGATGCACAATATACTTAGATGGAGATAAAGCCATGTTCCCAAACCAATTTGCACCGGAATAATTTTTGGTTAGTGTGTAGATTCACTGTGAACCCCCATTTTTTAATCATGCCAAAATTCTTTGTCATATTGAAGAAGTAAATATGGAATGAATTCCGACAACATATAGAAATTAGAAAAACAATGTTCAAAAAAAAAAAAAATATAAATGAATTTATTCTATTATTACATATGTTTATGTTGACGCTTAAAACGTTTCCGGTTTATGTTAAACCTTCTTCAGGACAATATAATAGAAAAGAAAAATAAATTTTTCTTTAAACGCGTGATGGATATTTTTTAAAGAACTAGAGTGGGAAATGTGTATGAAAAAAAAAGAAAGGTTCATAGCCGTTAATATTGTCCTGAGAGAAGGTTTTATTGGTTTAAGCCGTTGACGGTCAACATCAAAATAAATTCATCTCCCTTTCTTTTTTCTTTTTTTTTCTTTTTTTTTTTTTTTTTTGTGAAGCGCGGACTTTATTTTTCTAATTTCTATAGTTTCTTCTTAAATAGAATCATCAAATATAATTGTTTTTTTTTGTTTTTTTTACTGTTGTCCTCTCTTTATTGTGGTAGTTTGGTGGCATATTGTGGGTAGCAGGGGGGAGGACGTTTTGGTTACTGTATGCGCTCTGGCCTTGCCGAGGGGTGTCTTGTGTATCCGAGCAGAGCAAGGGAAGTTTCGAGGCACTTTGTTGATCAACAGCGCAAACTATTCAAAATGATTTCCTAGGTTGGGTATTGCTAGGGGCTTGATACACAAGAAACACCTGAGGGAAGGCAGAGGATACAGCGGGCTGGAAACGTGAGTTTGGAGATACCACTATAGAAGGAGGGAGGACAACAGTGCCAAATCAAAATTATGGCCTCAGCCTCATAAAAAAATCTCAGAAATAAGATATTCCTCAAAATATCTTCAGGTGGACGCTCTGTTCTAATAGTTGTTATTTTTTTCTCTAAGTAAAGGTTTTAAGCTGTCCTCTTAGTATATAAAAATATCTCCTTTATTGCAGAATTGTAAGGGGATTTTAAAGAAAAATAATTCAATGAATTGATGAGAGAACTTTTTCTTGGAGAAGCAAATAACATGGGTAATGTTTTCATTCAAGGCAAGTTTTGATAAATGTTCAACATCGAGGGCAGGTAGCTTTTTGCAAATTTGGGTTAGGAGCTTAAGTTTTTTATTTTTTATACGTAGTTCAAAATTTATTTTTACTTCCATTGAATACAGAAATTATATGGTGTGTACCGCATTATATTTAAGATATGGTTATCTTTTTTTATCAAAACTTTTTTCTTTTTTTTCTCTTTTTTTCACATCCATTTATCAATATTTCTTGTTTTTGAAGAAGATAACCAAACAGACTTTTATTATTTATTTATTTTATCTATTTATTTCTAATGTGTAGGTAGAAAATGTTATTTTTAATGAATGGTTTTGATTTGATTCAAGCTTGGATTATTTGGACCTATTGTTCCCATCTTTATTGTAACTAGTACAAAAATTAAAAAAAACCACCCTCCGGGCGATTGCTAAAATAGATTTTTGAACATATTGCCTGAGGGGTGGAGTAAAAAATGTAATGTCAGTGGAATTTGTACCCGAGAGTAAAGTAAATCATCAATTCATTAAAGGATTGGGAGAAAAATAAAACAATTTGAAATTAAACTTTAAATATGTAATGGGAAAAGGAACAAATTATATATAGATATATAAACGGCAGTCATGTATTTATTATAACTTTGTTTTAAAAACAATTGAGGACTGTCTAATGTTGCATGTTCAATCTTTGAGTGTATTTATTGGATAAATACACTCAAATTAGAACATGCCAAATCGTAGAATACATTTATTCTATGTTATGGCGATTTGGTAATGTGACGTAAGCAGTGACGTAATTTTTGTAAGCAGGACAAAAACCGGAAGCGAATATCCATATCTTTATTGTTATATACACAAGTTTTCGGCCCAATTGTACCCTTAGCTTCTACAGCTATTTCTGGCGAAATCGGGAACTTCTCTCTAATTCAGGAACCCTCTTGTTCAAGCCTTTTGTGTCACAATCAGTGAGCCTTCATGGAACTTTGAAACCGAATCCTTGTATTCAAATCCATGGGGGTAGACTGTTCTCATTTCGTTAACCATGACAGGTACAAGTGTTAAGCGAGGTGGATTATCGCCCTTGGTCAGGATTGGAGGAGGACCTGCAAAGGAGAGAGTGATTGTCACTTAGAGCTGTATTAACGTCAACCCTGGGGATATCCTTTGTGCCATGTGCTGAAGCAATAAAGATGAGGAGGGCAATGTCCCTGAATAATACAAATAAATACAAATTATCGCCCATCTCAAAAAGTTCAGAAAATGATTCAACTTGATATTAAAGCATGAATTATTATTGAAAGGAGAAGAATATATGGGTCAATGAGTTTGTCAGACAATTGTATCCTTTCTACATATACTTGGAGTGGTTTGGTAAACACGGGATCAAAGAGTTTATAAAAAAAAGGGATCAAAGTTAGACAAAAAGAAGATGATTGATTGGTTTAAATATTTTGGATTTGTCAGCCATATTAGATTACTTGATAATTTTATTGAAAGCCAACCACTAAAAATCTTATCTATTTCATATCTGATCTCTTGCCATCACAACCATAATTTTTATACAACAGTGTAGGAAAATTTTATTTAAAGTTTATTCTAAAAAAAAGAAAACTGTTTTTATTTTTTCATTGAAATAACATTTCATTAAAATGTAAAAACATTCTAAACCCATTGTTGTTAGTTTATCATAAATTATTTTTAACATTCCTCATAGTTTAAGAGGGTTTTCCTTGCTTTCAATGTTTTACATGTATTCACTTTGAATATATTTGTTGTTATCCTTCTTGCACATAATTAATGAGTTTGTTTGAAAAAGAAAGAAAACTCATTCAGGATGTTAAATAGGAAAGTATGTTCTTGTTCAGGGATGAATCCCAGTTGTGTGAATGCTAGTACTCCTCAAAAAATGAAATGTGTTTCAATGTGGCACATTTTAAACACACATTCCAATGTAAATTGCTTTTTGAAAGGACTTGGCAAAGTTATTTTTTGGCTTGTTTTTAGATTTATTGAATTATTTGCTTAACCTTTTAGTTTAAGGTTTATAATCTCTAAAAACTAAAAGATATCCATTTAGATAACTTTTTATGGTGATGTATTATCATAAATTAATGGCAATTATTTCATATCAATGGAAAAGCGTGCTATGTAATATTAACAATTATCCCTTAAAATTTTATTGATCATTTTAAAGTGTAATGTTTAATTATTCATAACGCTTTTTTTTTTTTTCATTTTTTTTTCTTTTCTTTTTTATAAATGATTTCTGGATTTTTTAAGTTGTAATCAATGCAAAATACCGAAACTTCAGTTATTGTAGAATTTTCTGACTGAATACTTTTGGTCTTCCGATGTTTATTTACTCTGCCATTTTAGACTAAATTAGATTGACATACAAGTTTACTGTGTGTTGGGACAACCCAGTGGGATTGAACTCATATTTACAATAACGCCATAAGACTATTTGCTATGTAACTGATTATCTCCAAATTAAAATATCATAAAATATTTTATTGATCTATGTGCGGATTGTAAAGAGTTTTAATTTGATTAAAATTTTTTTAATTGTATTAATCATTTTAGATTCTATTTATTTATTTTATATTTTTTAAAATATATGATTGATATTTTAAATGCAATATTTTAAATGCAAGTCATTTTCTTTACTACCTGCATAGAATTATTTGATAATTGCAGATGAGTTCTTTAATACTTGTGTTGGATACTGAAAAGTTCTTGTCTCAACCAATAAGGGAACTTTCTTTTTATAGTACTTTTCTAGTTTTGAGAAAACTCAAGAGGTTATTGAAGAGCAAGTTGGTAGGGAACTTCCAGTACAATAAACATGTGTGATATAGGCGAGAGGTATTACGCCATGACTCTGAAGGTTATTTCCGCTCTTTTTTGTGTGTGGTGTGTGTGGGGGGGCGTAAAGAAACTCTCAGTAAATTTTTCCTGGCATATAAGTTGGGCGTGGAAGTGTTAAGTTCAAATTGCCAGAAGAGAGGGTTTTGATTTAAAATAAATGGCATAACAAAATAAAGACTAGTAAACTCTGTTCAAGAAATATGTTTAATAGGTAAGTAAAGGTCACCTCGGTTAAATTTAAACAAAAGTTTTCTTTTCTTTCTTTTATAAGACCTAAGTTTTGGTCTAATTGTTTAGAGTATTTTTTAAATATTCTCTAATTTTGATTTGGAATTACTAAGATGAGAATTATTATGGAGGGTAGAGGGCACAATGTACTTGGGGACGGAGTGCTGATGGTCAGTTATTAGTATAGGGGTGTCCTATTATTTTTATACCCTCAAAACCGCGTTTTAGGTGTCTGTCGAGAAGTGGTAGAAGCCTGGGGATTTGTTGGTTAAACTTAAGTTATTTCTTTTTTTCTTTTTATTGCGTTTTCTTTGGTAGTGGCGTTTTTTTCTTTTTTCTTTTTTTTTCGTCCTGGTCTTTTTTATTCTTTATTTTTTCTTTTTATTCTTTTGCTCTTTTCTGTTTTCTTTTTATTCTTTTATCTTTTTTCTTTTTCCTTTTTTTTTCCTTTTTCTTTTTCTTTTTCTTTTTTCTCTTTCCTTTTTATTCCTTTTCCTTTTATCCTTTTTTTTTTTTTAAATCTTTTTCCTTCTCTTATTCCTTCTTTTTTTAATTCTTTTCTTTTTTTTTTTTTTTTTTTTTTTTTCGTATTTCTTTTTTTTTTTTCTTTTTTTATTGATTATTTTCTTTGTTTCTTTTTCCTTTTTTTCTTTGCTTTTTTAAACTGTTCTTCTTTTCTTTTTTTTTGGTGTTGGGGGTGTGGTTTTGGGCTTGTGGGTGTTTGGTTGGTTGGTTTTGGTTTTTGGGGTGTGTGGTTTGGGGGTGGGTTTGGGGTGGGGGTGTGGTGGTTGGTATGGTTGGGGGGTTGGGTGGGGTGGGTGGGTGGGGTTTGTGTGTTGTTGGTATCGTGGGCATTTGGTGGGGTTGTTTGGTTGGTTGTGTGGTTGGGGTGGGTGGGTGTGTTTTTGTGTTCTTGTCTTCTTGTTTTTCTTTTTTCTTGGTTTGTTGTTCTGGTGCTTTTATTCGGGGGTACGGTTTTTGTAGTGGGAGTTGTTGGGTTTCTTTTTTTTCTCCTTTTTTCCTTTTCCTTTCTTTTCCTATTTTTTCTTTTTTTAAATTCTTTTTTTCTTTTTTCTCTTTGCTTTGCTTAATTTTTTTAACACTAAATTCCTTTATTCAATCCAAGGGTATACTTTCTCTTAATCCATTCTATACTAAGAGGTTATTTTGTATTATTTCTAGTTTTGAATTTCTGCTAATATCACTTGTCTGTCTCTTCAACATGACCAGATATAAGACTTTTTGCAATGCCTCAATCCAGGCATAGTTGATAAGTGCTGGTTAAAATGGATCTACTTACCTGGTGGTCATGAGTTCAATCCTGGTTGGGTAAGGCAAAAAAAAAAAAAAAAAATCATTTTCTCTGGTTCAATGGAGTGAATACAAACTGATATCACAGAAGAATGAAAATAAATTATATTCTACAAAGTAACAGCAGAAATACCCTCTCTACATTTTAAACTGTCGTTGTAATTGGTGGAAATGAACATAGGTAGCTCAATCTAGCTTAAATATCTTTCCCCCTGCCCTGCTCAGATACAATTGGTATAACAATCAATGGCTTTGGACCCAAGAGGTCATGTCTGGCGTAATTGGTCTTACAGGACTTTTTGGCAAGATAAAAGTAAGAGAGTAAAGGCGTGCGGGGGTGGCCTGGGGAAGTCGGTGAGAGTCAGCCAGTTCAGGCACAGGAGTCTGTCCCCTTTTCAAATAGCGTTAAAAAAATTCTAGATCCAAGGAAAATGTTTTTGGCGTCTGGGGTGGAGCAACCCCCTGCCATCAGCTCCTTACTATCGCAATCAGATTCCTCTGCTACTCCATACGTTGAGTTGGTGAGGACGCGGTATCGAACTAGGAAACTTGTGGTTTTCTAAGTGAACGCTCTACCGACTGAGCTAACCCGGCAAATAGCATTGGTATTGGGGGGTAATTCGTTCTAGTGGTGTTCTTTGATTAATCAAAATGAACCTGTGGTGGGTATGAAGATTTGGGACAGGGGGCAAATCATCTC
>CM042141.1:43488323-43516704 GCA_023376005.1 Doryteuthis pealeii
ACAAAGATTGCCTTGCAAGAGAAAAGGAGAGCAAGGCGGAGTGTCAAACAAGACCGGTGTCCCAAACATAAAAAAATGACTTCATTGTCATTAAGAGTACATAAACGTGGCCAACTGCCAATTCTGTCAATTTTACCGCCGTAATTAAATTCATTCAAACACGTCATCGCGTCAAGAATAGTCTACAAGGCGCATTGGGAATTTATAAATCTATTCCTGGTTGTCAACGCACCGTAATTCGATTACCTGTTGATGAAAAATGTCATAATATATCCGTAATTTCTAAAGTATGTCGGTGCCACATTCCATAGCGTATCCTCTTCAATGCCAAATTGATGATATTAGTTTTATTTGTAAACAAATGCACGTGTTCGGTGGGCCAGATCTGGATGCTTCGTCTGGAATGAATAAACAGCGTATGTGTTCGTGTGTGCGTAACTTTTGTCGGTAGATTCCGCACACACACACACACACACACACACACACACATACACATATACATACGAAGTAGTCAAACAGTGTTTTTAAAAATGGTGAAGGCCGACAATTTCTGGGAGATTATGTGCTTAATTAAAGTCATACCAAATTTTGTTAATTAATTAATTGTAACTAAATGAATTAGGCGTGCATATCGGTTTAAATGTAAAGCGTAAACAAATTGAGAAAAAGTCATCTCTGAGTTGAATTGTTATCGATTTGTTTACGCTTTACATTTAAACCGATATGCACGCCTAATTCATTTAGTTACAATTAATTAATTAACAAAATTAGGTATGACTTTAATTAAGCACATAATCTCCCACACATATACATATATATGTGTGTGTGTGTGTATGTGTGTGTGTATGGGTGTGTATGTTCAAACCTTTATATCTGTTCAAATCTATGAAACTCAGTTGGTGTTCGGGTGAAATTTGACAGTTGCATTAGGAAAAAGAAAAAGTGCTTGGTAACTACAAAATTTAATGAATTGTAAAGAAATTCAATTGGCACGGAAATTGCACGTCGGTCAACAAGTTTCACTCAAAATAACCGCCATTAGCGTCAATCACAGCCTCAATTCTGTTCCGGAACCTGGAAGAAGCTGATGTTAGAGTTTCCCTGGGAAGGGTCTCAAAAACTACCTTAATTCTGTCGATTAACTGGGCTTTTGTAGGACTGGCACGGGATAGGTATCTTTCTCAACAGCCCCCCATACATAATAATCCATGGGGTTAAGATCTGGGGAGTTCGGAGGCCAAACATTGGGACTGGTGTAGTCCTAAAAATTCGCCGACAAACATTTTTGACTTTTCCCAGAGTTGTGGCATGGTGTAGTCCTAAAAATTCGCCGACAACCATTTTTGACTTTTCCCAGAGTTGTGGCAGGGTGTCGAATCTTGCTGCCATACATATGGCCTACCATTGGCTACCCTTGTTATCCAGAGCATGAATTCAACTAGATACCCTCTCTGAAAAAAATGCGTCAGAAGACACACATCCGAAAACTGCATGAATAGTGTCCTTTGGACTGTATCAAACCATCTGTTATTCTGCGTGTTGTGCTTTTTATCTTAGTAAAAGTTTTTCTAATCAGAAAAGAACCAGATTGTTTGTGGTTCAGCAGGATGTTTCACTTTGCTCATAAGTTTATTCGCCTTTGGCAGTCTATTTTCACGAGCCTTTTCTGGGAGCAGTTGACTTCTGAGACACTTATATAAGTAGTAGCGAAGTTCTTCACTGAGTGCAAGCTTTATGGTAGAGGTTGAAACATGCAATTCACGTGACAAAGCCCGAATTCCAATGCCAGGGTCCGCCAACACTTTTTTCTGCAGATTCTCGAGCAATAACATCGTCTGTTATGTTGCTTTCTTCTAGCCACAACCTCGTAGTTTCCATTGCAATTTTCCAGTTTACGCCTGATTGTTTTTTCAGGGAGTATTGGGCAGCAACCATAATTTCCTTATTTTGATTGGAGGCACAGATCATCAGTATACAAGTTATTCTCTTCCATGATTCAGATGGTTTCCTGTCATCCATTCTATCTGTCATGTGCCATCACGTATATGAATGAAGCATGACCTAAGCTTTTAAATGATGCGTGGTGTGCGTCAATACCTCCAACTTGCAGAGCAAAATAGCCAAATATGAATACGTCAAATTTATCCTGAACATCCTGTATATATGACTGGATACATACAAATATATATTCCATGTATAAATATATTTATTACACCTGTGTACACAGTGATACAAACACGCACACACACACACACACACACACTAATACATACACACACACCTACTCACTCACACACACACACACACACACACATATATATTATATATATATATGTGTGTGTGTGTTGTGTGTGTGTGTGTGTGTGTGTGTATCCACCGGGTACGTAGGTGTAATAAATAATATTCCATGTATAGAATTATATTATTTAGAGGTACTTTAGATCACAATCTACATAAGTATTATTGCTAAACCGGTGCACCCGTTTCTAGGCGCATGTGGGGGGGGGGTGAGCAGATGCACCTACTTGCATTCTATATTTGTGTTCTGAGTTTTCTGTATGTATGCGTCTCGGTGGGGTGCATGGCGGGGGGGAGTCGTAGCGCGCCAAACTTTATTCAGGAATTTACTGAGGACTAACCAGTTCTCAACGCGTCACTATTCTAAGCCGAACTCGGATGTCCGTTTTCCGCAGATATTTTGTTATTTGGAAATTTTTTTAATGTTTATTTATTTATTTGCTTGTTTTTCTTTATTTATTCATCTTTTTTATTATCTTTTTTATTTATTTATTTATTTATTATTTTTTTTTTTGTTGCTTTCTACGTCCAAACAGATTGACTTTTAAACATGTGTGGCAGCCAAAGAGGCGAGTCTGACGTCTGTTACGTTGGAATAATAACGATGACCACTATGACACCACGGCGATACGACAGCTCGGCAAAAAAAGCGATAGATAAAAATAGTTCGAAATGGTCTTTTGTAATTCTGGATTAACATTGTTAGAAAGAAAAAAAAACTAACAAAACAAAACAAAACAAAAAATGTTAAAACAATAAAAAAAAATAAACAAGCAAAAAACCATGACACACATACTCGTATGGACACAACGCTACCCACACAGAGACGCACACAAGGACTCCTATCCATCCAAAGACAAAACGCAAAAGAAGGAAAACGAAGACATAATGATGAATTTTTAGAGACGAAATAATAGAACAAATTAAAGTAGAACAAAGGGAAATAATAAATAAATAAAGATAAATAAATAACAAAACATTTAAATAAAAGAAAATAACAAATAACAAAGAAAAAAAAGAGAATCGAGGGCATACATGAATTTTGATAACAACAACAAAGCATCCGATTTGCATATGGATGTCTGGCTAGGATAATGATAAAATGTATGACGAACAAGTTAAAAAAAAACTATAATTAAGATGGCGATAATAATAATAATAATAATAATAATAATAATAATAATAATAATAATAATAATAATAAACATAAAATTCTCTGTGACTTTGAGATAGAAACGGATCACCTTATCCCAACAAGAAGACCAGACCTAGTGTTGATTAACAAAAAAGAAAGAGCTTGTCAACTGGTGGGTTTTGTAGTTCCGGCAGGTCACAGGGTGAAGCTGAAGGAAAATGAAAAAAAAAATGGACAAATACCTGGATCTTGCCAGAGAACTGAAAAAGTTATGGAATACGAAAGTCAAAGTTATACCAATTGGAGTTGGTGCACTTGGAACGGTCCCAAAAAGATTGGAAAAAAGTTTGGAAAATCTGGAAATCAGAGAGAGAATCGAGACCATTCAGAACACTATACTGCTGCAATCTACCAGAATACTCAGTAGATTCTTGGAGACCTGAGGAGACATGTTGTCACTCACACTCCAGTGAAAAACTCAAAAGGAGTAAATAATAATAATAATAATAATAATAATAATAATAATAATAATAATGACCATGCACAAGGCTCTTCACCCTAGAGACGACCATGCACAAGGCTCTTCACCCTAGAGACGACAGAGATAATAATAATAATAATAATAATAATAATAATAATAATAATAATAATAATAATAATAATAATAATAATAAATGGATTAAAACGGAAAAAGATCAAGAAGAAAATCTTCACATAGGAAATGTCTATCGTGTTTAAAACAGCATGCATATATATATATATATATATATATATATAATTCTATACATGGAATATGAAATCATTACACCTATGTAACTATTGATACACAAACACACACGCACGCACACACATATATGTGTATATGCGTTAAAGTGTATGCCTGTGTTAGCGTGCGTTTAAAATTAGCAGTTTAAATCTTTGGAACTCCAGTTCTTATAGATTGCTGTCCTTAACTACCTATCTATGTAACTACAATTAAAACTATCAATCAAAACTATCTCTGCATCTCTGTTGGTTCATATACATTTATAATGATTTAAATTTATATATTTATATTCATGTTCCTTAATAGTACGACCGTTATCATCTCGCAAAACCCCTTCTAAAAACGAGACCGTTCAAATCATCCAAGGTGAAATACAATAACGTAAACCCTGATTATCTAGTCTTGCTTATCCGCTAAATGTTTATTAATAAAAAAGATTAAACGGAGGAAAGAAAAAAAATGGTGAGAGAGCGTTAAATCATGATTATTATAATTTTTACATGTTAAACTAATTCGCAATAGTTCTTATATAAACATATAAAACGTCGTACTAATCAAATTATATAATTAAAAAATGATTAAATTAAAACCAGTTGATAAAAGTTAAAAGTATCAGAAAAAAGAAAAGAAAAATACAAACAATAATAATAATAATAAAATAAACAACTTAACAAAAATATATAATGTATAAAAGATAATTAAATAGATATATAACGAAATGATCTTTATTCATTTATAAATGAATCTTATTTATAATTGAGATTGAGTGTTTGTCTGTCTGTAACTGAAACTATATCACTACTCAAATCACAATCAAAAACTATATCACAATCAAATATCCACAGGTTGTGCTATTAAATAATCATGGCTATTCTTGCTTCTTCAATTCTCCATTCTTCTGCTCTTACTCTATTAGCCATTTTCTTCCTGTGATTTCTTTCTTTCTTTCTGTTTACTTGAATTCAATACAATCAGAAGTGTCCATTCATTCGTTCATAATCCCATCCCATTTGAGAGAAACTGTGCTATTAATAATTTAACCGAAATCAGGTTATCTAAAAAAATAGTACAAGCATATGCATGACTGGATGAGAAGGGTGATCTAGTAAATAATGTAGAAACGACAATACAACGACCGTACTAATATTAGAATCTATTTAAGATACTGAAAAACGAAATATTCTCTATGTCCTAGATTTAAAAGTATCTCCCTATCAAAGTCAGTGTAACACAATGGGGAGTTCCACTGGGGATTAATATGTATTAACCAGAAAAGAAAAATCGGTTTTATATGTAGGCCTAAGAAGTCATTTTCTTAGATAGAAAAACATGATAAAACTTTGGATGAGGTATACAATTTCAAGCAAAGGTCAATGCAGCTACTAAGTTGATGCGTTAGCTAAAGCTCTCAAAATTGCAGGTAGTTTTTACTATTGAATATGGTTTCACAAACATTTTGCTATAAAAATCATAGTGTAATTATCAAATAGAATAAGAATATTTTAAAGCTAGTCGTGAGAATCGGTTAGTAAAGTTAGAGATTCAAATTTAGCTGAGCGACCGAAGTGTAGTATTGTCATAGGCCGGAAGCTAAAAGGACACGAGCTAGATAGAACTAGTTTGCAGATAGACCTAAAGGGTTCTTTATTTCTCATTCACCCTGTGTGGTCTTTTCGGTGAAAGCAGAGAGAGAATCGGTTAATCTTTTCTATCATAAATCCCATTCGTTATCACTAACTCGCAACTTACGAGACTAGCTGAACACTCCCTAAAATGGAGCCGGCAATATACACAAGTCCGTTCATTTTGAGATTCTCGACCAAAAAGAGTGATTCCCCTTACTTTTGCGTGTCATGTCGGGGGGAGAGTTGCCATATCCGTTTCGGTTCTAGTGCAGAAATTTTTGGGACATCCGGGTATGTGTTTATTTAGTACAGTAATCATTCATCCGGGACTGTATGACGTACATTGAATGCTTTTAGAATCTTAGTCAGCTAAAAACTTTCTTTTCTTTATTCTTATTTGTTTTTACGTAGAAATTAGATTATCGTTTTCTTTTCAATTTGAATTGTCTATAAGCCGTTCAATTACGTTATACGAAGGAAATAGATACAAGTGGTGTACTCCCTATTTCTCGACATGCGTGTTGATTACTTTTAGAAACCTGAATAAAGACGTCAAAAATAAGCTATGTCTTGGTGCTCCTCTATAAAAACTAGGACATAGAAACAAACACAAATGAAATAAAAACAAGGAAAACTGTCCGAAATATGAGAATTATTCAGTTCTGATTATGTTGAACCCACAGGCTAAATTTAAAAGTCGCAAGAAGTCCCAGACCAGAAAAAAGAGAAGAACCAGCCCAGATAGAAGTAGAGGCAATCCGGTTGGCTAAGAATATAAGTATAAATATACGAAGTAAGAAGTCTATATAACAATTTTTTACAAAGCTATTCCCGCATATATATTACTACTGAATAGCAAGTTCGATCCTCGCTGGATACCCAATACAAATAAGGCGCCCGATCGTCATGTAATGAAATTTAAGAATGTTTTTGTGCTCGCCCTCTATTATAAAAAGAAACTAGCTCGATAAAATCTTTCTCCAAATTAATTATTTTTCTTTATCTTTTGTATTATTTGTATTATTCGGATTATTTTCCTCATCTTCATTGTTATCTACACAATGTTTAAGCAGATGTGCCCTTTGGCCTTCTTCATGATTTTCTTCGCGAACTCGGGAACCTTCTTTTCAAACTCGGGAATTTTTCGAGCTCGGGAGCCTTCACGTCGTAATCAGGAGCCTTCACAGAACTTCAAACCCATGGAGTCCATGGAGGTAGAGTTTTCTCATTTCGTTAACCATGTCCAGGTACAAGTGTTAAGCTGTGTTAAGACTTCTATACTCTTATCACTCTTGGCCAGGATTGAACCTTCAACCTATAAATTATTGTCACTTAGAACTCTATTAACCCAAACTTTATATCCGTTGCCTCATGTGTCTAACTGGACACTTCATAATTTGTATTATTATAAAACAAATTACCATTTTTGACACATGTGGCAACGGACATAAGATTTGGACACATGGCGCAACGGATATAAGGTTTGAGTTAAAAAAGTTATTTTTATTTTTTTCTTAGAATTAGATCCCATGATTGATTTAAACATGGACCAGAAAACAATCAAATTGATGACAACGCACAAGACCTTACATCTTATATATATATATAGATAGATAAGCATCCTTCTACTAGAGACTATGGCGTAGTGTCCAAAAAACAACTGCACACAAACAGTGATGCTTGTCGGGACTGCTGTTATATCTCCTGATTTCTGGCTCTATTTGCTGTGGTGGTTACTTTCCTTTGTTTCACTCCTTTTCAGGCCTTGTTTGACAGTGAAGTGCCAGACCGCTCGGTTCTCTGCACATACCTTCTGTGTTGGCGTTAATGTGACATGTCTTCACGTCTTTCTTGCAGACGTCTTTGAACTGTAGTCGTGGGCTACCTGCCGATCAGGAGCCTTCTGCTAATTTGCCATACAGAGGATATTTGGGGATGCTGTTGAATTATATTGATATAAGGCATGGGGCAAATGGTCACTCCTAAATATAGACTCGTTGACTACCACGTGACCTGGGGTAGATTTCTATTGTCCAATCACTGGCACTGCTGCTGCTGCTTCTGCTGTATAAATAGAGGCACCATTCTGAGCTTATTTCATTGACATTTGGATTCTCTTGGACGTAGGACTTACAAAGAATACTCTAGAACCGGATTCTTATTGGCTTGCTTACTTACTTATTACATCTGGAACTAAGGATGCCGACCAGATACTTAACAGATGCGACCTTTCTCTATCATTCTGATATAAGCGAGCCAGCGAAAGCACCTGTTGCAGACTATGGCGAACATGCTGTACATATTGGCCCAGCCCAGCTCTTCTGAGCTAGGCTCTTTATGCTGCCAGCGGATGTGCTGAATTCGTCGTAGGCAGCTGAGATAGAACCTCAGAGATAGACATACATAAATATACTAATGTTACAATAAGAGTGAAACTCTCCTATTCACCGCAATTGATGTCTGATTTTTATCTTTGTCATTCTACCCTTTGTTAAATGTACCTATGAATTAAAATATTATTAAATTGAAATTCGGTGTCTGTATGTCTGTAACCGAAACTACATCAATTATTTCGTCGACATACCCCCAGAAATAGTTTAAGTTTATCAATATTTAATCTATAGTCAAAATCATTAATACATAGAATAAATCTTATTTATAAATGATGTCTTTAGGAAAATCTGAATTAGATTTGCCTCAACAGTCTATGTTAATGCATTTAAAATCTTGTGTCTTATATAGTTATTTACTAAGCTTAGATGTGACACAAGGCCAGGGGTATGGAGCGCCCAAAATAAATCGAATCCACTAACAATGGTCTTTAAATCTAGTTTGCTAACCATTACATCAAGGGAGGTGTCAATATGTGTTATATATCACTAAGAAATAAAGGTTTACAAAATATATATCATGGTTAATTTGCATATTGGTTTTAACAAAACCGGGATTAATAGACAATTATTTGGTGCTATTGATCTCTAATATTATTGTTTTATTCTGCAGCGTATTAAAATTAATCATATGAATGATTTCATATAGAAACGAATCAAAATAAAATTAAGATAAGTGTAATCTTTTTATATACGTTCTTAATTAATTTCGTTAGTCTTTCTGATTCATGTCATTACATTAAAACTTACATATTTACACTAGGAGGGTGCATAATTCATGATAGTTCATCGATACTTTTTTGAATTCTGAGTTGTCCCTCTTCTACATCGGATACCATACCAAAGCCCGTTTGCCGTACTATAGCTCGAGAGTTAATAAATGTCACGAGCCTCAGGAAATTCTTAAAATTTTGTTTGAAAACTCACAGAATTCTTCAACACCATCAAAGCATATTTGATCAAAACATCTGGACTAAAAGGAAGAACTGTCTTTTTTCAATCAAAAGCGAAAAGGCACACGTGCCGCATTTTTCCATTTAGCCATTTTTTTTTTTTTTCATTTTCTGCAGAATGTATCTGGTTAAAAAAAAATCACTTTCTAAAGTGCTACTGTAATATTAAAAAAGGAATGAAATGACGGCTGAAGGGTTGAAATGAAACAGGGAAAAATGCAATCCATCGTAAGTGCAAAAAAAAAAGAAAAAAAAGGTTTTGCCGGTAATTATTTTCTAAAACAAAACGTAGAGACAGAGCCGAAAGAAATTCTTGATTTGGGATTCCAAAGAATATGTCGAGATACCAGATGTGACATGTTTGAGAAATACACATGCCCTAACAGAATAGAACTCACTTATTTACCTCCAATGGAAATAAATGTTCATGAAAGGAATAATGCAGCAAATAGCTTCTCCATTCTACCTATAAAATATCTCCTCTCACAACCCAAATTCTCTCCCTTCTCTCGCTTCTCGATTTTTGAATCCTTTTTGTTTTTGGATTTCAAGCCGTAAAAAGCACCCCACCCCCCATGTTTGTTATTTTATTTTTCATATGCTTATAAAATCAACAAAAGACGGTTCTCTCTGCTTTTTAACGATGATGATAGTTTAATGTTTGTTTCTTCTATCAGCTTCGTATGGCCGGTGCCTAGGAGTGGGCATCTAAACCTTAGTTGAGATTGTTTTACAAAATCCTTTTTTTTGGGTGATATTCAAATAGTATTGAATATTAATCTTGGCCTTAAGCAAGTTGTTTGTTTTTTTTTTTTGTTTTTGTTTTTTGCAAGTAACGAACAATTTGGGGGGGGGGGGGTTAATAGTAAATAAAATGTAATCCGTGATAAACTTTGAAAGTATTGTGCTTTAAAATAATCAATAATACAAACTGTTGGAAAGATTACATTTTCATATATCTCTTATCATAATGGAGATTTGGTGTCTGTCTGTAACCAAAACTATGTCACTGCTTACATCACAATACCCCCCGGAATTGTGTAAGTTTATCAATGAGCATTTAATTTATAGTCAAAATCATTAATATTGATACATAGAATAAATCTTATTAATGAGGTCTCTATAAAATCTAATTAAATTTGCCTCAAAACAGCCCGTGTTATTAGTGCATTTAAACTTCTGTAATCTGTCTTATATGTCACTAAAAAAAATGGTTTACATAATATATGGTTTGGTTAATTTGCATATTGGTTTTAACAAAAACTGGGTTTAATAAATAATTAATTGGTGTTATTGATCTCTAATATTTATTTTGTCATAATTTGTTTGACTGGGGAGCCTCTTTTTTATTTTTTTTATTTATTTATTTATTTTTTTTTTACATTTCTTTTTGTTTTCTTGTAAAATCTTAACAAATGTTTTAGTCTATTTCTGAATTAAAAAAAGTATGTTTGTCTAAATTCGTTTGCCTAAGAAATATGAGAGCCAACCAAATAATGTTATCAATATTTATAATATGAATTTAAATTTAGTACCTGGTTATATTTACCAACCCTCCACACAATCAGGATGTGACACGGTCAATTTCTTAAGCAGTGTTTTAAAGATTTGTCATAGAGAAGGTGTAAGTCGTAAATAATAAACTCGTCGACCCGTGTTCAAATTCTAGACGAGGCTGCATTTAACATAGCGCTAATTCTATTTGGAAAGGTATGCTTTTAAATACTCTCCATCCACCTCTGGTTAAATAGTATGGCAGTATGGGATCTAGGTAACCAGTCCAGGAGATAGAATACTCTGAATTCAAACCTGTTTAAATTCGCTTAAGAAATTGACCTTGTGTCGCATTCTGGTCGGAGGGGTTGGTAAATATATGTGTATATATATATTTACCAATCCCCCCCCCCGCACGAGCAGGATGTCACAGACTGGTTACCTAGAACCCATACTCCCATACTATTTCAAGGTCAATTTCTTAAGCGGAGTTCAACAGGTTTGAATTCAGAGTTTTCCTTCTCCTAGACCGATTGCCTAACCAAGGTTAAAGAGCCCAGTCTGCCCTACTATTTATCCATAGTTGGAGGGAGAGTAGGATTCATACCTTTCCCAACGGTATTAGCGCAAAGTGAAATGCAATTACCACGTCCAGGATTTGAACTCGGGGCGACGAGTCCATTTCCCATGACTTTAACTATTACACCACGCGCTTCCTATATGTGTGTATATATGTGTTTGCGTGCGTGGGTGGGTGTTGTCATGTCAAGGTTTATGAGCTCAGTCAGCCCTACTATTTACCCACAGTTGGATGGATAATAGTTGGATTCATATCTTTCCCAAAGGTATTAGCGTTATGTGAAATGCAACAAGTCTCGTCCAGGATTTGAACACATGTCGCTGTGTCCATTTTTCTACGACGAAAGCAGACACACCGGGTGCATTGTGAGGCATAATAGCACAACCTCCTTATTTCCTTAACGATGCACCCGGTGTGTAACTGCTTTCGTCGTAGAAAATGGACACAGCGACATGTGTTCAAATCCTGGACGAGACTTGTTGCATTCACATAAACGCTAATACCTTTGGGAAAGCTATTGAATCCAACTATTATCCATCCAACTGTGTGGTAAATAGTAGGGTGACTGAGCTCATAAACCCTTGACATGACAACACCCACCCACGCACGCAAACACATATATAACACATATAGGAAGCGCGTGGTGTAATAGTTAAAGTCATGGGAAATGGACTCGTGCCCCGAGTCAAATCCTGGGACGTCGGTAATTGCATTTCACTTTGCGCTAATTACCGTTGGGAAAGGTATGAATCCTACTCTCCTTCCAACTATGGATAAATAGTAGGGCAGACTGGGCTCTTTAACCTTGGTTAGGCAATCGGTCTAGGAGAAGGAAAACTCTGAATTCAAACCTGTTGAACTCCGCTTAAGAATTGACCTTGAAATAGTTGGAGTATGGGTTCTAGGTAACCAGTCTGTGACATCCTGCTCGTGCGGGGGGGATTGGTAAATATATATATACACATATATTACCAACCCCTCCGACCAGAATGCGACACAAGGTCAATTTCTAAGCGAATTTAAACAGGTTTTGAATTCAGAGTATTCTATCTCCTGGACTGGTTACCTAGATCCCATACTGCCATACTATTTAACCAGAGGTGGATGGAGAGTATTTAAAAGCATACCTTTCCAAATAGAATTAGCGCTATGTTAAATGCAGCCTCGTCTAGAATTTGAACACGGCGTCGACGAGTTATTTATTTACGACTTACACCTTCTCTTATGACAAATCTTTTAAAAACACTGCTTAAGAAATTGACCGTGTCACATCCCTGATTGTGTGGAGGTTGGTAAATATAACCAGGTACTAAATTAAATTCATATTATAATATTGATAACATTATTTGGTTGGCTCTCATATTTCTTAGGCAAACGAATTTAGACAAACATACTTTTTTTAATTCAGAATAGACTAAAACATTTGTTAGATTTTACAAGAAAACAAAAATGTAAAAAAAAAAAAATAAAATAAAATAAATAAAAATAAAATAAAAAAAAGAGGCTCCCCAGTCAAACAAATTATGACAAAAATAAATATTAGAGATCAATAACACCAATTAATTATTTATTAAACCCAGTTTTGTTAAAACCAATATGCAAATTAACCAAACCATATATTATGTTAAACCATTTTTTTTAGTGACATATAAGACAGATTACAGAAGTTTAAATGCACTAATAACACGGGCTGTTTTGAGGCAAATTTAATTAGATTTTTTATAGAGACCTCATTAATAAGATTTTACTATGTATCAATTATTAATGATTTTGACTATAAATTAATATGCTCATTGATAAACTTACACAATTCCGGGGGTATTGTGATGTAAGCAGTGACATAGTTTTGGTTACAGACAGACACCAAATCTCTCATTATGATAAGAGATATATGAAATGTAATCTTTCCAACAGTTTGTATTTTATTTGATTATTTTTTAAAGCACAATTACTTTTCAAAGTTTATCACGGATTACATTTATTTACTATTAACACCCCCCCCCCCAAATTGTTCGTTACTGCAAAAAACAAAAAAACCAAAAAAAAAAAAACAAACAACTTGCTTAAGGCCAAGATTAATATTCAATACTATTTGAATATCACCCAAAAAATAAGGATTTTGTAAACAATCTCAACTAAGGTTTAGATGCCCACTCTAGGCACCGCCATACGAAGCTGATAGAAGAAACCAAACATTAAACTATCATCATCGTTAAAAAGCAGAGAGAACCGTCTTTTGTTGATTTTATAAGCATATGAAAAATAAAATAACAAACATGGGGGTGGGGTGCTTTTTACGGTTTGAAATCCAAAAACAAAAAGGATCAAAAATCGAGAAGCGAGAGAAGGAGAGAATTTGGGTTGTGAGAGGAGATATTTTATAGGTAAGAATGGAGAAAGCTATTTGCTGCATTATTCCTTTCATGAACATTTATTTCCATTGGAGGTAAATAAGTGAGTTCTATTCTGTTAGGGCATGTGTATTTTCTCAAACATGTCACATCTGTATCTCGTCATATTCTGGAATCCCAAATCAGAAATTTCTTTCGGCTCTGTCTCTACGTTTTGGTTTTAAATATTACCGCAAAACCTTTTTTTCCTTTTTTTTTGCACTTACGATGGATTGCATTCCCTTTCATTTTCAACCCTTCAGCCGTCATTCATTCTTCCTTTTTTAATATTACAGTAGCACTTTAGAAAGTGATTTTTTTTACCAGATACATTCTGCAGAAAATTGAAAAAAAAAAAAAAATGGCTAAATTGGAAAAATGCGGCACGTGTGCCCTTTTCGGCTTTTTGATTTGAAAAAAGAGCAGTTCTTCCTTTTAGTCCAGATGTTTTGATCAAATATGCTTTGATGTGTTTGAAGAATTCTGTGAGTTTCAAACAAAATTTTAAGAATTTCCTGAGGCTCGTGACATTTATTAACTCTCGAGCTATAGTACGGCAAACGGGGCTTTGGTTATGGTATCGATGTTAGAAGAGGGACAACTCAGAATTTCAAAAAATATCGATGAACTATTAGAATATGCACCCTCCTAGTGTAATATGTAAGTTTATGTAATTGACATGAATCAGCAAGACTTAACGAAATTAATTAAGAAACGTATATATAAAAGATTACACTTATCTTAATTTTATTTGATTCGTTTCTATATGAAATCAATTCATATGATTCATTTTAATACCTGCCCAGAATAAAACAAATAATATTAGAGATCAATAGCACCAAATAATGTCTAATTATTCCGTTTTGTTAAAACCAATATGCAAATTTAACCATGATATATATTTTGTAAACCTTTATTCTTAGTGATTATATAACAACATATTGACACTCCCTTGATGTAATGGTTTAGCAAACTACACTTTTAACAGACCAGTTGTCTTAGTTGATTATCGAATTTATTTTGGGCGCTCCATACCCTGGCCCTTGGTCACATCTAAGCTTAGTATAATAATATATAAGACCACAATCTGTCTTAAATGCTTAACATAGCACTGTTGAGGCAAATCTAATTCAGATTTTCCTAAAGACATCATATAAAATACAGATCTATTCTATTGTATAATGATTTTTTACTATAGCATTAAAAGTATTTGATAAACTTAAAAACTATTTCTGGGGGATGTCGACGAAATAATTGACTGTAGTTTCGGTTACAGACATGACAGACACCCGAGAAATTTCATTTAAATAAATATTAATTCATAGGTACCATCTTAACAAAGAGTCTTAGAATGAAAAGATAAAAATCAGACATCAATGCGGTGAATAGGAGGTTTCACTCTTATGTAACATTAGTATTATTGTATGTATGTCTATCTCTGAGGTTCTATCTCAGCTGCCTTACGGGACGAATTCAGCACATCGCTTGGCCAGCATAAAGAAGCCCTAGGCTCAGAAGAGCTGGGCTGGGCCAATAGATACAGGCACTGTTCGCCATAGTCTTGCAACCAGGTGCTTCGCTGGCCGCTTATATTCAGATGATAGAGAAAAGGTCGCATTCCTTGCTTAAGTAGTCTGGTCGGCATCCTAGTCCAGATGTAATAAGTAAAGAGCAAGCCAATAAAATCCTTGGTTTCTACGGAGTATCTTTGTAAGTCCTACCCCAAGGAAATCCAAATGTCAATGAAATAACTTCAGGAATGGTGCCTCTATTATAACAGCAGAAAGCAGCAGCAGCGAGTGCCAGTGAATTGCGACAATAGAAATCTACCCCCCGGTACGTGTGGTTAGTCAACGAGTCTATATTTAGGCAGTTGGACCATTTGCCCCATGCCTATATATCAACTAAATTCAACAGCATGATCCCCCAAATATTCCTCTGATGCAAATTAGCAGAAGGCTCCTGATCGGGCAGGCTAGCCCACGAACTACAGTTCAAAGACGTCTGCCAAAGAAAGACGTGAAGACAGTCCACATTAACGCCAACACAGAAGGTATGTGCCAGAGAACCGCCAGCGGTTCTTTGGCCACTTCACTGTCAAACAAGGCCTGAAAAAGAGTGGCAAACAAAGGAAAGGTAACCTACCACAGCAAATAGAGCCAGAAATCAGAGATTATAACAGCCCACGTCCGACAAGCATCCCACTGTTGTGTGCAGTTGTTTTTGCGACACTACGCCTACTTTAGTTAAGAAGGATGCTTTATCTATTATATATATTACTACTAAGATTGTATAGTCTTGTGCGTTGTCATCATTTGATTTTTCCTCTGGTCCATGTTATAAATCAATCATGGGATCTTATTCTTAAGAAAAAAAATAAATAAACTTTCTTTAGACCTCAAACTTATATCGTTGCGCCATGTGTCCAATTCTAGTCCGCTGCCACATGTGTCAAAAATGGTCATTTGTTTTATAATAATACAAATTGATGAACGTGTTCCAGTTAGACACATGAGCAAACGGATTATAAAGTTTGCGGTCTAATATGAGTTCTAAGTGACAACAATTTCATTAGGTGAAGGTTCAATCCTGGCCAAGATGATAAGAGTACTAGAAGTCTTAACACAGCTTTACAACACTCTGTACCTGGACATGGTTAACGAGAAGGAGAAAACTCTACCTCCATGGACTCATGGGTTTTGAAGTTCTGTGAAGGCTCCTGATTACACGTAAGTGCTCCCGAGCTCGAAAAATTCCCGAGTTGAAAGAAAGGTTCCCGAGTTCCACCACGAAGAAAATCGATGAAGTAAGCGCAAAGGGCACTATCTGCTTAAACATTCGTGTAGATAACAATGAAGATGAGGAAAATAATCCAATAATACAAAATAAATACATAAGATTAAAGAAAAATAATTAATTTGGAAAGAAAGATTTTATCGAGCTAGTTCTTTTATAATCAGAGGGCGAGCACCAAACAAACATCTTAAAGCATTTCATAACATGACGATCGGGCGCCCTTATTTGTATTGGGGTATTCCAGCGAGGATGCGAACTGCTATTCCCAGTAGTCACATATATATTGCGGGAATAGCTTTGTAAAAAACTTGTCTGTATATACGACTCTTACTTCCGGTATAATTCATATACTTATATTCTTAGCCAACCGGCATTGGCCTCGTACTCTATCTGGCCTGTTCTTCTCTTTTTTCTGGCCTGGACTTCTTGCGTACTTTAATTTAGCCTGTGGGTTCAAGCATTAATCAAGAACTGAAATAATTCTCATTATTTCGGACAGTTTCCTTTTTTATTTCATTTTGTGTTGTTTCTACTGTCCTAGTTTTTATAGCAGGGAGCACCAAGACATAGCTATTTTGAGCGTCTTATCAGGTTTTAAGAAGACTCAACACGCATGCTACGAGAAATCAGGGAGTTACACCAACATGTATTTAATTTCCTTCGTTATAACGTAATTTGAAGGCCTTATAGGACAATTCAAACATTGAAAAGAAACAGATAATCTCAATTTCTACGTAAAAACAAATAAGAAATAAAGAAAAGAAAGTTTTTTACGCTACTAGATTCCTAAAAAGCCATCAATGTACGTCGATACAGTCCGGAATGAACTGATTACTGCTACTACAATAAACACATACCCGGATGTCCCAAAAATTTCACCACTAGAACCCGAACGCGATATCGGCAAAACTCTCCCCCCGACATGACACGCAAAGTAAGGGCGGGAATTCACTCTTTTTGGTCGAGAATCTCCAAATGAAACGGACTTGTGTATATTGCCGGCTCCATTTAGGGAGTGTTCAGCTAGTCTCGTAGTTGCGAGTTTAGTGATAACGTAATGGCGATTTATGATAGAAACAGATTAATCCGTTCTCTCTCTGCTTTCACCGAAAAGACCACACAGGGTGAATGAGGAAATAAAGGAACCTTTAGGTCTATACTGCAAAAACTAGTTCTATGCTAGCTCGTGTTCCTTTTAGGCTTCCGGCCTATGACATATACTACACTTACCGGTCGATCAGCTAAATTTGAATCTCTTAACTTTAGCTAACCGACTTCTCACGACTAGTTTAGAAATATTTCTATTCTATTTGATAATCTACACTATGATTTTTATAGCAATAATGTTTTGTGAAAACCATATTCAATAGTAAAATACTACCTGCAATTTTGAGGCTTTAAGCTTAACGCATCAACTTAGTACTTGCATTGACCTTTGCTTGAAATTGTATACCTCTCCAAACAGTCTTTATCATGTATTTTCTATTCTAGAAAATGACTTCTTAGGCCTACATATAAAACCGATTTTTCTAATTTCTGGTTGAAACATATTAATCCCAGTTCGGAATCTCCCCATTTGATGTTACACCGCACTGATAGAGCGAAGATTTACTTTTTAAATCTAGGACATAGAGCAATATTCTCAGTTTTTCATGCTATCTTAAATAGTTCTAATATTATTACGTCTTGTATATGTCGTTTCTACATTATTACCTAGATTCACCCTTCTCAATCCAGTCATGCATGATGCTTGTACTATTTTTTTAGATACCTATTTCGGTCTAATTATTAATTAGCCACAGTTTCTCTCAAATGGGATGGGATTATGACACGACATGAATGGACACTTACCTGATCTGATTGAATTCAAAGTAAACAGAACAGAAAGAAAGAAATACACAGGAAAGAAAATGCGCCTAAAGCGGAGTAGAGCAGAAAAAATTGGAGCAACTTTGAAGAAGCAGAATAGTCCATGAATTATTTATAGCACAGCACAACCTGTGGATATTTGATTGTTTGATATAGTTTTTTTTGTGATGTGCAGTAGTGATATAGTTTCCAGTTATCGATCTGCTCAGAGAGGCGGGCTCAATCTCATTATAATAAGATTCATTTATAATATGAATAAAGATCGATTTCGTATACTATCTACTTTAATTATCTTTTATACATTATATATTTTTGTTAAGTTGTTTATTTTATACTATTACTATTGTTTGTATTTTCTTTCTTTTCTGATACTTTTAACTTTTATCAACTGGTTTAATTAATCATTTTTTAATTATATAATCTTGATTTCAGTTACTGACTTATATGTTTATATAAGAACTATTGGCGAATTAGCTTTAACATGTAAACCAATGCTATAATAATCAATTGATTTAACGCTCTCTCACCATTTTTTTTCTTTCCTTACGTAATCTTTTTATTAATAACACATTTAGCGAAATAAGCAAGACTAGATAATCAGGGCTTTACGTTTCATTGTATTCTTCCCTTGGAATGATTTGAAACAGGTCTCGTTTTTAGAGGGGTTTTGCGAGATCGAATCACTCGGTCGATACTATTAAGGAACATGAATATAAATATATAAAATTTAAATCATTATAAATGTATATGAACCAATCAGAGATCAGAGACTAGTTTGATTGGATAGTTATAATTGTAGTTACATAGATAGGTAGTTAGGACAGCAATCTATAAGAACTGGAGTTCCCAAAGATTTAAAACTGCCTAATTTTTAACCGCACGCCTAACACAGGCATTACACTTTAACGCATATATACACATCAATGTTTGCATGCCGTGCGTGTGTGTTGCTGTATCAATAGTTCTACATCAGGTGTAATATTTCATTATCTTCCATGTATCAGAATTATATATATATATATATAACCTATTATATATGCATGCTTTTTAAACACGATAGCATTCCTATGTGAAGATTTCTTCTTGATCTTTTTCCGTTTTTAATCCATATTATTATTTATTATAATTATTATATTATACTTTTATTATTATTATTATTATTATTATTATTTATTATATATCTCTGTCGTCTCTAGGGTGAAGAGCCTTGTTCATGGTCGTCTCGTGTGGAAGAGCCTTTGTGGACTGGTCATTTAATTTTATTATTATTATTCATTATTATTATTATTATTATATTTACTCCTTTTGAGTTTTTCTTTCACTGGAGTTGTGTAGTGACAAGACATCACATTCTCCTCAGGTCTCCAACGAATCTTACTGAGTTTATTCTGGTAGATGCAGCAGTCTAGTGTTCTGAATCGCTCTCGATTCTCTCTTGCATTCCGATTTTCCAACTTGTTTCCAATCCTTTTTTGGGACCCGTTCCAGTGCACCAACTCCCAATTGGTATAACTTTGACTTTCGATATTCCATATAACTTTTCCAGATTCTCTGCAAGATCCACGCGTATTTTGTCCATTTTTTTTTTCATTTTCCTTCAGCTTCACCCTGCTGACCTGCCCCGAACTACAAAAACCACCAGTTGACAAGCTCTTTCTTTTTTCGTTAATCAAAACACTAGTCTGTCTTCTTTGTTGGGATTAAGTGATCCGTTCTATCTCAAAAGTCACAAGAGAATTTATGCTTTATCATTATTATTATTATTATTCATGACTTATTATTATTATTTATACTATTTTATTATTATTATATCGCAGTCTTTAATTATAGTTTTTTTTTAACTTGTTCGATTCATACATCTTATTCATTTATTCCTAGCCAGACCACTCCATATGCAAATCGGATGCCTTTCTGTTGTTGCTTAATCTTCCAAAATTTCATGTATGCCCTCGATTCTCTTTTTTTCTTTGTACTTGTTATTTCTTTTATAACATGTTTTTATTATTACTATTTTATTTATTTCATTATTTCCCTTGTCTACTTTAATTGTTCTATTATTTCGTCTCTAAAAATTCATCATTATGTCTTCGTTTTCCTTTCTTTGCGTTTTTGTCTTTTGTGATGGATAGGGAGTCCTTGTGTGCGATCTCTGTGTGGTAGCGTGATTGTGTGTCATAGAGTATTGTGTGTCATGGTTTTTTTTGCTTGTTTCATTTTTAATTGTTTTAAAACATTTTGTTCTTGTTCTTGTTTGTTAGTTTTTCTCTTTCTAACAATGTTAATCCAGAATTACAAAGACCATTCGAACTATTTTATCTATCGCTTTTTTGCCGAGCTGTCGTATCGCCCGATGGTGTCATAGTGGGTCATCGTTATTATTTCCAAACGTAACAGACGTCGACTCGCGCTCTTTTGGCTGCCACACATGTTTAAAAGTCAATCTGTTGACGTAGAAAAGCAAAACAAAATTAAAAAATATAAAATAAATAAATAAATAAAAACAAAGATAATAAACAAGATGAATAAAATAAAGAAAAACAAGCAAAAAAAAAATAAACATTAAAAAGAATTTCCAAATAACAAAATATCTGCGGAAAACGGACATCCGAGTTCCGCTTAGAATAGTGACTACGCGTGAGAACTGTAGTCCTCAGCTAAATCTCCTGATAAAACAGGTTGGCGCGCTCACGACTCCCCCCGGCCATGCACCCCACCGAGACGCAATACATACAGAATACTCAGGCAAAACTACCAAATAAACTGCCAAGTAGGCTGCATCTGCTCACCCCCCCCCACATGCGCCTAAGAAACGGGATCTGCACCCGGTTTCAGCATAATAATACTTATGTAGAGTTGTGATCTAAAGTACCTCTAAATAATCAGTAATTCTATTACATGAATATGATATTTTATATACTACCTACTACCCGGTGATTAGCACACACACACCACACACAACACACACACACACCACACTATATATAGTATATATAATAATATATGCTGTGTGTGTGTGCTGTGTGTGTGAGTGAGTAGGTGGTGTGGTATGTATTAGTTTTGTGTGTGTGGTGTGTGCGGTCTGGATCACTGTTGTACACAGGTGTCAATCAAAGTATATTAGCTATTACATGTGAATCTATATTTGTATGTATCCAGTCATATATAGCAGGATGTTCAGGATAAATTCTTGACGTTATTCATATTTGGCCTATTTTGCTCTGCAAGTTGGAGGTATTTGAACGCACACCACGCATCATAAAAGCTTAGTCATGCTTCATTCATATACGTGACTGGGCACATGACAGATAGAATGATGAAGGAAACCATCTGAATCATGGAAGAGAGATAACTTGTATAGTGATGATTCTGTGCTCCTCCCATCAAAATAAGGAAATTAGCGTCATTTAACGGTTGCTGCCCAATACTCCCTTGGAAAAAACAATCAGGCGTAAACTGGAAATTGCAATGGAAACTACGAGGTTGTGGGCTAGACAGAGAAGCAACATATACAGACGATGTTATTGCTCGAGAATCTTGCAGAAAAAGTGTTGGCGGCCCTGGCATTGGAATTTCTCGGGCTTATGTCACCGTGAATTGCATGTTTCAACTCTACCATAAAGCTTGCACTCAGTAAGAAACTTCGCTACTACTTATATGAAGTGTCTCAGAAGTCAACTGCTCCCAGAAAAGGCGCGTGAAAATAGACCCAAAGGCGAATAAAACTTATCGAGCAAAGTGAAACCTCCTGCTGAACCACAAACATCTGGTTTCTTTTTTCTTGATTACGAAAAACTTTTACACGATAGAAAAGCCCACACGCAGCAATAACAGATGGTTGATACATGTCCAAAGGACACTATTCATGCATGTTTTCGGAATGGTGCCTTCTGACGCTTTTATTTCAGAGAGGGTTATTAGTTGAATTCCTTTCTGCTCTGGATAAACAAGGTAGCAATGGTAGGCTCATATGCTCATGCAGTCAAGATTCGACACGCCCTGCCACAAACTCTGGGAAAGTCAAAATGGTGTCGGCGAATTTTAGACTACCCATGCCACAACTCTGCGGAAAAGTCTGAAAAATGTTTGTCGGCGAATTTTAGGACTACACCAGTCCCAATGTTTGGCCTCCGAACTCCCCAGATCTTAACCCCATGGTAATATGTATGGGCGGCTGTGAGAAAGATACCTTATCCCGATGCAGTCCTACAAAAAGCCGTTAAATCGACAGAATCTTAAGGTAGTTTTGAGACCTTCCAGGTAACTCTAACATCAGCTTCTTCCATGGTTCCGGAACTAGAATTTGAGGCTGTGATTGACGCTAAATGGCGGTTATTTTGAGTTGAAACTTGGTTGACCGACGTGCAATTTCGTGCCAATTGTAATTTCTTTACAATTCATTAAATTTTGTATGTTACACAGCACTTTTTCTTTTTCCTTAATGGCAACTGTCAAATTTCACCCGAACCACCAGACTGAGTTTCATAGATCTGGACGTGAACAGATTATACAAGGTGAGTATCTGCGACCCAATACACACCCGAATACACACACACATACACACACGACACACATAACTATATGTCATATCGTGTGCCGCGAGATTATGCTGCTTAAGTTAAGTATACTAATATTTGCTTAATTGAAGTACGGATTTCTGCGGCTACCGACTAAGCATTGGACTAGCTGTAGTGCCGACATACGGTTTAAATCGTCGAACACTACGAGCCGTCAAAACAGCATCCGAGATAGACCAAGTTCACACTCCAGCAATGACTTTTTCTCAATTTGTTTACGGCTTTACATGTTATAAACCGATATGCACGCCTAATTCATTTGTTAATACTTAATTAATTAAACACAGAATCTCGGCGCGTAAGTGACTTTAATTTACGCACATATCTCCCAGAATATTCGCTCGGCCTTCACCCATTTAAAAACACTGTTTGACTAACTTCGATATGCTATATGTTGATGTGTGTTCCATCGTTCATTGACTCGTGTGTGTTGTCGCTTGATCGGCTGTCGTGTGCGGTACTCTCACCGTGACAAAAAGTTAGCACACACGAACACATACGCTGTTTATTCATTCCAGACGAAGGTCACCAGATGCTGGCCCACGAAAACACGTGATGTTTACAAATTTAAAATCTAATATCTTCAATTGGCATGGAGAGTACGCTATGAATGGTGGCACCGAATACTTAGAAATTACGGACTTTATTATGACATTTTTCATCAACCAGGTAATCGAGCCATTACGGTGCCTGTGACTAGACCAGGAATAGATTTATAAATTCCCAATGCGCCTTGTAGACTATTCTTGACGGCCGATGACCGCGGTTTGAGATGAAACTTTAATTTACGGCCGCTAGGTCTAAATTGATCAGAATGGCAGCTCTTTGCCACGTTTATTGTACTCTCTAATGACAATGTGAAGTCATTTTTATGTTTTGGGACACCGGGCTGTTTGCACTCCGCCTTGCTTCTCCTTTTCTCTTGCCAGGCAATCTTTGTGTTTGACCCGAATCATCAATTAAACAAAACTAAATCCGGAAAAGGTTTTATTATTTTTGTCATTTTTATAGTTATAACTACCTATTCGCATTTAGTTAGTTGAATTACTCTTTACATAACGTCGACCCAGAAAAGGGCCCGGATCAGCTCAGTCGGTTAGGAGCGTTCGATCTGAGGAGATCACAAGGTTCCTGTTTCAGATACCGGCCCTCGCTAAATCAGCTCATGAGTAGCGCCAGGATTTGTGCGTAGGTACGGACCCCTGATGTTAGGGTGTGGCGCTCCACCCGATGCTAAAATAGATTTCCTTGGTCCTCAGCGCTAGAAAACGGTGGATAGGCTCCCTCGGCTGTTTGGCTGATGCCGACTTAATGCCTGCCCCGATGATCGTTACTTTATTCGTATCTTACATTGTGTTCGTTCGATGAGGCGCTCTATCTCAGACGCTCAAAATAAGATCTGCTTTGTCTCTAGCGCCTAATGAAAAGGGAATCGCACTCCCTCCGCTGTCATGGCTGATTACCGTACATTAAGCCGCCCGAATGAGTTTATCGATTTCGTTAATTTTTATATCTTGTTCCGTTGGTTGCAGGCGCTTTACTCAGACGCAAATCAATCTCCTTCGTAGTGCTAGTGAAAAGGGGGATAGATCTTCCGCTGTCTGTGTTGATATTTGACATTAGGACCACGACCGCACGACTTGTTTTTTTTAATTATATCTCTAGCAGAAGTTTTCTGTGGGTAAACCATTTCCCCTATATATATTTACAATTTCTACACTCTTTGCTATAAATGACTAATCAACGACCACCACCGCTTAGTAACTCACCTTTCCACTACTAACGTGTATACTCTTTCTTTCCTTCTGCTTCTTACTTCGTTTACTCTTCTCCTCGTTTAGCGTCTCTTCTGAGCATCTCTTTTCAGCGTGCCTGGACTTCGTTCTGGGGACTTCCGTCTTGGGACTTCGTGTCGGGCTCTTCCCATTGGGCGAACTTTCTCCCTTTATTCAGAAAGCCCTGTGCATGAGTTTTTCAGATAATTACAAACAATAACTTCGATCCTTTAACCTTCAGATAATATTCTTATTCTGAAATCCCCACCAGGACTACCTGCGCAGATGAACGTCGGCAGCGTGCATAACACGACCTTTACCACCGTGCGTGGATTTGGCGCATCGGAACTAAACATCTCTCTCTAACATCTAAACCGGAAGTGCGGTCTTCCTTCACGATTTCACCGTATCCACCGGAAAGGAGGATCGGGACTAGACCTCAAGCCTCTTGTCATTCAATCCTTGCAAGCCCGCCGGCTGAACACTTATAACAGCCATTTTGGTTTCTAATTACTGCTAATAAGTATTAGGAATCTAATAAATTATGTAACACTACTACTACTACCTATGGGTACCTTTATGCTGTGTGTAAGTGTTAGCAATGCTAGATTTTGCCATATTCATTGTTACTGAGTTCGATTCTCATTGGGCGTCCCCATACTTCTTCGTCTTGCTGCTACATCTACAAATAAGCTCTCAGTAAATAACTAACAGTTTCCTGGTTCGAAACCCGGTCCTCGCCAACTCAGCGACCATGAGTAGCCAGAGGATCTCGTAAGGTAAAGTAAGGCTCTGATCGTAGGTGTGGCGTCGCCACCTCAAGACGAAAAAAACAATTCTCCTTCTATCTAGCGCTAGGAGAAAGGGAGAGCTCCCTCGCACGTCTGGGCTGATACCGACCTTAGGACACCCCGACGTTCTTTACTTTTACTTATTTACGTACTCCAGACGATGATCTGTTTTTCTCGAACGTAGTGGACTTTACTTTTGCTCCTGTGGCTATGAAGCCAACATGATAGTAATGAACAAAATCAGAAGAAGAAGAGAGAGAGAGAAGAGAGAGAGAAGAATGCAGAGAGAGAGACCAAGAGAATTGAGGGGAACATAAGAACCATTCACTACACATCAAAATATCGCTATACATATGCAAGAAGAACTAATACCTCTCTGGGTAGATCGAGGGCATGACTCAAAACCGCGCATCTATAGTCAATAAATGTGGACATTTCATCAAATTTTCCAATCCACGGTACTAGATGCTATCAAGAGGACTTACAAACGATTGATGCCAACGATAGAGTCAAGGCGTAAATCGTTTGGGTGTCAGCATTCCTGATTATATATCATATGATATAGAGGTATACATTAAATTACCATGACCATACAGCCCTGGTTCAAAATTTACCACGGAGTAGCAATCAGTCACTTACTTATCTATATATATATATATCTCATATTAATATATATTATATATTATATATATACTAGCAATATCATGCACCCTCCGGAGTGCAAGTTTAAGTGTTTAATGTTAATAAAATTATCTGTATTAACTTAGAGAAGTCTAATGAAACAACTAAATAAATACAGATAACAAGGATTTGAAACAGACCGGAGTCATCAATATAAAGACTTTGAATACAGAGGAGTATAATGACAAAAATGGAAAACACTGAATTTACTCTTCCATCACTCTCATCTTTCATTGTTATTTCTAATTTAGTATTAGTTACAAAGAGGGAAGTAAAGAATAAAATGACAGTTCATTTTTTTCTGTTAATGGATTTCATTTAAGATTTTTGGCTATATATTCAATTAGAATAAAACCAACAGTTAGAATCAATAACTACTAAGCACCATATTTATTAAATTCGATTTTTTAATATTAATATGCAAATGGTTAGCTTTCCCGTCACACTCTGTAAACTGCTATTTGTCTGTAACTAGTATAAAAATATAATTGCATGTTCGTCAGTATGTAGACTATATGTACACTATAATAATGTAAGACAATTATTTATAAATAATTAGGTTTTAGATAAAAATAATATATTGGAGAAGTATGTATATTGCAACTATTACTAAGAAATTGTACTAGTAGGAATAAAGTTTCGGTTACAGACAGAAAAAACACACAATCTCCATATAATATATATATATCTCATATAGTTACTAAGTGAGTTGACAGTGTATAGTATACATACTATACTACTTACTATACTATATATCCGCCACTTTAACTATGGTGGTCACGGGACAAAGGGACAATTCTTGACAATCAGCCGTTCCAGCTTATATCAGTGCCATACTCCTCGTGGCTCTGCCACACATTTCATGTACTCTACACGAATAAACTAGATGAGAGCTGCAACAAGAATGTTGCCAGCCTGATATTAAAGAAATTGTTGTAAACAACAGCACCACTAAGGATAAAGCTAATACAAGCTTGTACGGCCACTTGCCGCCTTTACTTCTCCGATCAGAACCATCCGTGTTGAGCAGGACATATCGGTATGGGCACTGCTGGAGAAGCTGATCGAACTCTCATGTGACACCTGTGTAGGGGTCCCATCTGCTGAGTAAATAGAAAAACATGAGTGATAAACAAATTTATATTATCCATTAAGAATTTGACCTTTATTTTCAAAACTTCTATCGGCCCATTAAATAACCATGAGGTTGAATGTCGTAAACAAAATCAACACCAAAACTCATGTGACGTCTCTCCCCCAGGCAACACCAGGTGAGGCCGTCCACTAAAATCTATTATTGACACAGTGGATTGGTAAGCAGAGTCCCCTACCGAACCCGCAATGAGGGCGTTTATAAGCGAAAATTGTTGATATTCCCAGTACCATCAGCGCGACCATCTATTATATATATACAATATAATATATTATATATATTTTATCTAATATATATTAGATGTGTTAAATTCTCAGTGTGAAAACGTTTTTGCTCAACTGCATATCCTCACTTTATCTTCTTTATAGCACAGAATAATACACACACTTAAAGACCTTCTACTACTTCCTCTGTAAGAAGCATCTGTCATCGAACAAGCCATTTGGCGATCTGTACTTTTGTGGGCACAAGAACAGAGGGATCAGTTGCTTATGAAGCACTTTGAATAATATATAGATTGAGAATCACTAACATGGAGTTGACATTTTTAGAGAAATAAAGATATATCAGAAGATTATTGAATCAGATATAAATACATCACGACAATCTATATCTCACAAAATATCCGCTTGTAAAGAAAACTTAGCAAAAACCACATTTTTATCTGACACATTTTTCTTGCATTAATAACCCACAGGTTACTAGTATTACCATTAACAAACGAAATCACATACTAACCAAAGCAAATGGAAGGTCAATTACAATCATTCATGACTCAATTTGAAACTAGTATTAGAATTAGAACATCGTACGGTTTCATCAAAATGATTGTTTCAGGCCATTTAATAATGACCCGACAAAGAGTTGATATTGCCGTAAAAACAACAAACCAAACCAAACTTAACTTTATAGATTATTTTCTGCTTAGCGTCCATACCAGGCGAATCACCTTGTACATGATTCTATTAATAGTAATGGGCAGCGTATTTGAACTTGCCAAAGCAAAGAATGCAACATTGCAGACATATTTCTCTTGGCAAATTTCCCCCTATTATATTTTTAAAAAAATAACCTACTTTTATCCACATTGTTTTCGGCCAAGTCTCTCTCT
>CM042141.1:43516804-43534304 GCA_023376005.1 Doryteuthis pealeii
GCAGTAGTTCCTAATTGACTGCCTGACCCTGTTTCAAAATACCCAACTCTCGCATGTGATCGGGTTTTTTACGGTGGGATGAGAACTGTCTACCTCCGATCAACAATCAAAACTATTTCAACTGATTTCCCAGGTTGGTTATTTCTTACGGAGAGGTAGTACCTTTTGATTGGGTTAAAATAGAAAAATGACTTTAAAAAATAGGTTTAAAAGATTGATTTTAAAAAATTGAGTACCCATCAAGAATGAATAAAACAAAACGTCTTCGGCATAAATAACCCAACAAGGATTGACATGTCGTAAAATTCAATCAACTAACTAAAAATTAGTATCACCGTCATCTTTCTTTTTTTTTTTCATCTCCCTGGCACGAACCAGGAATTTCTCAACCTTTTTATTTATATGATATGCAATAAGATATGAGTTTGTGCTCAAGAAGAATGGAGATTGAAATTGTTTTTACCACGACAGAAATAAACAATGAATAAAACAGTATTTGTTTCTTGTAAAATACTTCTCTTTGCATTAAGCAGACTTTATAAAAGTCCTATAATGGCCAAAGCCTTCTCTAAAACCTTTCTTTTCAGATGGTATGTATCAATTATATTTTAATGTCCATTCATGTCTGCAAACTCTATTGTTAATAAGAATTTTCTGGTTGTCAATACCTTTTCTAAAATAATAAAAAAAATGAACGGTACTTTATAACGCTACTCTTGAGTTAAAATTTCTGTTTATCTTCAGATTTCCTCTTCTTAGCCATATCAGGTTTATCTTGAGGGTAAGATCCTTAGGCTTTGTAACTAGGAGTAAACATATTTTTAATTTCCCTTTTTTTATTTTAGATTTTTGGATTGTGGCTTTTCTGTTTCCTTATGTTATTTCTATTGATACTGCTGTTACAGTTTCTGTCTTCAGTTTTCCCATATGTAGCCTTGTTCTGACAATCTCTGAGCAAGGTCCTTTAGGCTTTCACTTGAAGTATCCACGTAGTTTTCCTTTGTTTTTAGGCGTTTTATTTTTTGTTGTTTTTTCAAAAGTATTTTCGTGATGTGCTTTCCTGCTTGTCTTTACTTTTATTCCGGGTGTGTTTCTGCTATTAAGAGAGATTTAATTTTATTCATCAGGTTTCTCCTTGGCATCCTTCTGGTTATACGATTGGAGAAGTTTTTAGTCTTTCCCTTTGAAGTATCAGAATAGTTTTAATTTTGATGCTTTTGTCTTCCCATATTTTTTTTTAGATTTTATATTCTTGTCTTCATATTTGACCTTTCATTATTTTGTTTGATACTGCTATTCAAATATTCCCAGTCTCTCTTCAGGTTTCCCGTTTCTTGACATGTTCATGTCTTTTCATTGTTTTTCACTTGACGTTTTCTAGTTTCCTTCTTCTCATTTTTGTTGTTTTTTTAGATTTTACTAGCAAAATATATGCACCCTCCGGGTGCAAGTATTTAAGTTTCAATGTAATGAAATATCGTATTAAATTTGAAAGGCTAATGAAACTAAATAAGAATGCAGATAAAAAGATTTGAAACAGAGGGGGATATAATCGAAAAATAGAACAACTGAAATTTACTCTTCCATCACTCTCGTCTTTCATTTATATTTTTCTAATTTAACAATTTAGTTAAAAGAGAAAGTAAAGAATAAAATGACAGTTATTTTTTCTTGTTAATGGATTTCATTTAAGATTCATTTCAAGAGATTTGGCTTATATTCATTAGAATAAAACCAAACAGTTAGAAATCAATAATACTAAGCATATATTTATTAAAATTACATTTTTTAATATCAATATGCAAAATTTAGCCTTCCCGTTCACACTGTAAACCGCTGTTTTGTTGTATATATCAATGCAATTGCATGTTATTAGTATGTAGACCTGGTTAACACCGGGGTCCAGTGGCTTCGGCCCTGGATCTTTACAAGTTAATAGGCGTCGATCCCAGGGGGCCATTCCCCCAGGCAACACCTGCCCCTCGATTTAAAGGGGCAGGGCTGGTTATTGCCCAGTGCCTGAGGCGCCCCCTTGAGGGGGAATGCCGACGGGATCGACGCAATTTTTCACCTGCCACTCCATGAGCTTCGGTTTGTGGGGTGGTCCCACGTTAATAGGGACTTTGTGCCTGACCCGTACAAGTGGGGGTACGCGGTAAATACAGTATGTAGATCCTGGTCAACACCGGGGGTCCAGTGGCTTCGGCCCTGGATCTTTACAAGTTATAGCGTCGATCCCAGGGGGCCATCCCCCCAGGCAACACCTGCCCCTTGATTTAAAGGGGCAGGGCTGGGTTTATTGCCCAGTGCCTGAGGCCCCCCTTGAGGGGAATGCCGACGGGATCGACGCAATTTTTCACCTGCCACTCCATGAGCTTCGGTTTGTGGGTGGTCCCACGTTAATAGGGACTTTGTGCCTGACCCGTACAAGTGGGGTACGCGGTAAATATCATGGGGTGGCGAGTGAAAAATTGCGTCGATCCCGTCGGCATTCCCCCTCAAGGGGGCGCCTCAGGCACTGGGCAATAAAACCCAGCCCTGCCCCTTTAAATCGAGGGGGCAGGTGTTGCATGGGGGGATGGCCCCCCTGGGATCGACGCCGTTAATTATATCAATGGTCCAGAGGCCGAAGCCACTGTTGACCATATCTACATGATATTTACCGGTACCCCACTTGTACGGGTCAGGCACAAAGCCCTATTAACGTGGGACCACCCACAAACCGAAGCTCATGGAGTGGCAGGTGAAAAATTGCGTCGATCCCGTCGGCATTCCCCCTCAAGGGGGGCGCCTCAGGCACTGGGCAATAAACCCAGCCCTGCCCCTTTAAATTCAAGGGGGCAGGTGTTGCCTGGGGGGATGGCCCCCTGGGATCGACGCTATTAACTTGTAAAGATCCAGGGCCGAAGCCACTGGACCCCCGGTGTTGACCAGGATCTACATACTGTATTTACCGCGTACCCCACTTGTACGGGTCAGGCACAAAGTCCCTATTAACGTGGGACCACCCACAAACCGAAGCTCATGGAGTGGCAGGTGAAAAATTGCGTCGATCCCGTCGGCATTCCCCCTCAAGGGGGGCGCCTCAGGCACTGGGCAATAAACCCAGCCCTGCCCCTTTAAATCGAGGGGGCAGGTGTTGCCTGGGGGGATGGCCCCCTGGGATCGACGCTATTAACTTGTAAAGATCCAGGGCCGAAGCCACTGGACCCCCGGTGTTAACCAGGTCTACATACTAATAACATGCAATTGCATTGATATATACAACAAAACAGCGGTTTACAGTGTGAACGGGAAGGCTAATTTGCATATTGATATTAAAAATGTAATTTTAATAAATATATGCTTAGTATTATTGATTTCTAACTGTTTGGTTTTATTCTAATGAATATAAGCCAAAATCTCTTGAATGAATCTTAAATGAAATCCATTAACAAGAAAAAATAACTGTCATTTTATTCTTTACTTTCTCTTTTAACTAAATTGTTAAATTAGAAAAAATATAAATGAAAGACGAGAGTGATGGAAGAGTAAATTTCAGTTGTTCTATTTTTCGATTATATCCCCCTCTGTTTCAAATCTTTTTATCTGCATTCTTATTTAGTTTCATTAGCCTTTCAAATTTAATACGATATTTCATTACATTGAAACTTAAATACTTGCACCCGGAGGGTGCATATATTTGCTAGTAAATCTAAAAAAACAAAAACAAAAATGAGAAGAAGGAAACTAGAAAACGTCAAGTGAAAAACAATGAAAAGACATGAACATGTCAAGAAACGGGAAACCTGAAGAGAGACTGAATATTTGAATAGCAGTATCAAACAAAATAATGAAAGGTCAAATATGAAGACAAGAATATAAAATCTAAAAAAAAAATATGGGAAGACAAAAGCATCAAAATTAAAACTATTCTGATACTTCAAGGGAAAGACTAAAAACCTTCTCCATCGTATAACCAGAACATGGATGCCAAGGAGAAACCTGATGAATAAAATTAAATCTCTCTTAATAGCAGAAACAACCGGAATAAAGTAAAGACAAGCAGGAAAGCAACATCACGAAAATACTTTTGAAAAAACAACAAAATAAAACGCCTAAAAACAAAGGAAAACTACGTGGATACTTCAAGTGAAAGCCTAAGGACCTTGCTCAAGAGATTGTCAGAACAAGGCTACATATGGGAAAACTGAAGACAGAAACTGTAACAGCAGTATCAATAGAAATAACATAAGGACAAACAGAAAAGCCACAATCCAAAAATCTAAAATAAAAAAAGGAATTAAAAATATGTTTACTCCTAGTTACAAGCTAAGGATCTTACCCTCAAGATAAACCTGATATGGCTAAGAAGAGGAAATCTGAAGATAAACAGAAATTTTAACTTCAGAGTAGCGTTATAAAGTACCGTTCATTTTTTTTATTATTTTAGAAAAGGTATTGACAACCAGAAAATTCTTATTAACAATAGAGTTTGCAGACATGATGGACATTAAAAATATATTGATACATACCATCTGAAAAGAAAGGTTTTAGAGAAGCTTTGGCCATTATAGGACTTTTATAAGTCTGCTTAATGCAAAGAGAAGTATTTACAAGAAACAAATACTGTTTTATTCATTGTTTATTTCTGTCGTGGTAAAAACAATTTCAATCTCCATTCTTCTTGAGCACAACTCATATCTATTGCATATCATATAAATAAAAAGGTTGAGAAATTCCTGGTTCGTGCCAGGGAGATGAAAAAAAAAAAAAAAGATGACGGTGATACTAATTTTTAGTTAGTTGATTGAATTTTACGACATGTCAATCCTTGTTGGGTTATTTTATGCCGAAGACGTTTTGTTTTATTCATTCTTGATGGGTACTCAATTTTTAAAATCAATCTTTTAAACCTATTTTTTAAAAGTCATTTTTCTATTTAACCCATCAAAAGGTACTACCTCTCCGTATAGAAATAACCCAACCTGGGAAATCAGTTTGAATAGTTTGATTGTTGATCGGAGGTAGACAGTTCTCATCCCACCGTAAAAAAACCCGATCACATGCGAGAGTTGGGTATTTTTGAACAGGGTCAGGCAGTCAATTAGGAAGCTACTGGCAAAGCGATAAAGAACGGCTTAAATTTCGGGGATAGCGATCCACTCATAGGGGTAGGTGAAATACGTTTTTTTAGACAATAAAACTTTCCTTCGTCGACTCGAGAATACCACTTCACGTCTCCCTGTTTTTGAGATCGGTCCAGAGAGAGTTTGGAACACCGATAGTAAAGTGATTGGTATTTTTCTGTGACCTCGTGTCTGACAATGATTTAGATTGAATACGGTGTTATTGAGAATTTCAAAGATGGCAGAAAAGGTAAAAAGGAATCGAACAAAAATGGAAAACATGTAAAAGACATTCGTCATCTATAATTTCATCGTATGGTTAATGTATCGCAGGTAAATTATTCGTGGAAGAATTCAGATTGCCTCAACCAAATTTAGCCTTTGTTTAAATAAAAAAAAACATTTTTTTTTAATTCACAGCTATTGAAAAAAAATAAAAGGGCAAACAGTGGCTGGTGTGTAAAACAGTCTGTGTAGAGAATAATAAGAACTTTTACTGTTTTACTATACGAGTGAACAACAAGGTCGACAGAGACAAAAATTGTCCAGTTCCTTTGATACTCCCATTTTTTCTCCTCAAACATCAAGGATCAACCTTTCTCCCTACTCCTTTAAAGGCACTTGGTAAGTCGTGTCTGGGAAGACAGTTCCCTGGAATGACACGAGTTCTTCAATTTTGCTTAGCGACTAAAGCCTAGATTAATGCCTAAAATGCACACGGCACACATAAACACTATAATTAACTTTTAGAGTTGTTATTACATTTCAGTGGGAGCAACATAGATATATATACACTATAAATTAAATCTATAGTTAATGATGATGAAATGAATAAAAGAATTGTGCTAAATTGGACCTAGAAGTAATAGTGATGAAGAGGAACTCCGCATTTCCCAGAGATCCCGAATTGGAACTTCACCATCATATTGAGTGTAACATCACACTCAGAACGTTAAAGCCCTCGCCTTCAAGCACATACATGATAAAAATGGTTGGGGCTTGCCATAAGGGCAATTTGGTTGGGACTATCATATAGATACGAGTGCTTGACATTGCCAACCGATTGATCAGAGAGGGTGTCTCCAACCGCGCGTCTAGAGCAATGTTTAGGGCTGCAAGTTATGGATTCCGTCCTTAAGCATCATGGGTAACCACCTAAAACAAGAGGTGGCCCCATTAGGGAGGGGCAGATTTAATCTCTTCAGAGATGTAGACGATATATTCTATAGTCTCAGCCGACAGGGCAGCGAATATGAATAATTTTCAAAACAAATTTATTTTATCCTAATAAGTACTACCCACTCCAGATCAGAGTGGACATGGAATAATGCAATGAAAGGGGACACCATCAGATGCAGTTTCGTGTCATATTCAGAAACTTTATTCTGGGTGAGGGTGCTATTCCTTGACAGAGAATAAGCAGCATTCTATGCCCACTGACTTGATTAGCAATCAAAGAAAATATTAATGACAAATTATAACTAATATATGTTCAATAATCTACATATTAATACACGTGTTCCTTAAAAGTATCACCGATATTATCTTCCAACACCCTCTGGGTAAAAATGAAACCGTCTTAATCGTCCAAGATGAAATCCAAAAATCAAAATCCTGATTATCTGGTGTTACTCATCCATTGAATCCTTATTTCTTATTAGTGTCGACATCCCAGCTGAATAATGAACCATTCTTTTTTATTATTAAGAAAGAAATGGAAGAAAATAGACATGCTACACGAAAAAAAAAAGAGAGTAGAGAAAAGTTATAGAGATAGGGTAAGTGCGCGGAAGCGGTAACGCTAATCTATTTCAATGGAACATAAGGAAAATATGAAAAGAAGGAAAGAAAGAAAACAAAGAGTGAGAGCAAGTGAAATCAAGATTATTATAAATGTTAGATATTGAACTATTTGTAATAGCTCTTATGTAATCATATCAATTAGTGTAATAATTAAATTATGACACTGTGGTATATCAGCAGGTTCCGCTAGTTTTGTCAAATTATTATAATGAAGAGTTGGTGTCTGCCTGCCTGTGACCGAAACTAGATCACTATTTACGCCACAACACCACCAAGAATTGCGAAAGTTTATCAATGAGTATTTAATTCATAGCCAGAATCATTAATACATAAAATAAGTTTTATTTATCAACGATGTTTGAAATGGAAATCTGAATTAGACTTACCTCAAAATATTCCACGTTATTAGTGTGTTTAAAATCTGCAATGTGTTTTATATTTCACTAAGATATAAAGGTATTTCTCTGAATGTTTGAGATGGGGCTTAAAGATTAGTATTATCTGCGTTATTCGGACTATTGTCCCCATCTTTAAAAAAACAAACACAATATAAGTCTAGGTAAAAAATCATACATAAGTAAATAGGTAGATATTCTAGCCAAATCAAGACATTAGGTTTATAAGTTCCCAAAATACACACTCAATTGTCCAATTGGACACATGGCCGAGTGTATAAGGTAGTTAGGTTAAAACAGTTCTAAGTGACAGTTATCTCTGGATCCCGAGTAGAGGCAGTTAGAAAAATAATTAACACAACTCCTACCCCAGCTATGGTTAGCGGAATGAGAACAGGATACCCCCGTGGAATAAATAAAGGGTTAGGTTCAAATGATGGCCCCCGATTACGACAAGAAAGTTCCCGAGTTCGAAAAGAAGGTTCCCGAGTCCAAGAAGGTTCTAAGTCCAACAAAAAATACCTGAAGAAGGCCGGAGGGTATATCAGCCGAAACGTTGTACAAACGGGGAATAACGCAGATAATACTAAGATATAAAGGCTTACTTAATATATAGTGTTGTTAATTTACATACTGATTTTGATAAAACCGGGTTTAATAAATAATTACTTGGTGTTATAGATCTCAAATATTATTGTTTCATTCTGCAACGTATCAAAATTTATCCTATGAATGATTTTATATAGAAACCAATTAGAATATTATCAGAATGAAAGTAATCTTTTTATATGGTTTCTTATTTAATTCTTTCAGTCTTTCTAATTTGATATATTTCATTACATTAAAAGTTAAATACTTACGCTCGGAGGGCGCATATACTTGCTAATAATAATAATAATAATAATAATAATAATAATTCAATTTTATTCAATTCATATATATTTGTGGATAAGGATAAGGATTATTACTAAGCAAAACTTGAAACGCTGATTCTGAAAGCGAAAATATCGGTTATGCAGTTCAGATGAATGGAAAGAGAGAGAGAGAGAGAGAGAGAGAGAGAGAGAGAGAGAGAGAGAGAGAGAGATCAGAATTCGTCTTGTCTATTCTTACACAGTCGAGTCTTTATGGCTGGTGACGTGATTCTTAAGATATGTACCCAGGGACACACACGCACATGCACGCGCATACACCTCAGCTGCACCTGCATGAACCCGGATTATTCAACAACCCCACCTCTCTCTATCTCTCTCTGTTTCTTTCCTTCTATTCATATATACATAAACATATATATATATATATATATATATATATATATATATTGGAATGCATCTCATGAATCGATAAAATTTTTCTAGCATGCCTTATTTGATCATATCTTTGTCATTTATTCATTCATTATATATAATACTCCGTAGATGTACAACTATATACGCAAATATTTATTGGTACGTTGGCGTTTTCAATTTTGGTTGAATCCTATCAAGGAGACACTTGATATAATCAACCTTTATATATATATGTGTGTGTGTGTGTTCTGTGTGTGTGTGTCTGTGCGCGTGTGCATGTGTGTGCGTGCGTGCGGTGTAGGGGGACGTGTGTTCATGTGTGTGTGTGTTTGCACGCCTGTGTGTGTGAGTCTCTGTGTGGGAGTTATGTGAGAATTGATACCAATGCAGACACGTATATATGTATATGCGAGTTTATATTGCGTGTGTGCATGTGTTCGGTGTGCACCTACAAAATACAATCTAACCAACTCTACACACACACAGACACATATACAGAGAGAGAGAGGGAGGGAGAGAGAGATAGAGAGAGAGAGAGAGAGATAGAGAGAGAGACATATATATATGTATATATATATGATTGTGTGTCTTGTATGTGTTCGTATATACATGTGAACTTATACCCTTATGCGTATATACACAAACGCCGCCCATATATATATATATATATATATATATATATATATATATAAGCATCATTTTTATATTAATGTTGTTACATCTATGCACATAAACGAGTACCTTTATCTACTCGGATATAAATGTGTACTCAAATGCGGTGATATACAGACGCCCAACAATTTCTAAACTTTCTATATTTGTTTATATACGCTTGCATATAATCTATTTCACACTCAGGAACCCCTAATATATATATATATATATATATATATATATATATATATATATATGAGTGTGTATATGTGTGCGGGTGTTTTATATATATATATATATATATGTGTGTGTGTGTGTGTGTGTGTGTGTGTGTGTGTGCATCGGAATGCATCTCATGATTCGATAAAACTGATTTTCTAGCATGTTTTATTTGATCATATCTTTATCACCCCCTTTCTTTTCAACATACTTTTAACCCTTTTCCTACCACATTCTTTCTTTCTGTCTTCTTTTCCATATCTTCATACCATCACTTCTCTTCATAACTTTTTTGTTTAGCTTTTCAATTTTTCGTTTTTTTACCATTTCTTAGGGAATTTTTCAAATCAACATTTTTCTTTCGTTATTTCTTTTTTTCTTTCTTTCTGAAATTTATTTTTATTTTATTTAATTCTCTGTTGTACTTAAATGCCCTTTAAAATTTTATTTTGACCTTTGTTATTTTGTTTTTCTTTATCAAACCTCTTGGTCTTTCTTTCTTTCTTTCTTTCTTTCTTTCACATTTATTCTTTCTTTCTTTCTTTTCTTTCTTTTTTTCTTTCTTTCGCATACATTCTTTCTTTCTTTCTTTCTTTCTTCATGTACATCCCTGTCACCTTTTTCTCTGTTATCATTTCTTTCTTTCTTTCTTTCTTTCTTTCTTTCTTTCTTTCTTTCTTTCTTTCTTTGTCATACTGTCTTTCTCTGATACATATTTTCTTTGTTTCTTTCTTTCACTCTTTCTGTCTCTTTTCTTTCTTTCTTTCTTCCTTTGTTTCTTTGTTTCTTTGTTTCTTTATTCAGTTATGTATTTGTGCATTGCTTTGCCAAATCTTCTTCATACTTCCTTCTTTCTTAGTTTCTTTCTTTCTTACTTTCTGTCCATTTTTTTTCTTACTTTCTTTCTGCATGTATTTCCCTGTCATCTGTTTTTTAAATCTTTTTTCCACTTTCTTTCTTTCTTTCTTTCTTTCTTTCTTTCTTTCTTTCTTTCTTTCTTTCTTTCTTTGTCATACTGTCTTTCTCTGATACATATTTTTCTTTATTTCTTTCTTTCAATTTTTCTTTCCTTCTTTCTTTATTCAGTTATGTATTTGTGCATTGCTTTGTCAAATCTTCTTTCTTTCATACTTCCTTTCTTTCTTAGTTTCTTTCTTTCTTACTTTCTTTCCTTCTTTTTTTCTTACTTTCTTTCTGCATGTATTTCCCTGTCATCTGTTTTTTTTCTTTTTTCTTCTTTCTTTCTTTCTTTCTTTCTTCTTTTTTCTTTCTTTTTTGTTCATTCGTTTTTCTTTATCTTTTCTTTATGCATTTATCAGCCAACTTTTATTTATTTCTTTATTTGGCATATTTTTCTTTTTTTCTCTTTAATTGTCTTTTTCGTCTTTCTCTCCCCCTTTCTGTATTTACTTCTCTCTCATCTTCCCTTTTTATTTTCTTTCTTAAATCTTTCTGTTTCTTGTATGTTAATTTAATCTTCCTTGCATCCTTTTTTCTTTCACACTTTCTATATATATTTGTATACACTTGAATATAATCTATTTGCTGTATTTTCTCAATTCTTTTCTTTATTTTATGGCTTCCTTCATAAATCCTCATTTTCGCTTGTTTTTTCAATTTTTCTTTTATTTATTTATTTATTTATTTCTACATTTATTTCTCTGTCATCTTTTCTTTTTTCTTTCTTTCTTTTTTCTTTCTTTCGTTCTTTGTCTTCTTCTATTTTCTTCCTTTTACTTGTCTTTTCTTTCTTTCAGCCTTTATTTACCTTTCATCCCTTTTTCGCTACTATCTTCTCTTTCTGTCTGTCTGTCTTTCTTTCTTTCTTTCTTTCTTTCTTCTTCTTTCCTTATTTATTTATTTCTGCATTTATTTCTCTGTCATCTTTCCTTTTTTCTTTCTTTTTTTCTTTTTTCTTTATTTCGTTCTTTGTCTTCTCTTTCTTTTCTTTCTTTACATGTATTTTCTTTCTTTCAGCCTTTCTTTCACTTTCATCCCTTTTCGCTACTATCTTTCTTTCTTTCTTTCTTTCTTTCTTTCTTTCTTTCTTTCTTTCTTTCTTTCTTTCCTAATTTATTTATTTCTGCATTTATTTCTCTGTCATCTTTCCTTTTCTTTCTTTTTTTTTCTTTATTTCGTTCTTTTCTTCTCTTTCTTTTTTCTTTCTTTTACATGTTTCTTTCTTTCAGCCTTTTTCACTTTCATCCCTTTTTCGCTACATCTTTTCTTTCTTCTTTCTTTCTTTCTTCCTAATTTATTTTTCTGCATTTATTCTCTGTCATCTTTCCTTTTTTCTTTCTTTTTTCTTTTTTCTTTATTTCGTTCTTGTCTTCTCTTCTTTTTTCTTCTTTTACATGTCTTTCTTTCTTTCAGCCTTTCTTTCACTTTCATCCCTTTTCGCTACTATCTTTTTTCTTTCTTCTTTCTTTCTTTCTTTCTTTCTTTATTTGTTTATTTATCTATTTCTGTATTATTTCTATCATCTTTTCTTTTTTCTTTCTTTTTTCTTATTTCGTTCTTTGTCTTCTCTTTCTTTTTCTTTTTTTTTTACTTGTCTTTTTTTCTTTCAGCTTTCTTTCCTTTCATCCTTTTCGCTACTATCTTTCTTTCTTTCTTTCTTTTCCTAATTTATTTATTTCTGCATTATTTCTCTGCCATCTTTTCCTTTTTTCTTCTTTTTTCTTTTTTTCTTTATTTCGTTCTTTGTCTTCTCTTTCTTTTTTCTTTCTTTTACATGTCTTTTCTTTCTTTCAGCCTTTCTTTCCCTTTCATCCCTTTTTCGCTACTACCTTTTCTTTCTTTTTTCTTTCTTTCTTTCTTTCCCTATTTATCTATTTCTGTATTTATTTCTCTATCATCTTTTCTTTTTTCTTTCTTTTTTTCTTTATTTCGTTCTTTGTCTTCTTTTTCTTTTTTCTTCGTTTTACGTGTCTTTTCTTTCTTTCAACCTTTCTTTCCCTTTCATCCCTTTTTCGCTAGTATCTTTTCTTTGTCTTTCTGTCTTTCTTTCTTTCTTTCTGTCTTTCTTTCTTTCTTTCTTTCTTTCTTTCTTTCCTTATTTATTTATTTATTTCTGCATTTATTTCTCTGTCATCTTTTCTTTTTTCTTTCTTGTTTTCATTATTTCTTTCTTTGTCTTCTCTTTCTTTTTTCTTCGTTTTACTTGTCTTTTCTTTCTTTCAATCTTTCTTTCCCTTTCATCCCTTTTTCGCTACTATCTTTTATTTCTGACTTTCTGTCTGTCTTTCTTTCTTTCTTTCTGTCTTCTTTCTTTGTGCATTTCCCTGTCTTCTTTTTTCTATTTCATTTCTCTTTCTCTTTCATCCTTTCTTTCATTCTAATCTTTATTCATCCTTTCCTTTTTCATATCTTTCTTTCTTTCTGTATTTATTTCCCTATGATCTTATCTTTTTTTATATCTCCCTTTGTTTCTTTCCTTGTTTCTTCTTATTACTTGTTTTTCTTTCTATCTTTCTCTCTTTCTGCATTTATTTCTCACTCATTTACATTGTCATCTTTCTTTTCTTTCTTTCTTTGTCACTTTTTCCCCTTTCCTTGTTCTTTCTTCTTTCTTTCTATTTTTCATTTCATTCTTTCATTCTTTCTTCATCAGTTTTTCGTTTGTTGTTTTTCTTCAAGATTTTTCTTGATTTTGTCGTTCCTTTTCACTTTATTTCTTTTCTATTTGTTTTTGTTTCGTTCAAATATTTTCCTTGTTTCATTTTTCTTCATTTTTTCTTTATTTCTTTCCTTCATTTATTTTCGTTTTTTCATCTTTACTTCTTTTACTTTTCTTTCTTCTTTCTTTCTTTCTTTCTTTCTTTCTTTCTTTCTTTTTTTCTTCTCCCTCTTTCTTTCTGCGTGTATTCCCGGTCCGCTTTTTTCTCTGTGATCTTTTCTTCTTTCTTCTTTCTTCTTTCTTTCTTTCTTTCTTTCTCTTTCTTCATCTTTTCTTTCTTCTTTCTTTCTTGCATTTGTTTCTCTGTCATCTTTTCTTTCTTTCTCTTTCTCTTTCTTCTTTTTTCTTTCTTTGTCTCTCGTTTGTTTCTTGTCTTCTTCTTTCTTTCTTCTTCTTCTTTCTTTCTTTCTTTCTTTTCTTTTTTCATTTGATTTTATGTATATGTGCATTTCGCTGTCCTCTTTTCTTCTTTATTTCTTTGGCGATTTTTCTTTTTTTCTCTTTGTTTTTTCTCCTTTCGTTTTTCTTACAGTATATATCCCTTCTCCATGTTTTCTTTCGGGTGGTTTCTAATTTCCTTTCATTGTTGTTTTCTGCCTTCCCTCATCAATACTCCTTTTCTTTCCTTTCTTTCTTTCTTTCTTTCTTTCTTTCTTTCTTTCTTTCTTTCATTGTCGTCTTTTTCTTTTTTTTCTTTTGCTTAGCATTTTTTCTTTTCTTTTTTCATTCTTTCTTTCTTTCTTTCTTTCTTTCTTTCTTTCTTTGTCGTCTTTTTCTTTTTTCTTCTTTCTTCTTTTTGCTTGACATTGATTTTCTTTCTTTCTTTCTTTTTTCATTCTTTCTTTCTTTCATTATTTAAATTTTCCCCTGAAATTTTCCTTTCTTTCTTTCAGTCTATCTGTTTACTTATTTAAAATTTATTTCCCAGGTATCACTTCTTTCTTTCTTTCTTTTTTTCTCCCACTCTTTATTCTTATTTCGTTCCCTTTCCAATTCTACCCCCCGCCTCAATCTCTACCTAACATCCTTGTCTATCACTGCTCCGTACTTATATGCCCCATCAACCCTGGGACTATACCCAAAACATCTCTGTTCAGTAACGAGTTTCGATTCAAAACTACTTAATAGACCAATCGATCAGTTCGAACAGAGGCAAATTCATCAACATCTTGTTGTTATGCATTTAAAGTAAAGGTCACCTGGTGCGTATCTCCAGGAGACCGACTCTCCGATCGCTGGGCTTTATTTTCTGTAGTCCTTTTTTTTTTAAGTTGGCTTTTATTTTATTATAAATATATTTAGTTTAGCTTTGAGGTGAGGACAAATATTGATAGGAAAAATCTGGAAAATTTTGGTATATATTTTCAGAGTTTTTTTTTTTAATCATTTTTATAGTTGAATTCTCCGCTGACCCCTACACCCGTTCAAACCATACATTTCTTTCTCTATCTCTTCTTAAAATAGATGTGAGTGTATTGTATATGTATATCGATATAAGTAAATGTATGTATATATTTCGATATATACATGTCTGTATATGTAATATATATATAACATATATATATATATATATATATATATATATATATACATATATATATATATATATCACTATGGTATCTACCATACATTCAGTTGTATTGCAATATCTGTCAATAAATCGATATACGTCTCAGTTCTGATAGATTTTTATGCTTTGATATCGCCTATCTTTTTCTTATTTAGAATTTGTTTCACTGTTTTCTTGGAGGTTTGAGAATTATGTACTGTCTGTCTCTCTATATACTGAAATGTACTGAAATATTGACAAATACAACACACACATATACACTTGCACGCTAATACACATACAATATATATATATATATATATATATATATATATATATATATATATATAATATGTATATATATATATATAAGCGTTGAACATATATATATATATTAGAGTTGATCAAGTTTGAATTCAGAGTTTTCCTTTTCCTAGATTTGCCTACCCAAGGTTATAGAACACAGTCTGCCCTGTTGTTTACCCATAGGCGGAGGAAGATGAGTATATATATATATATATATATATATATATATATATATATATATATATATATATGCCAACATCTGCACGATTAGTATATGGCACTAGGTCAATTTCTTAAGCTGAGTTTAACAGGTTTGAATTCAGTTTTCATTCTCATAGGATGGTTACCTAGCACAGGTTAAAAAGTCCAGTATGCCTACTATTAAACCGTAGCTGAGGGGAGAGTATTTGGATGCATACCTTTCCCAAATGTATTAGCGCTATATCTTTGTCTGTCTGTCTGTCTGTCTGTCTCTATATATATATCATGCATCCAACTAATCCACGCCTATGGGTAAACATAGAATAAAGTCTATAGTATTCCTTAAAATCCTAGGGGAAGTATAAATTCAGTAGATACTCCTTGTGACAAAAGTTTGTAGTATTCCTTGTAAGCCTTCCCTGTAAGGTCCTGACCGCACTCAGTTCAATTTGCAATTGATTTCATGACAAATAACAACGACCTTTAATACGTTCTATATCTCTTCCCATTGGCTATCTTTTTAGAAGTGCTGCTGATGTTGGGAAAGTTCATAAATATGAGTGGGAAATTTGCGCACATCTCACACTTAGACAATGCAACTAGTTGCTCCTAAAAATCTGTATGTTCCCTATTCGTCAAGTGAATTCTAATTCCTCTCGTCTTTTTCCAAGCCTTTGCGGACAGTTCCAAGCGTCAAATCAGCAATTGTTATCTCAGTTACCTTCTTCTTCTTCTTCTTCTTCTTCTTCTTCTTCTTATTATTATTATTATTATTATTATTATTATATTATTATTATTATTATTAACACCTTAATTTATACAAATGGCATTTAATAAACATTACCTAACTTGCAGAAGAAACCTCAGAAGTAAGAGCAGAAAAATGGATATTAATTTAAAAACAAATTCCCAGGCGAGGGTCTTCACACTACCCTTATCATTACGTAGGCTTCTTTGTATTTGTATATATATATATATATATATATATACACACACACACACACACACACACACACACACATATATATTATATATATATATATATATATATATAAAGAAGCCTTTCGTAATGAAAATGTTAGTGTGAAGACTCTAGCCTGGGAATTAGCCAAAGATAGTTGTGTCTAAGCCACACTGAAGAGGCGTGAAACGCCGAAACACGTGTCTGTGGATGAATTATATATATATATATATATATATATATATATATATATATATATATTGACTGATTTTAAAGGCATGTCAACCTGTTCAAAGTCATTTTATTCTTGGATTAGGGAATCGCATTAATTGTACAATTATATTTACATTTTTGTGTAATTCTATGGAATTTATTTTGTCTTATAAAATGCGAATATTTTCAAATAGATCTAAATAGATGTGACCCAAGCAGGCTCTGCCAGTTCGGTTCATAGAGGAATTAGGAGTGATTGGCAATGAAGGCGTATTCGACACTCTCTGAGATTTCCCTTTGTTCTCGCGAGTAATCTTTCCAGTTAGTCGCTTGAAGGATCCTTATAGTTTTTCCCCATTTCTATTGTTTTTCTGTTGGTCCATCTGTTGCAATTGCTTTTATTGTTCGCTCTACTTAGTTTTCTCTGGTCCGTTTAGTGTTTTTTTTGATTTCTCAAATTGTTGCAATTATGCAATTCTGAACGCTGGCGAGTTCTTGATAAATATAGTTTATGTACGTCATCTCTGCATTGTTCATAAATAAATAAAGACAAAGGACGTTTGATAAAGAAAAACAACATAACAAAGGTCAAAATAAAATTTTAAAGGGCATTTAAGTACAACAGAGAATTAAATAAAATAAAATACATTTCAGAAAGAAATAAAAAAGAAATAACGAAAGAAAAATGTTGATTTGAAAAATTCCCTAAGAAATGGTAAAAAACGAAAAATTGAAAAGCTAGACAAAAAGTTATGAAGAGAAGTGATGGTATGAAGATATGGAAAAGAAGACAGAAAGAAAGAATGTGGTAGGAAAAGGGTTAAAAGTATGTTGAAAAGAAGGGGGGTGATAAAGATATGATCAAATAAGACATGATATTTTCCACGTACCCCACTTGGCACAAAGGCCCTATTTATGTGGGACCACCCACAAGCCGAGACTCATGGAGTGGCAGGTGAAAAATTGCGTCGATCCCGTCGGCATTCCTCCTCAAGGGGGGCGCCTCAGGCACTGGGCAATAAACCCAGCCCTGCCCCTTTAAATCAAGGGGCAGGTGTTGCCTGGGAGATGGCCCCCTGGGATCGACGCCGTTAATTATATCAATGGTCCAGAGGCCGAAGCC
>CM042141.1:43544304-43550200 GCA_023376005.1 Doryteuthis pealeii
ATGTAAAAAAAAGTTATAGTTTAAAATAGGGAATTTTCAATCATCTGTTTATATTAAGGAACACACATTAAAGAGTTGAGAAAAATGTAACTGTATTTTAAAAAAAAATTATAGTTTAAAATAGGGAGTTCTCAATCATCTTCTGTTGATATGTGAAAGTAGAAAGACTAAGATTTCTAAGATTTTCAGATTCTGTTTGCAAAAAAACACATTGCATAATTGTATTTTGTAGTTCAAGATCAATATTCTAATAGTTTGAATCTGTCTAGAATGTTGTATGAATTCTCCTGGAAAACCTACGATTCCCTTCCAAGACGGAAACCTACCATCAATGATAACCATTGAGTTTCCACGTCTAATAGGTCAATAGGAAGTGAAAAAGTAAAGCTATACATTTTGGCTGTTTCTATATACTACCAAAGAGTAGGCCAAAACGATATTTTTTTCTCCAGAAAAACGAATTTTTGTGAGATTTTTTGACGGTGCACATATAGTCCATTAAGTTTACAATTGGTTCCAGTTATATGAATAGACGCGTTTTTTTTTCATTTTCTATAAGGCTGGCCAGTTTTTCTTATTGTACACGACACAACAACGAAAGATTATAAAGAATATTTCTACTACTTAGTCAGTCCGTCAGTCATACACTCAATCATTCTTCCTTTCTTTAATTTTAACGGCATGGTAACAGTTTAGGATTATTTTATGCATATAAGTTAAGCATTTCCTATATTTCACGTAACTATTTACATTTTAGTGTAGTTGTTTAAGGTTTCTTTTTTCATTTAATACAATAATATTTTAACAGATCAATTTCACCTATAGATGGGACACTAACAGGTACTATTGTTCAAGGTCAGAGTTGACATAGGAGTAATGGCAATAACGACACAATCCCTTCTTCCCAGATCTCAAGTATGTGAGCCTCACCAGCAGATGCAGTATAGTCAAACCCAGGACTTTTCCGTGTCTTACTGACTGGCCATTCTTTCTCTCACTCATTTACTCAACTTTCTTTCAAAAACTCATTCATTCCCTAAATAACCTTCCTCCAACTCTCTCACTTACTCCTTAAACTCTCTCCCTAAATAACCTTTCCTCCAACTCTCTCACTTACTCCTTAAACTCACTCCCTAAATAACCCTTCCTCTAACCTACTCACTCACTTCTTAAACTCACTCCCTAAATCAATCTTTTTTTTAACTCACTCACACACACATTATCATTTAAACTTGCCCGCTCAATTCGTTAATCCCTCTTACTCTAACTCACCCACTCACTCATTCTTTCTTAAACTCATTCACCCACTCCCTAAATCCATCTTTCATTCCACTCCTTAATTTCACTCACTCACTTAATCATTGTTAATTTCATTCACTCACTTAATCATTGTTAATTTCACTCGAATACTCTTTAAATTACACTCTCTATCTCCCTCCCTCACTCACTATACTGTCTCAATCCCCTCACTCACCGCTTTCACTCTCTCTATCTCACTCACTTACTCACTTAATCATTCTTAATTTCACTCACACACTCTTTACATTACACTCTTTCTATATCCCTCCCTCACTACACTCTCTCTAAGCCATCACTCACTTTCACTCTCTCTATCTCATTCACTTACTCACTTTCATTCTCTCTATCTCACTCACTCACTCATTCACTTACACTCTCTCTGTCTCACTCACTCACTTAATCATTTTTAATTTCACTCACTCACTCTTTAAATTACACTCTCTCTATATCCCTTTCATTAGTTAGCAGATTCCCTAACGGTTTCTGTCTTTATCCCACACACGCACTCGTTCATTAACTATTTCTACCTTTAATTTATTCATTCACGCTAAAATCCTTTTGTAACCTACACACTAACTCACTTACCCACATTCTCACGATTCCTTTCGTTCCTTAACCCTCTCCATTTTAACAGTTTTTAGCTAGTTTTTTTTCCCACAAAGTTTTAACAGAATTGCTATTGCATGATGTGCTAAGGTATTTTGGAGATAATATTTCTTCAAGTCAACCACGTCTTTACAACTGAACCATTCAACTGACGAAAAAGATGTCTCACCATTTCAGTCAATAGGACTGAACATTTTTAATGACACTGATGGAAAATGAGCGCACGAAATTGCACTCGGCCACAATGCGGGATTGAAATTTTAAAAGAGATTTAAATGAACGTTTATTGTTGTGCTCTACTATAATCCTTTATATTTGACTCGAAGCGGCTACCCGTCGTTACCTGGGTAGAGGAGGAATCACATTGTTAGTCTCACAGAACTATTGATTGTTTTGGTCTTTTATAATTCAGTTGTTTATGCTTGAATCCCGACCGCCACCAATGACTTTCCATTCAATAACTATTCAAATCCTAATTTTAAGAAAATTCTTCCAGAATATAAAAAAAAAGATACTCATTATTTTACACAAAAATTATTCTCTGGTGATAGTAAATGTGTATATATATTCATATATTTTACTTTGTCGTTAATCGTTTTATTTTGTAGCTTTCTCTGGACATACATACTCACCATCTGTCATTTATATATGTATGCAGATGACTGTGACCTGATAACACACAGAGAGGATGAGATGCAGAACCTTATGGATTGTTTTTCTGAAGCATGTACAGCATTTGGATTAACCATAAATTTAAGACTGATGTCATGTATCAACCTGCCCCGAACAAACGCTTTGTGGATCCTACTATCTTTGTATATGGTGAATGCCTCAAAGTTGTCCATCATTTTGTCTATCTTGAGAGCACATTATCACAGGACAAGTCTTTAAATGGAGAAATTTCCCTTAGGTTGCAGAAAGCAACGAGATCCTTTGGTTTGATTGAGAAGAGGGTTTGGAGCCAACGTCGCATTAAGATCTCCACCAAGCCGGGTGTATACAGAGTCTGTGTGCTTACTGCCCTTTTGTACGCCTGTGAGACCTGGGTTGTTTACAAACTACATCTCAGGACACTCGAGAGATTCCATCAGAATTGCCTTCGCAGGATTTTAGGGATAGAATGGTTGTCATTTACACTAGACTCACCGTACTTGAAAGATGTCACCTGTCTAGTATTGAGAGTTTAATCCTTAGATGACGTCTTCGCTGGTCTGGTCATCTAGTTCGTATGAATGATTGCCGAATCCCAAAACAACTATTTTACGGGGAAATCTCAACCGGCAAACATCGTCAGTGCAAGCCCAAATTGAGGTTTAAGGACTGCCTAAAGGACACTCTGAAGAACACGGCTATTGCTGTGGAGGACTGGGAGAAGGTAGCCTGTAATAGACCTGGCTGGAGAGCTACCATCTACCTGTCTGTGGAAGAATTTGAGTCCAACTGAATTAAACACCAAATATTGAAGCGGACTATCAGAAAGGATTATTTTCAACTCAGCAACATTCAAAGTGGAGAAGTTCCAACATGTAGTTCATGTGGAAGAGTATGTCTCTCCAGGGCTGGCCTGGTGAGTCATCTGAGAAAACAGAAAGATATAGTGTCAAAGGCTACTGGCACCCAACAATGATGATAATAAAAAAGAAAAAAAAAAGGAAATGGTCTTACTCGAACACGAGTTGACAGCTATTAGATGAACATATTAGGATTATACTATTATTTTCGACTTGATAAAAAACTTATATATATATATATATATATATATATATATATATATATATATATATATATATATATATATATATAGATAGATAGATAGATAAGAACAATCTAGGATGCAGACATGTGAAAAGACTAGGATTGACAGAAATAAGCGAAGATGGAGAAACTTAATGCGAAATATATAAATATATAAACATATAAACATAACATATCTTTATATATTATATATATATATATATATATATATATATATATATATATAGAGAGAGAGAGAGAGAGAGAGAGAGAGAGAGAGAGAGAGGGGGAGAGAGAGAAAAGATAGATAGATAGATAGATAGTAGGTGAGTGTGTTTGTGTGTGTGAGAGAGAGAAAGAGAGATAGATAGATAGAATGTGAGAATGACAAACGGAGATACAAATATATTAATCATATAGAGATAGAAAGAAATAAACAGATATAGATAGGTATGTAAGTATACAATATATATATATATATATATATATATGTGTGTGTGTGTGTGTGTATAGATATATATATATAGAGAGAGAGAAAAGGGGTGGGTGAGGTACAAACTGAAATATAGATATATGAACTGACTGAGATATAATAGAATAAACAGATATATATATATATATATATATATATATATATATATATATATATATATATATATATATACACCCACCCACACACACACACACACACACAACACACATATATATATATATATATATATAATATATATATATGAAAGAGTGAAATGTGGGAGTGATGACCCAAACTTGATATTACAAATATAGGAAGCAGACTGTAGTAGATTATGCACAAATTGACAAACATAATGATATTAATAATTGCAATAATATTTATTGAAACTGATCAGTTATTTACTATCAATTTATTGAGACCCGGATGTAAAACCGGAGGGGGGTCAATGTATTGTCAATTCAAAATGAAAAGAGGTGGGTTGGGGGGTTCAAATCATTTGATGAATCAATCAATCAAAGTAACGATTTCACTTGAATGAAAATTTTGGTTTTCTGTTTGTCTACACAATAAGTTATCAACAAAGCTTCATCGATGAATTGAACGGCCATTTTCTCTTGTTGCTTCTTCTTCTTCTTCATCTTCTTCTTCTTCTTCTTCTTCTTCTTCTTCTTCTTCTGTAACGCAACCGCCATCTTTGTTGACTCTCATTAGAGCAAATCTGGACTGATGAAGTAAACCAACTTAGCCATGACCGCCTCCTTTTCCTCCTCCGCTTTCTCCTCCTCCTCCGCTTTCTCTTCCTCCTCCACCCCTCCCTTTTAACCAATACAAACATTGTACGATTGACACAAACCTATTCCTAATCCTCATCACATGATCTATCAAGTTTTGGTCATGGTTCTACCAAACACCCCCCCTACTCTAAACTGAGAATGATTTTAAAGACAATTAATGAGGACAGAGGTCGATTATTAAAGTACATCTGTGTGGGAATTGATTTTCTTAGTTCTATCTATATATCAATAATCCTGTTCCTTAATTGCACGACTGTTATCATCTTGCAACATCTTCTGGTTAAATATGAGACCGTGTAATTCGTCAAATTCGTCCAATCTTTTTTTGTTATTTTTTATTATATATATGCTCCCAATTTTCGGTTGAGCACTCTGTTTAGAAGTGGACTAATTGCAAAAATTCACCGCTTCGAACCAAAGCTAGTCTCACTTGTTTACATAAGTTAGAGACCTCTGGTGAGTTTATTTCCGGTTTAGGAAATATAGCGATTAATCTGCCTTCTATTCTTGGCAGCTGCTTGTGGACCCACCGGTAAGAGACTTGACGAGCGAATGTTCGTTCGGGTCTCGAACCCAACCAGAGGTAGCTGCTGAAAAATAAGTATAGCTGCACTGATGAGGGGTGAAACCCCGAAAACGCGCGTCTGTAGATTGCTTTATATATATATATATATATATATATATATATATATATATATATATGTATTAGTAGTCCTTGTTAGTATTGGAGAGTTGAAAATAAAGTGCTCGATTACGTGTGCAAGAGCTGTATTTATTTATTTATCTATTTATTATAGCTTTAAAACAAAAATAGCAAGGGATATTAAGAAAATAAAATAAAAAACGTTCAGATATAAATGAAGGGACATTAAATGTATTTCCTTACCAACAGGCGCGTTGGGTTGTGAGGAGAGTAAGTTTCAGTTGTTCTATTTTTTTTATTATACTCCCTCTGTTTCAAATCTTTATCAATACCCCCCTCTGTTTT
>CM042141.1:43550300-43594697 GCA_023376005.1 Doryteuthis pealeii
CTCCTCCCCCTCCGATCTAGTTGGATGTGAAAGGTTGGAGACATTTGATTGTGCTCATCGATTTCCGATATTGTTGGGAGACTTTCAGACAGAATTCCTGCTAACACCAATTTCGAAAGAAATTCCTCAAATCTATTTTCAGATATTTCACTCAGATAATTGGTTGGATTCTTGGAAATTCAACCAAAATTTGGCCAGGACTAAATGGATAATCTTGAATATTCATACTGTTCTCCTCATCTTTATTGAGTACTAGAAGCGGCTACCCGGCGTCGCCCTCGGTAGAAAGGGTGGTGTGGGGGGGGGTAAAAATTAGTCTCGCAGATCCGTATTACTGAATCGTGAGTTGGATCCTTGAAGGATGCACCATTAAAATCTGTACATAAAAAAAGACCGTGTGTGATCCGGCTTTGTGCGGCGTCAGAAGGAAAAGGTTGCTCTCTCGGAAAAGAAACATTAACGTGTCCTATCTAAAATATTAAATGCAAAATAAATTCCATGATGGTACTATTCAAATTTTACTTTTTTAATTATCTGTTGCAGATTAACTATTGTTTCAATTCTTTGGCGCGAAAAGAAGTTCAAAAAGACAAGGAATTGGGTAACAAAGGATATTCCAGACAGAAGTCTGGATCGAATAGAAAGAGGAAAGAGTGATTAGATCGGAGGCTTACTGCTGACCGGGTCAAACGAACTGTCCGGAAAAACAACAATAGCAGGATGACAAAGGACTTCTATTGACTGGTGACAAAATCTAGGATTGCAGGTCACGCAGTAAGTTCCGGTGTAATTTGAATAGGTCAGAGCATGCTGGGAAAATATGAAAAAGTGACGGTTAGACCGGGGAAGTTCAGCAGTTGAGAGATTTGGTAGCCATGAAGGCAGACAGCCGTCGACTCTCCGAAGAAGAGACTTGTTATAACTACGGTTCATTCACCACTCATCCAAGCCGGCGCACACCTCCTTTCATCCACGCCAACGAGGAAAGAAAAGAAAATCCAGCTTTCTTTTGTATACCTGTGTTGGTTTTTAATCCAGTGTACTACACACCAGCGCTGTCAATGATACAGTATTTATAAACATATCTTCACGAATATAAATCAAAATCTTCTTTATTTTGCTCAAAAGTAATATCTGGTGATAATGAATGTGTATAAATATTTCCTTTGCCGTTAATTAAATTTATTTCGTAGTTTCAGCCGCACATATAAACATACATGCATACACAACTGCCTTTTATATTATATATCATATATATACTATATATATATATATAATATGTGTGTGTGTGTGTGTGTGTGTGTGTGTGTGTGTGTCTTGTTGTGTATATATATATACTATAGTGTGAGATGGTCACTGTTCAGCTTTTGCTGGAATGGTGTACCAAAGTCAGTATTATTGGTAGATTGTTCAATTATAAAATAGAGCTGTTATATAATATAAAAGAATTAAATATATAAAGGTTTTACATATCTTATTTATTTAGTGACCAAGAGGGAACATTCACAACCATTTTGGTTCATGTATGCAATCATCGGTGAGAGAGGAGAGAGAGAGAGAGAGAGAGAGAGAGAGAGAGGAGAGAGAGAGAGAGAGAGAGATAAGTCACCAATGTTAATCATGCGTATTTATAAATACATAAGTATAAGGGACTAAATGGGTTCCTTCTTTCAATTGACTCTTCTCTCTCTCTCTCACACTCTCTCTCTCATTCTCCATCTTTCACTGCCATATGTTTGTGTTTTTATTCATTTCACTCTTTCTCCCTTTCTCTTTCTTTCTTCAATTCACTTCATAATGTTCTTTAAAGCCCTCCTCACCCTAGCTTCTCTTACTCTATCTCCATTCCATTTCTCTCTCTCTCTCTATCTATCTCTCTCTCTTTCTTTTTCAAATTCACTCCACTCTTATCCCTCATTCATTTTCTTTCCCCCCTCTCCATTAACCTTTCTCTCTGTCTCTCTGTCTCTCGCTCTAAAGAAACAACAAGAAACAGCCAAGTGTTTGATTTTCTATCTATCTATTTACCTAAGTATCTATTATGTCTAATCGTGAATATGTTCGCTGCAAAAATTCCCTCTTTTTTCTTTTTTAAAGGTAGATGGGAAGAACCGAGTAAAAAGGAAGATGTCCTAGGAACCATAACAAACAAATAATAATAATTACATCGCTGGAAAATGTTTGCAAATCTCGTCACAATCTTGCATAAGCTTGTTTATTATTGTATCCACCTCATAGTGTTGCCCCATAGATCTTCTCTTTCATATCAGATTATTATTGTTGTATATGATGAGTATCGTCGTTTTTTAGACGGTTAATGTAGGAACATATTTTGAATCCAGATGTGTTGAACTCAGGGTCTGTGGCGTTGGGTGACTGACGCAAGATAACCTTTGCGTGACCTTCTTTCCGGTTACGAAAACAGTGGGTAACGAAGGTTCAGTTAGCTTAGAGTTAGTTAAGCCATGACCGTTATAATGTAAGCACGGACCGACTTGCCCCCCTCCCACGCGGTTGAAAAAGTTATGGTTCTGAAATTATTAAAAATGTGATCACAAAATTATATGCCTTGCCTTGTTTCTAAGATGGACTAATGTCAGCCTTGGCATAATCAGACCAGCGTATTGAAGAAACAGCTTTTATAGCAGAACCAGACCAGTCAACAAAAGATCAGTGAGAAGAAATAGTAGGAGTCATGACGATAGCTACAGATTACAAAAACATAAGAGAAAAATATATCAGCCAGCTATTCCCAGCAAGTAGTAAGTAAAAGACTTAATCATGAAGGCATAACCACGGATACCCTTATAAGAAGAATAGAAACAATTCTCTCCATATATATACGCAGCAAAAGACGGTATTATGTTCGAATGTTTTGTAATATAAGATGTGCTCTAATTCCCCACCTTGATTTATAGACTAGCCAAGATCACGTGATTTACTCCTCCAGCTAATCAACAAGCCATACTGCGTGGCTGATACATTACTTAAACACGGATATTTGCCACAGTCCATTTGCAATCATTGACGAAGGAACCGAGGACTCTTTACCAGAGGAACCAAAGGATTCCACTGGACAATCGCTCTTGCTTAAGGGCTCCACAATAGCCTAAAAGATTTTAAAATAGGGAGTTACTTTTCAATCACACTGTATATTAAGGAACGTACATTAAAGAATTGAGAAAAATGTAACTGCATGTAAAAAAGGTTATAGTTTAAAATAGGGAATTTTCAATCATCTATTTATATTAAGGAACACACATTAAAGAATTGAGAAAAATGTAACTGTATTTTTAAAAAATTATAGTTTAAAATAGGAGTTCTCAATCATCTTCTGTTGATATGTGAAAGTAGAAAGACTAAGATTCTAAAGATTTTCAGATTCTGTTAGCAAAAAAATACATTGCATAATTGTATTGTAGTTCAAGATCAATATTCTAATAGTTTGAATCTTCTAGAATGTTGTATGAATTCTAGAAACCTACGATTCCCTTCCAAGACGGAAACCTACCATCAATGATAACCATTGAGTTTCCACGTCTAATAGGTCAATAGGAAGTGAAAAAGTAAAGCTATACATTTTGGCTGTTTCTATATACTACCAAAGAGTAGGCCAAAACGATATTTTTTTCTCCAGAAAAACGAATTTTTGTGAGATTTTTTGACGGTGCACATATAGTCCATTAAGTTTACAATTGGTTCCAGTTATATGAATAGACGCGTTTTTTTTTCATTTTCTATAAGGCTGGCCAGTTTTTCTTATTGTACACGACACAACAACGAAAGATTATAAAGAATATTTCTACTACTTAGTCAGTCCGTCAGTCATACACTCAATCATTCTTCCTTTCTTTAATTTTAACGGCATGGTAACAGTTTAGGATTATTTTATGCATATAAGTTAAGCATTTCCTATATTTCACGTAACTATTTACATTTTAGTGTAGTTGTTTAAGGTTTCTTTTTTCATTTAATGCAATAATATTTTAACAGATCAATTTCACCTATAGATGGGACACTAACAGGTACTATTGTTCAAGGTCAGAGTTGACATAGGAGTAATGGCAATGACGATACAACCCCTTCTTCCCAGATCTCAAGAACGTGAGCCTCACCAGCAGATGCAGTATAGTCAAACCCAGGACCTTTTTGTGTCTTGCTGACTGGTCATTCATTCTCTCACTCATTTACTCAACTTTCTTTCAAAAACTAACTCGCTCACTCCCTAAATAACCTTCACCCAAATTTCTCACTCACTCCTTAAACTCACTCCCTAAATAAACCTTCCTCCAACTCTCTCACTTACTCCTTAAAATCACTCCCTAAATAACCCTTCCTCCAACTCTCACTTACTCCTTAAACTCACTCCCTAAATAACCCTTCCCCCAGCCCTCTCACTCACTCCGTAAACTCACTCCCTAAATCAATATTTTTTTATTCACTCACACACACATTATCAATTAAACTTGCCCGCTCAATTCGTTAATCCCTCTTACTCTAACTCACCCACTCACGCATTCTTTCTTAAACTCATTCAACGACTCCCTAAATCCATCTTTCATTCCACTCCTTAATTTCACTCACTCATTTAATCATTCTTAATTTCACTCGAACACTCTTTAAATTACACTCTCTATCTCCCTCCCTCACTCACTATACTGTCTCTATCCCCTCACTCACCCGCTTTCACTCTCTCTATCTCACTCACTTGCTCACTTAATCATTCTTAATTTCACTCACACACTCTTTACATCACACTCTTTCTATATCCCTCCCTCACTACACTCTCTCTAAGCCATCACTCACTTTCACTCTCTCTATCTCATTCACTTACTCACTTTCATTCTCTCTATCTCACTCACTCACTCATTCACTTACACTCTCTCTGTCTCACTCACTCACTTAATCATTTTTAATTTTACTCACTCACTCTTTAAATTACACTCTCTCTATATCCCTTTCATTAGTTAGCAGATTCCCTCACGGTTTCTGTCTATCCGACACATGCACTCGTTCATTAACTATTTCTACCTTTAATTTATTCATTCACGCTAAATTCCTTTTGTAACCTACACACTAACTCACTCACCCACACTCTCACGATTCCTTTCGTTCCTTAACCCTCGCCATTTTAACAGTTTTTAGCTAGTTTTTTTTCTCTCACAAAGGTTTAACAGAATTGCTATTGCATGATGTGCTAAGGTATTTTGGGGATAATATTTCTTCAAGTCAACCACGTCTTTACGACTGAACCATTCAACTGACGAAAAAGATGTCTCACCATTTCAGTCAATAGAACTGAACATTTTTAATGACACTGATGGAAAATGAGCGCACGAAATTGCACTCGCCCACAATGCGGGGTTGAAATTTTAAAAGAGATTTAAATGAACGTTTATTGTTGTGCTCTACTATTATCCTTTATATTTGACTCGGAGCGGCTACCCGTCGTTACCTGGGTAGAGGGGGAATCACATTGTTAGTCTCACAGAACTATTGATTGTTTTGGTCTTTTATAATTCAGTTGTTTATGTTTGAATCCCGGCCGCCACCAATGACTTTCCATTCAATAACTATTCAAATCCTAATTTTAAGAAAATTCTTCCAGAATATAAAAAAAAAGATACTCATTATTTTACACAAAAATTATTCTCTGGTGATAGTAAATGTGTATATATATTCATATATTTACTTTGTCGTTAATCGTTTTATTTTTGTAGCTTTCTCTGGACATACATACTCACCATCTGTCATTTATATATGTATGCAAATGACTGTGACCTGATAACACACACAGAGGATGAGATGCAGAACCTTATGGATTCATTTTCTGAAGCATGTACAGCATTTGGATTAACCATAAATTTAAGACTGATGTCATGTATCAACCTGTCCCGAACAAACGCTTTGTGGATCCTACTATCTTTGTATATGGTGAATGCCTCAAAGTTGTCCATCATTTTGTCTATCTTGAGAGCACATTATCACAGGACAAGTCTTTAAATGTCAACCTTAGGTTGCAGAAAGCAACGAGATCCTTTGGTTTGATTGAGAAGAGGGTTTGGAGCCAACGTCGCATTAAGATCTCCACCAAGCCGGGTGTATACAGAGTCTGTGTGCTTACTGCCCTTTTGTACGCCTGTGAGACCTGGGTTGTTTACAAACTACATCTCAGGACACTCGAGAGATTCCATCAGAATTGCCTTCGCAGGATTTTAGGGATAGAATGGTTGTCATTTACACTAGACTCACCGTACTTGAAAGATGTCACCTGTCTAGTATTGAGAGTTTAATCCTTAGATGACGTCTTCGCTGGTCTGGTCATCTAGTTCGTATGAATGATTGCCGAATCCCAAAACAACTATTTTACGGGGAAATCTCAACCGGCAAACATCGTCAGTGCAAGCCCAAATTGAGGTTTAAGGACTGCCTAAAGGACACTCTGAAGAACACGGCTATTGCTGTGGAGGACTGGGAGAAGGTAGCCTGTAATAGATCTGGCTGGAGAGCCACCATCTACCTGTCTGTGGAAGAATTTTAGTCCAACTGAATTAAACACCAAAAATTGAAGCGGGCTATTAGAAAAGGTCATTTCCAGCCCAGCAACATTCAAAGTGGAGAAGTTCCAACATTTAGTTCATGTGGAAGAGTATGTCTCTCCAGGGCTGATCTGGTGAGTCATCTGAAAAAACACAAAGATAGAGTGTCAAATGCTACTGGTACCCAACTTTGATGATAATAAAAAAGAAAAAAAAAGGAAATGGTCTTACTCGAACTCGAGTTGACAGCTATTAGATGAACTTATTAGGATTATACTATTATTTTGACTTGATAAAAAAAACTAATATATATATATATATATATATATATATATATATATATATATATATATATATATAGTGATAGAGAGATAGATAAGAACAATCTAGGATGCAGACATGTGAAAAGGCTAGGATTGACAGAAATAAGTGAAGATGGAGAAACTTAATGCGAAATATATAAATATAAACATAAAACATAACATATCTTTATATATATATATATATATATATATATATATATATATATATATATACATATATTATATATATATATATAGAGAGAGAGAGAGGGGGAGAGAGAGAAAAGATAGATAGATAGATAGATAGTAGGTGAGTGTGTTTGTGTTGTGTGTGTGAGAGAAAGGGAGATAGATAGATAGAATGTGAGAATGACAAACGGAGATACAAATTATCAATCATATAGAGATAGAAAGAATAAACAGATATAGATAGGTATGTAAGTATATATATATATTATATATATATATTATATGTTGTGTGTGTGTGTGTGTGTGTGTGTGTGTGTTGTGGTATATAAATATATATATATATATATATATAGAGAGAGAGAGAGAGAGAAGAGAGAGAGAGAGAGAGAGAGAGAGAAAAGTGGTGGGGAGGTACAGACTGAAATATAGATATATGAACTGACTGAGATAGAAACAGATATATATATATATACACCTATACACACACACACATACGCACACACACACACACACACACACACACAACACATATATATATTATATATATATAATATATATATATATGAAAGAGTGAAATGGTGGGAGTGATGACCCAAACTTGATATTACAAATATAGGAAGCAGACTGTAGTAGATATGCACAAATTGACAAACATAATGATATTAATAATTGCAATAATATTTATTGAAACTGATCAGTTATTTACTATCAATTTATTGAGACCCGGATGTAAAACCGGCGGGTGGGGGTGGGGGTCAATGTATTGTCAAGACAAAATGAAAAGAGGTGGGTTGGGTGGTTCAAATCATTTGATGAATCAATCAATCAAAGTAACGATTTCACTTGAATGAAAATTTTGGTTTTCTGTTTGTCTACACAATAAGTTATCAACAAAGCCTCATCGATGAATTGAACGGCAATTCTCTTGTTGCTTCTTCTTCTTCTTCTTCTTCTTCTGTAACACAACCTCCATCTTTGTTGACTCTCATTAGAGCAAATCTGGACTGATGAAGTAAACCAACTTAGCCATGACCGCCTCCCCTTCTTCTTCCTCCTCCTCCTCCGCCTCCCCTTCATCCATCCCTCCCTCTCAACCAATACAAACATTGTACGATTGACACAAACCTATTCCTAATCCTCATCACATGATCTATCAAGTTTTGGTCATGGTTCTACCAAACACCCCCCCTACTCTAAACCGAGAAGGATTTTAAAGACAATTAATGAGGACAGAGGTCGATTATTAAAGTACATCTGTGTGGGAATTGATCTTCTTAGTTTTATCTATATATCAATAATCCTGTTCCTTAATTGCACGACTGTTATCATCTTGCAACATCTTCTGGTTAAATATGAGACCGTGTAATTCGTCAAATTCGTCCAATCTTTTTTTGTTATTTTTTATTATATATACGCTCCCAATTTTCGGTTGAGCACTCTGTTTAGAAGGGACTAATTGCAAAAATTCACCGCTTCGGCGCAAAGCTAGTCTCACTTGTTTATATAAGGTAGAGACCTCTGGTGAGTTTATTTCCGGTTTAGGAAATATAGCGATTATTCTGCCTTCTATTCTTGGCAGCTGCTTGTGGACCCACCGGTAAGAGACTTGACGAGTGAAAGTTCGTTCGGGTCTCGAACCCAACCAGAGGTAGCTGCTGAAAAATAAGTATAGCTGCACTGATGAGGGGTGAAACCTCGAAACGCGCGTCTGTAGATTGCTTTATATACGCTCCCAATTTTCGGTTGAGCACTCTGTTTAGAAGGGACTAATTGCAAAAATTCACCGCTTCGACGCAAAGCTAGTCTCACTTGTTTACATAAGTTAGAGACCTCTGGTGAGTTTATTTCCGGTTTAGGAAATATAGCGATTAATCTGCCTTCTATTCTTGGCAGCTGCTTGTGGACCCACCGGTAAGAGACTTGACGAGCGAAAGTTCGTTCGGGTCTCAAACCCAACCAGAGGTAGCTGCTGAAAAATAAGTATAGCTGCACTGATGAGGGGTGAAACCTCGAAACGCGCGTCTGTAGATTGCTTTATATACGCTCCCAATTTTCGGTTGAGCACTCTGTTTAGAAGGGACTAATTGCAAAAATTCACCGCTTCGACGCAAAGCTAGTCTCACTTGTTTACATAAGTTAGAGACCTCTGGTGAGTTTATTTCCAGTTTAGGAAATATAGCGATTAATCTGCCTTCTATTCTTGGCAGCTGCTTGTGGACCCACCGGTAAGAGACTTGACGAGCGAAAGTTCGTTCGGGTCTCAAACCCAACCAGAGGTAGCTGCTGAAAATAATAGTATAGCTGCACTGATGAGGGGTGAAAACCGAAACGCGCGTCTGTAGATTGCTTTATATACGCTCCCAATTTTCGTTCGTTCGGGTCTCGAACCCAACCAGAGGTAGCTGCTGAAAAAATAAGTATAGCTGCACTGATGAGGTGTGAAACCCCGAAACGCGCGTCTGTAGATTGCTTTATAATATATATATTATATATATATATATATATATATATATTAGTAGTCCTTTGTTAGTATTGGAGAATTGAAAATAAAGTGCTCGATTACGTGTGCAAGAGCTGTATTTATTTATTTATCTATTTATTATAGCTTTAAAACAAAAATAGCAAGGGATATTAAGAAAATAAAATAAAAAACGTTCAGATATAAATGAAGGGACATTATGTATTTCTTAAACAGGCGCGTTGTCGTGATGAAGGGTAGTTAACATGCTGCCTGGAAACCAACGGTAACAATAGCCAAAATGTATTGTACACTATATATATATAGTGAACATGTGGAAAAAGCAGGGTATGTTACAATGGATGGAAATGTATTAGTCGTACTGTCGATTTTTGAACATTGTGTTCTTTTTGCTATGGTCGGGTTTTGTAGTTTTGTAGCTATTAATGATTGATTTACCTGGATGTAACATTCTTTATATTACTTATTGCGCTGGCTTCTGAAATGTGTCTTATTCTTTTATTGTTGATGTAAGCTAACATGGATGCACTATTGAAATCGAAGTTGTGTTTTTATGGTGTAAGAGATAATTGTTGGGGTCGCCTAATTTAATGTTGCATTTGTGTTCGTATTTGCTTTTTTTAACTTAATTACACAATATATTATATGTGTGTGTGTGTGTGGTGTGTGTGTGTGTGTGTGTGTGTGTGTAAGTTGAGAATGGAAGCGAATCCGACGGTATGTTGAAAGGAAATAAATGCTGAAGGGATGAAATGCTGAAAGGATTAAATGCTGAAGGGATAAAATATAATTTATTTTACTAACGCGTGGTTCGACCAGGAGTTAGTTCATATAGGCATGTATTCTATCTATCATTATTTTAAATATAGAATGAAATAATGATAATAGAAAACTACAAAATCTTTAAGTATACAAAGACTAACGGCTTTCGTCAGAGTAAAATGTTTGAAATAAAAGTGGCCAAAATGCAGAGAATTTTTGAAATGTTCAAAAAAAGATTTTTTTTTGAAAATGTTTGAAGAAAACGTTCCACGGTGATAGAGAATAGAGATGTTGACGTCATCGTCGTCTGTGACGGACTTTGAAAAGACAGAAGATGGTTAGAGAATATATTTTGGAATAAAGTTAGGTGGAATTTTAATTTTTAGTGTTTGAAAAGAAAGAAGACGGTTAGACAATATCTATCTATCTATCTATCTATCTCTCTCTCTCTCTATATATATATATATATATATATATATGTGTGTGTGTGTGTGTGTGTGTTGTGTGTGAAGGGGAATTGAAGTGAATCCGACGGTATGTATTATAGTGGGAAGTTTGAAAAAAACAGGTTTAAATAAAATGAGTGGTAAGTTTATTAGCCGACCCTGCAGTGTTTCGATCTGTTAAGTAGATCTTCTGCAGGGCTTTTGTTGATATAAGGAAGAGTACTCTTCCTTATATCAACAAAAGCCCTGAAGAAGATCTACTTAACAGATCGAAACACTGTGTTTTTTTCAAATTTCTCACTAACACACACACACACACACACACACACACACACATATATATATATATATATATATATATATATATATATATATATATATATAGATAGATAGATAGAGAGAGAGAGGTATTTTAAGAGACCTAATAAAAAAAAAGCTAGATTCCACAGTAAAGTGGTTTAAAACTATCTTAGATGGTAAGATACCCTATGCAAAGGTATTTCATTATACAAACCAACTAATGAAATACTCTAGCCAATATTAAAAACTTCATAATAAGATTTTTTCAATATAAAGTTGAAAAGTGTGACTTTTTACCTAGGGAAAATTATACACCTTTCCACGATATGTAGGTTTTAAAGCCAACATCTTTATGATGTGTGATGTGTACTTGTAGTTTAGGATGTGGTTCTGTCAATAAGAGACCTTTGTAGTGATATGTGCTCGAAGCAAACCCAGAGGAAATATTTCTTCTTTGAATAAGAGCTTAACATTTCCGTTGGGTGAAATTCGCAGGAAGAACATTTTTGCTTAAAATAGAAGCGTAGCCAATAAATTCTCGAGAAGGGGATGATTAAAGAGATAGATAGATAGAGAGACAGAGACAGACAGAAAAAGAGAGAGAGAGAGAGAGAGAGAGAGAGAGAGAGAGAGAGAGAGAGAGAAAGAGAAAGAAAGAAAGACAGACAGACAGAAAATGATTCAGAGAAAGAGAAAAGAGAGAGAGAGAGAGAGGGGAGAGAGAGAGATAATGATAGAGAAGGATAGAGATAGTGAATAATTGGAAAGAGAGGGAGAGAGAAAAATAAAGAGAGAGAATGATTGGAGAGAGAGAGAGAAAGAGAGAGAAAGATAATCATTGAAGAGAGAGGGAGAAAGAGAGAGAATGATTGAAGAGAGAGAGAGAGAGAGGGAAGAGAGAGAAGATAACCATGAAGAGACAGGGGGGAAAGAGAGAGAATGGATGAAGAGTGAGAGGGGGGAGAAAGATAATCATTGAGAGAGAGGGAGAAAGAGAGAGAATGATTGAAGAGAGAGGGAGAAGGAGAGAGAAAGAGGGAGTGGTTTTTTTTTTATGAGCAAGTTTTGCCTCAAGACTAAAATATTTATCCTTCAGCAAACCTGCAGATTGATGTTCCATTCATGTGAAAAATCTAAATTTTGAATGCAGATTTTCTAGGAAAAAAATCTCTCAGCTCAATAGATTGACGTAATGCTATTACTAATTTACAATTTAGGTTTTATATCATTTAAAACTTAATTGATTAGATTGTTATATGTGTAATAGAAGTTGTAAAATATGTACAAAAGGATGGAGTGAGTGAATTAAAATACGAACAGGTGTAAAGGAAGACAAGATAAGTTTATTAAATAAAAATGAAGGAAGAAAATAACAAAAGATAAATAGAAGGGTAGAATCTGTAGCACACTGCCAACCTGCATGCATATATGTGTTTATATCAAATCAAAGAATAGATATTATGGGGTTAACGTTCCGTAACTGCAGTTTCATGCATATCATGCAATCATCAGAAGATAAAAAATGTTAAAAGATATTTTTTTCATATTAATTTTAAACCTGCTCTTCTATTTTAGCATTGTGCACCTTCATATGCTAATACTTTTCACATTCATTCTCCATTATATTATATTATGTGTTTATATACATACATATGTGCTTAATTGAAGTCGTACCTAATTTTTGAAAATTAATTCATTAATAATTAATGAATTAGGCGGGAATACCTATTCAAATGTAGGGCTAAACAAATCGAGAAAAAGGCCATACCCAAACACATCGTCTGTTTGTTTACTTCTTATACCGTCATGTAGTAAAAGTCACCATAAAGTGGAATATAACCTACTTCTAAACAAAACGAAAAATCTGTGAGGGGCTTGCTGGTGTAATGGTGGGAGTCTCTACCCGTCAGCTTGACAGTTAGGATTCGAATCACACACAAAGCGGTCTTCCTATCTATAGCTCTGCTGATAAGGCCTGACAGGCTGAAATGTACGTACAGAGATTGATTTTTCTCGATTTGTTTGCCTAATTCGTTAACTATTAATGAATTAATTTTCAAAATTTAGGTACGACTTCAATTAAGCACATATTCTCCCAGCAAAATTGTTGGCTAAATAAGCCATATCAAAACACATCGTCTGTTTGTTTACTTCTCATACATATATATATATATATATATATATATATATATATATATATATATATATGTGTGTGTTGTGTGTGTGTGTGTGTGTGTGTGTGTGTGAATAACTGTATGATTTTGAAAAATCACAAAACCCCCACGTGTGTTTAAGTCAAGGGAAGACTAGAAGAATCATAAAAATCAAAGTTTTAGGAATAGAGACAATCTAACATTAGCTGGGTTTGGCCCTATAAACATTAGCCACGTGGAATCCCATTGAGATGAAGAAAAAACCTGGATGTGGGAAATCTCGGAGGTGAGAATTACCGAGAGCTGGATTTTGAAAATTTCAGAGAAAAGAAAAAGAGAAGAAAGAAAAATCTTTCTTGAAATTAAAAAAAAAAGAAAATAACAAAATAACAAAACAAATAATAAAGTCCTTAAGAAATTTGACTAAATTGTTGTATATTTTGTCAGCAAGTTATTTTGTATGGGAAGAATCCTATTCCAACTGGATCCTAACACTCGAAAAATCGCCAGAAGACTGGAAAAAATCCAAATCCAAACAATGAAAAATAAATTTCCGTGTTGTTCAATAACACCTGGCTACAATATATATATATATATATATATAATATATATATATATATATATATATATATAATATATATATATAATATATATATATATATATATATATAAGCAGTTTTGAAAAAATCCAACAGAACATGAAAATATAAAGGAAAAAGTGGGATAGATTAATTGTTTATCCACTGTTCAATTTATATTTCACACACACACACACACACACACACACACACATACACAGATATATATATATATATATATTATATATATATATATATGTGTGTGTGTGTGTGTGTGTGTGTGTGTGTGTGTGTGTGTGTATATTTTATTGAATAAAAAACATCTTCTGGTTGTATTTGTTAATCTGAGAAACTAAATTGCTTCCCCCTCATAACAACATTTAACAACACTCTCCCACCATTAAGTCAAATAATCAAAAACCGTTTGAATATTTTAAAAACAAACCCCGGTATAAAAGACATTTTTTTAACAAACAGACATACTAACTTTTTCGTCGACCAAACAACTTCAGAGAATTGATAAAAAACAATAGCAAACTAAATAATAAAGTAATCAATAAGAAGCCCACAATAAAATTCACAAAACTTTGTCAACCATTTAATATTTAGAACAACCTATGCCGAAGACACCAAAAATCAACCCAATCACAAGCTTCACAGGTAAAAAGACTAATAAAATTCATCAGGAATCACATTGCAGAAGAAAAAATGTCATTTATTTACTGGGCCGCATCCATTGCCAAAAACAATGTGTTGGAAAGTCAGAATGGCCATTTTATTATAGGCTAAACATTTATAGACACGTGTTACATAATCTATGCGGTTGCATAAGATTATTGTCAATCCCCTGTATTTCTGAGGGGATGACCCTTTTCATATCATGACCGGGTCCTTCCATGGAAAATAACAGAAGCCCGCCAAATATGTGAAGTGACGTGGGACCATTTGAGTCCCCAGTTTTCAGTTAGACGTCAGGCAGAGAAGTCGGCCATTTTAGGTCCTGCCTAAAACTGGAAATCACGCGGGCTATGTTAGTTAGCAGATGTCTGGTGGGGATTTAACAATAAAATAAGATCAACATAAATCGAAGTCTTGTGTTTATTATCTAAAAACTAACAATGACACAGGGCTTCTGATAAAGAGAAATCCCCAATAGAAGACCAGACCCGAAGTCCCCAAGAAAGTCCAGACCTTAGAAGATTCCAGACCGAGACAAGATCTTATAAGATTCCAAAGACGGCCAGAAGAATAGAGTAAGAAAGAAGTAAGTAAAGAAGTAAAGAAGAGGGTATGCAACATATTTATAGACACTGAATCATATTCGCAATTCTTTTTCCCCCAGCTATGAGTGAATTGCATAACAGACTGGCTTCTATTGCCTTGGTATGGAGAATGAAAACACTGAATTCAAACCAGCTTAAGTTGAATTATTGTCACCTCATGTTAGAGGGGTTAGGTAAATACATATATATTGCATGTCTGAGAAAATGGAGATTTTTAAGTAAATAAAAGCTTACGACGGAACTGATCCTTGCAGAATAATGGAGTAAATTCGAACAAAACATGTGAAATTTAATGGATACAATATACACCTGGTGATGGTCGGAGAATTTACCAATCAAAACCTAGTAATAGAACAAAAAATGAGGCAGAAACTTTCCCAAATAATTTAAAACCCTCTAGGATGGGGCTTTAGAATACACCGACAGCACCTCTGAAGAGGGGTGAGAGCCCCTCCTAATCGGGCCAATAGTTGGCTTGAGTGCTGACCGGTGAATCTTCAGAATGGAAACCTGGTGACTGAGCAGACCATGACATGTCACTCTCCGATTTAGCCCTTATTTACGCTAGACAATCGGTCCGGGGACACCCTTCGATCAATCGGCAGGTCACATCAAGCTCTAGCATCTACACTATTGTCCCAAACCAAGCAGAGGGCACCCGACCAGTAGGAAGATCACGCTTGTGCTTTAAAGATGTATGTAAGAGAAACATGAAGACATGACACATTAACACCAACACATGGGAGGTTTGTGCAGAAGACCGTACGACCTGCCAACTCCTCGTCAGAAAAAGAACCAAAAGGAGTGAAAAAGAGAGGAAAGAAGTCGCCACAGAAAAGAGAGCCAAAAGGAAGGAGAAACAACAGCAACTCCAGCAAGCATCACTGTTTGTTTGCACTCACTGCACCAGAGACTGCCATTCTAAAATTGGTCTGTTCAGCCACTCACGCAGTTGCAGATAAAAAAAGGACACTACGCCATCGTCTTTAGTAGATGGAAGGATGCCAACATACATACATATTGCCCTTATATATATTTACCAACTCCTCCACACGAGCAGGATACGACACAAGGTCAATTTCTTAAGCGGAGTTCAACAGGTTTAAATTCAGAGTTTTCCTTCTCCTAGACTGGTTACCTAGCCATGCCTAAAGAACCCAGTCTGCCCTGCTATTTACCCATAGCTGGAGGGAGAGTAGGATTCATACCTATCCCATGGGTATTAGCGCTAAGTGAAATGCAATTACCACGTCCGGGATTTGAACTCGGGGCGACGAGTCCATTTCCCATGACTTTAACCACGCGCTTCCTGAAAATATATTGCCCTTATAACAACCTACCAACCCCTTTTTATCATATATTTGAAGGCAGTGGCTGAGTATTTTCTCGCCCATCTATTGGTTAAATAGAAAGAAGGAGTTAAACATGTTTAAAAAAATCATGTTTTAAATTATTTTAGTACCCATCAAGAATGAATGAAACAAAAACGTCTTCGGCATCAAGTAATCCAAAAAATGGTTTACATACTGTAAATCCCGACTAAATAATCTATTTGATAAGAAATTGGCAACATAAGGCAACACAAGTTATCCAACATTTTCTAGAAGAGATTTACTTTTATTATCAAAGTTCCAGTGATGCGGCAAACTGCACTCGAACCAGCTGCCATTGTATGAAAAAAAATACATAATTCTTGTAAAGTCCCGCTTTGGATATTTTCACCCGATGTTCATGTTGATGTGAGAAAACTCTTCCGTTATTCTTGCTCTGGTGTTTGCAATTCGCCAAGCGGTTTCAAATTCTTCATATCTTTGACTTTCCATGTGCCATGATCGATGTCAAACAAAAGGTTCTGACATCGTTTTCTAGGGAAATGCGCTTCTTGCTGTTCTTAATCAAATATTTCAAAATCAATTCCAGATGCTCTTCTTGCTTTTCACATCTTCGAAAATATGGCAGATCAAGTGGAAAGAAATCGCTTCCATTTATCCATCATTTTATTTGAGATTTCTTCTTCTTTCTTCTTCTTACATCTTCTTCTTCTTCTTCTTCTTTCTTCTTCTTCTTCTTTCTTTCTTTCTTTCTTTCTTCTTTCTTTCTTCTTCTTCTTCTTCTTCTTCTTTGTTTCTTCTTCTTCTTCTTCTTCTTTCTTTCTTTCTTCTTCTTCTTCTTCTTTCTCTTCTCTTCTTCTTCTTCTTTTTTTTTTTTTCTTTCTTTCTTTCTTCTTCTTCTTCTTCTTCTTCTTCTTCTTTCTTCTTATTTCTTTCTTTCTTTTCTTCTTCTTCTTCTTTCGTTCTTTCGTTCTTCTTCTTCTTCTTCTTTCTTTCTTTCTTTCTTTTCTCTTCTTTCTTCTTTTTTCTTTCTTCTTCTTCTTCTTCTCTTCTTCTTCTTCTTCTTCTTCTTCTTCTCTTCTTCTTCTTCTTCTTCTTCTTCTTCTTCTTCTTCTTCTTTTTTCTTTTCTTCTTTCTTCTTCTTTCTTTCTTTCTTTCTTCTTCTTCTTCTTCTTCTTTTCTTTTCTTCTTCTTCTTTCTTCTTCTTCTTCTTCTTCTTCTTCTTCTTCTTCTTTCTTCTTCTTCTTCTTCTTCTTCTTCTCTTCTTCTTCTTCTTTCTTTCTTTCTTCTTCTCCTTCTTTCTTCTTTCTTCTTCTTCTTTTTTCTTTCCTTCTTCTTCTTCTTCTTCTTCTTCTTCTTCTTTCGCTTTTTTCTTTTTTTTTCTCCTTTTTTTTCTCCTTCTATATACTTTGCTCTTACTCTCTTTTGTGATGGTTAGTTATTATCTTTACTCTTTTTTTTTTTTTCTTTCTTCTTTCTTTCTTTCTTTTTTCTTTATGTTGTAAGCATTATAATCATACACCTCCTCCTCCTCCTCCTACTTCTTCTTCTTCTTCTTCTTCTTCTTCTTCAAATCTTCCATTATTTTGTTCCTTTGTTTTCTTCCTCCCGTCCTCATCTATCTATATATCTATCTATCTCTATCCTTTCACAAATATCTATATATTAATAATTCTTGTTCCTGAATCATCCGATCGTTATCATCTTGCAATGCATTCTAGTTAAAATAAAGACCGGCCAAAATCAAATGCAAAAATCTAAATCCTGATTATCTGGTGTTGCTTATCACGAAATTTTTATGGTTTCGTCATCTCAGATAAATAAGGGACCATTCCGTTTTAATATAAAGAAAGAAAGGAAAGAAAAAGACATTTGTCTTGTTAATTAACACTAGTTTCGGTCTTCTGATAGGGATTCGGTGATCTGTTTGTATCTAAAAATTCCAAAAGTATATTATCATTATTATTTGACTCCATGAGAGTTTTCGTCACACCCGACTTAGCTGTTGGTTCACAGGAGGCTGAGTGACAGCAAGTCTCCTCAGGTCTCCAGGACTCTTGTGTGTATTCTAGCCGATTTTGGCAATGGTGTTTTTTAGATGGTTTCAATTCTACCTCTAATTTCCAACGCATCTAGTCTCTTTAGCAAAATCTCGGGGACAATTCCAAGAGCACCAATTACAATTTGTCCAACTTTTTCTTTCTCGTTCACATTTTTTTTGTTCTCATGAATGGTCTAAGTATTTGCTTATCTTTTCTTTTGCTTTCACTTGGTGATCCGCCGGGACGGCAAAATCCATGTGATGTCAAGTTTCATTATGTGTTACGAAAAAAGCCTTAGGTTTTAAGGGAACTGTACTACAGCAACTCGGGCATCGAATCGTGGTATTTTGTATAACGTCGGAATTACTTACCACGATATGACTGAAGACATTGTTGCATAAAACGTATAAGATGTTGTTTATGATTTTCAACTCAGAGGGAAAGATAAAATAAAACAAGCTGGATGGGAGTTGCACAAGAATGCTGCGCGCGGTCCTGAACAAGTCGTGGACGCAGCATCCCACTAGGATGCAGGTGTATGGTCACCTGTCCCCATCTCACATACCACCCGAGTCAGACTGACAAGGCAAGCTGGACACTGCTGGAGAAGCAAGGACGAGCTCATAAGCGACGTTCTCCTTTGGAAGCCAACACATAGGCATGCCAATGTTGGTCACCCACTAAGGACCTATATTGACCAACTCCCCGCATAAGAAATTGACCTTATGTCACATCTTGCTCGGGCGGAGGTGTTGGTAAATATATATATTGACCAACTCTGCTAGGATGCAGGATGCTGCGCATAGGACCTCGCTTGGAGAATGAATGATAGAGAGGGTTGGTGAGAGATTGTCATGGATATCCGCGCTAATAGCGCGACATGGTGATGATGAAAGACGATTCATTGGTCTTATAAAGGGTTAACATCCATTGTAATGTTCGATTCAGTAGGAGGCTTTTTTGAAAATACCAGAAAACAACAAAAAACAACAACAAATAACGTATATATATATATATATATATATATATATATATATATATATATATATATATATATATGTCACTAGTAGACTTATGTTTCTTCCATGAACAGTAATCTCTTCTAGGCGAGCACTTAGCACATCATTTTTAAACGGCTGATCAAGTTCCTCTGCTACACGTGGTAGCAGACTCTAAGCGAAAAACAGATAGAAAACAAAATACGGGGTGGCAAGCAGCATTGAAAAAGGGTGGAAGAGGAAGTGAGGAAGTGGGTGCTGACAGGGAAAGGCTGAGAATGATGCATGTCCGGACTGTAATCTGTCTTTACTTATTCCTGATCTCTTCTCAAAGTGGACTTTGGTATGGCAAATGGCGTGCCTCGAAGCCATTTCGCCGCTAATGTTGTCTATTTCCGTCTCTGCTCAGTGCTTTTGCTCGGCTCTGGTATGCCCAGCGGAATGAGAGGGAGAAAAGACCTTGGCCCGTTCCAATCAAGGTATTTAAGAATGGATTTATAAACATTGGGGTTGGAGACCAAAAAAATGGTGAAACGGCCTTGGAGTTAATCTTTTTGGTGACGATGTGGTAGGCATTGCAATAAAAATTGTAAATGTTTTTCTGTAAATGTTAATGTCCACATGTTTTTTTTTAATACTGAGAAAAGAACAATACGATATTCTTAGCGTTTCTGAGGTAAACTGTTTTTATTTATTAAGGCTGCGCATATTGGGTTTAGGGTTAAGGGTTATGGCAGTTACTTTGAAATACATAGAAAAGAATGATATACCTAGCGTTTCTGTAGGTTAGCCTTTTTTAATGTTTCACAAGCTGGAGTTGTTGGCATGTTTTCGTCCACTGATGACGATGGGTTGTGTCCAAAAAGTAAATAAAAATATCTGGCTCTGTTTGTGGCAAGGGTTATGGCTAGAAGTAAAGACTGCACAACTTTTAAAGTATATATATTTATATATATATATATATATATATATATATGGTCATCCACAGACACGTGTTTCGACTTATCAAGTCTCTTCAGTGTGGCTAGACATTTTGTAAGCTATCTACAGCCGGGATTGAAATCCGATCGGTTGTGTGTCAGTCCGGCACCTTAACCATAAGGCTGTCTGCACTTACAGCATGAGAGGGGGATTTTAACTGTTTTAATACACACATCGCTTTGTGTGTAAAGGCCTTCACAGAGTGCTCCATTCCTTATATAGAAGAGCGTTGCGTTTACGCTTGAATTGGCAGCCATCAGCGAGATCCACCCAGAGTGCTCAACCCTAGGGGATGGGGAGCATCCTCAGATGGTCAGCGACTAAAATGGCTCCCACATTCAACATTGGTCTGTTGAAGGTTTTTTTTATTAGCAAATGAGATCCTCATAAATTCCAACTATGAAGGGTCTGCTAAATAGAGATATTAAACGGGGTAGTCCCCATGGCCTAGTGGCTAACATGCTGATCTTTCCATTGTAGTAAGCTAGTTCTAACTCCAGTCACGCTATTAGGTTCCTTTTCGGACTTATATATTACCATCATCTCCATGATTAAAGCAAGCCGACACTATCGATCCCCTTCTCTCTCTCTGTCTCTCTTTCACTCGTCAGTCCGTATTAGTCCTTACTATTGAAAAGTCCTGTTCACGGCATCCAGTTTCATCACACTTAAATATATTAGAATACGAATATAATCACAGATATAAATGATTAGATTATTTTTGATGAGTGGCGAGTTTAGAATGCACTGGCCCTTGTCAAATGAAATCCTTAGAAAGTATTCAAGTTGATAAAATAAAGAATGAAAGAATAAAGAAATACAATAGCGATAGAAAAATAGGATATAGAAGAAGAAGAAGAAGAAGAAGAAGAAGAAGAAGAAGAAGAAGAAGAAGAAGAATAATAATAAGAAGAAGAATGTATTTACTATAAATCCATTACAATTGTAAACTCTATAAGGGCAGTATGAACTTATATTAAAGGGCACCATTCTCCCCTACACCCCAAAAGGAAAAAAGAAATTGAAAGATAGGATATAGAATAATAATAATAATAATAATAATAATAATAATAATAATAATAATAATAATAATGCATTTACTACTACTACTACTACTACTAATAATAATAATAATAATAATAATAATAATAATAATAAAAATGGACAAATTTCTGGATCTTGCCAGAGAACTGAAAAAGTTATGGAATATGAAAGTGAAAGTGATACCAATTGTAGTTGGTGCACTTGGAACAGTCCCAAAAGGATTAGAAAAAGGTTTGGAAAGTTTGGAAATCAGAGGAATGATTGAAACCATTCAGAACACTGCACTGCTGCCAGAATACTCAGAAGAGTCCTGGAAACCCGAGGAGACTTGCTGTCACTCAGACTCCAGTGAAAGACCATCAGAATGCTGATGTGAAAATTCAAAAGGAGTAAAATAATAATAATAATAATAATAATAATAATAATAATAATAATAATAATAATAATAATAAGGCATTTACTATAAATTTATTACATTTTAAATCTCTATAAGGGCAGTATGATCGTATCCTAAAGGGCACCATTCTCCACAACTCCCCCAAAGGAAAGGGGAATCGAAAGAGAGGAAAACAACTATTTGTTTATTACTACCTTTAGTCGTTGTAATTAGGAACCTTATATGTTTGTATGAAGTGCTTGTTTCTCCCGGGGAGGGGGGAATCATAGATGTGCATTCACTTCTACTCCCACCACAGCGACACTTTCGGAAGACCAACATATGGTACAATAAATAATGGTTCAATTCATTTTCCACATGATCTCTCGTGTCATATGTTGTTGTAAAGCATCTGCTTTTCATCGATCTATTGTATTCTCTTACCCTTTCTCAAAGACTTTCTGATATTAACAGCCTATCTTATTATAATAGGGATTCGGTGGCTGTCTATCTGTGAGTGAGACTACGGCAAAAACCACGAAATTGCGTGCGTTTTTCATTTAGTATTTCATTTATAGTCAAAATAGTTAATACATAGAATGAATATTATTTATTAACGATGTCTATATGAAAATCTGAATTAGATATACCACAATATGGTTATTAATGCGTTTAGAATCCTGCAATGTGTCTTATATATCCGAAATAAAAGTTTACGCAGTATATGGGGCAATTAATTTGCATACTGGTTTTAACAAAACCGATTTTGAAAATAATTACTTGGTGTTATTTATCTCTAATATTTTTGTTTTATTCTCCAACATATTAAAGTCAATCCCATGAATGATTTTTGTATAGAAAGCAATTAAAATATAATTAAGATAAATATATTTTATATGCGTTCTTATTTAATTTCGTTATTCTTTCTAATTTAATGTATTTCATTAAATTAACACTTGAATACGGGGGGGGACATATTCTGATCATTCTTGACTGACTCTATCATCTAACTTAAACTGAGTTCTGGAGAATACAGGGTCTTCAGAGCATCAGCAAACGCTGCAGGGATTTCTTGAAAGTGTATATTATCCGTCTAGCGATAGAACCCCAAATTCGTATTTCTAGATATTCTGACAGACCTATCAAAATTCAGTTTAAACAGCGAAATGTATTAGCGTGGCTTCTTTTTATTTCATATTGACTCTTCTTCTTCTTCTTCTTCTTCTTCTTCTTCTTCTTCTCTTCTTCTTCTTCTTCTTCTTCTTCTTCTTCTTCTTTGTCTCCCTTCAATTCTTCTTCTCTCTCTCTCTCTCTCTTCTTCTTCTTCTTTGTCTCCCTTCAATTCTTCTTCTTCTTCTTCTTCTTCTTCTTCTTCTTCTTCTTCTTCTTCTTGAGTTGAAATAATCATTCTCTTCAAGGTTTGTATGCTCATTTTTTTTCATTCATTTTTTCTTCTTCTTGGTTGAAAAGAAATCTTGAACTTTTTTTTCATTCAGGGTTTTTCTTTTTTCCCTACGACTAACTTCTTTTTCGTCTGAAAATATCAATATGCTCATTTTTCTTCATTTTTTCTTTCACTTTTTTCATTTAGGCCTTTTTCTTCTTCTCTTTGTTTTACCACTACTAACAATTAAAGAAAAAAATATTTCTCTTTAAATATAGAATGTTCATAGTTGTCCCGAAAGGCAGTCAAAATGCTCATATATTTTGCAATAAAATTTTATGCAAAAAAGCATTTTCAGCCCGTAGGATAACCAAATTCAGATTTACACTTGTGCTAAGGGAATGGTTTTTGTAAAATATATCGCCAAGGATTGACAATTTAGGTCCAACATAGCACGCATATCTCTTTCACTAGCTGAAGGAGAAATGTTGGTTTCATAAATTTCCCAAAGGTTTTAGCTCTATGTTAAATGCAAACAGCTTCTATCAGTATCATAACATAAATTGGTAGGTTTGAGTTTACTGCATATCAGCCTTTGTTGGGTTATTTTGTACTGAAGATGTTGTTTTATTCATTCTTGATGGGTATTAAACATTTTTTCAAACACATATTTTTTTTCAAAGTCAGTTTCTTAAAGACATTTTTAGAAACTCATTTTTCCGTCTAACCCATAAATGGGACCCTACTCTGGATCAGAGTAGACCGGGAAGAAAAGGCGATGAAGGGTGCTCCAAATTACCCAGAGCAACAGGATTGGAACCTCACCATATAGAGTTTAACGTGAGGGCAAGGACAATAAGACCTTTAGTTACCGCCTTCTAGTATATATATGGGGCTTACCATAAGAACAATTGGTTTGGGACAATCATATAGGTGCTAGGTCTTGACGTGATCAGCCGATTGATGAGAGGGGCCTCTCCGACTACCATTTTAGCTTAAGGAAGGGCTAAAGTGGAGTTGTATTTCATATACTACTCAGTCACCGGGGTTCCATCGTTAAGCATCAACGGTCACCAATCACAGATGACCCCGTTGGGGGATTAAAACATAGGCAGCAGAGTCACTTTCTATTATGATAATAGTTCCGCCACGAGCAAATATTGGATTTGATTTTCATTAATTCTATTTTCATAAATTTCATTTTTATTAGTATAGAGATTCCCGAGAATTCATATTTACTAGCAGGACCTGTGGATATACCACAGCATGACAATTTAATCATTACAACGTTTGATATATTTACTTTGAAAATATTTAATTGAAAAATAGTTCAGTATATAAAAAAATATTATAACCTGGATTTAACTCTCTCTATTTCACTCTTTCTTTCTTTCTCTCTCTTTCTTTCTTTCCTTCTGTTTATTATGTTCGATGAAAACAGACTAGTGTTATCGCTTTCGCAACCTCACCCCTATCTATATCTTCCCCCTACATTCTTTCTTTCTTTCTTTCTTTCTTTCTTTCTTTCTTTCTTTCTTATTATATTTCTTCTGAGAAGTATATCTTTTCTTCCCTTTCTTTCTTTATAATAAAAACGGAATAGTCCAGTATTTAGTTGAGGGGACGACACTCATGATAAATAAGAATTCGGCTGATAGGCAACACCAGATAATCAGGATGTACATTTTTGCATTTCATCTTAGACGATTTGGACGGTGTCATTTTTAAGCAGACGGTGTTACAAGATATTAACGGTCGTAAAATTGAGGAACACGAGTATCAATATAGAGATCTATATTGGAGTCTTAGAAATAGAGCCTTTCTATTCTAGGGTCTAAGAAGATTAAAAATAACTGGTCTAAGAGAATACACCCCGTCGCTTGAAACTTCGAGAGGTTATGAGTACCACCCAGTAATTATTATACCCCCAAGAAATGCTATGTCAAGAAAAACCCAACTGGGCATCTCGAAGGCCTAAAGATTACGAAAAAACGTTTTGAAAGATGGAAATCTTCAAATAATTAATTATACGTTGATTGATCTATCAATTTGCTTGTACGAAAGCCCAACATACTTGAACCTGTCAAATGAGTTCAAGGAATACGCTTGAGCCTCATATCATAAGTGCCTCAGTACCATTGCAGTCATAAGTGCGGTATAAAGACGGGATCTCTCATTACCATATGAGCAAATTTATTTCTATAAATAAGCCTCACACTGACTAAGTAAATGTCATTACTAAGTTAAACTCAGATAAACATATTTTTCGATAACAAGGTTTGAACGCTCTATTAGTTCTTACCTTTCCCATTTGTACCTTCGCTATATTCTATTCGTTTATTTCTTCCTTAGTTCTCATTTCTGAAATTATTATTAACTTAATACTAATTATAAATAATAGCTAGTAAAACAGTTAAAATTTAATTCTAATTATATTTTGGAGTTTGAAATTATTTATAGTTTTTCACAGTTCTATTTCTGTTTCTCTTCTATTCAAAATTAATAATCACCCCACCCTCAAATACCTAATGTATTTAGTTAAAATTTTATATTGTAATTCTAAACATATTTTTGTGACCGACCCAGCCTATGTCTACAATTGCCAATTGATTCAATTCTATTATTCAAAAGATTTTTCTTATTTGGGAATCTAATTATAGCTAACTTTTCGAGTAGACGAGCTAATAGGTTACGGAAACCATCCATCAATAACGTTTTAAAACACGAACATCCCCAAATAATTAATTATACGTTAATTGATCAATCATTTAGTTTGTACAAAAGGCCAACATACTTGAACATGTCAGTGGAGTTCAAGGGCTTGAACGCTTGATCTTCGTATCATAAGTGCCTCAGTACCATTACAGTCAGACGTGGGGTATTAGTATCGGATTTCATATTACCATGTAACTAGATTTATTTGTACGAATAAGCCTCACACGATGTTTTTATTTATTTATCTATTTATTTATTTATTTATTTCATTCTTGGGTTTTACAGCATATCGACCCTTGTTGGGTTATTTTAAGACGAAGCAGTTTGTTTCATTCATTCTTGAAGGATATTGAAAATTCATTTTTTAACTCATTTTTTAAAAGACTTTTGGCAATGCATGGCGACACATGACGCATAAGAACGGAATCCCGGTATTTAATTTATGATTAATAAATGGAATAATAAATCTTAGATTTGCCTAAAAACAACCAATGTTATTAGTGTGTTTAAAATCCCTCAATGTGTTTTATACATCACTAACAAATAAAGGTTTAAATAAAATATGGTGTGGTTAATTTTCATACTGGTTTTAACAAAATCGGGTTTAATAAATAATTACTTGGTGTTATTATCTCTAATATTATCGTTTTATTCTTCAACGTATTAAAATCGATTTTATGAATGTTTATATGTAGAAACCAATTAAAATATGATTAAAATAAATGTAATCTTTTTATACTATCTAATTTCATTATTCTTTATAATTTAATACATTTCATTACATTAGAAGTTAAATACTTACGCTCGGAGGGCGCATATTCTTGCGAGTTTTTTAAAATGCGAGAGAATGACGTATTTCATAAAAGTTGTTACATGTGTTGAGCAGGACGAATTATGAGTAATAAATGTATGTGTGGCTGTATATAATACTTTTGGGGGTTATCCTCAACTTTTGGGAGAAGGTCAATGTGTTGAGCATTCTTGTCATTGTCAAAATCGTCAAGTGTTAAGCAAGGAGCTTGATACAAATCGTACATATGGCAGGCAGCATAAGGAATCTGTAAGACAAGGTCGTTCAGAAAGAGGACATGGAGATTACCCCATATATATATATTATATATATATATATATATGTGTGTGTGTGTGTGTGTGTGTGTGTGTGTGTGTGTGTGTGTTAGGTACATGCAATGAATAAGGACAGTTTCTTTTTTTCATAAATGTATAGTTTGCATAGTGTGGAATTGTTTCGATATAAGTTGAGTCGTCGGGGGGAGGGGCTAAAGTCTGTATCAGCCAGATAGTGAGGGAGTCTATCCCCTTTTCAGTAGCGCAAGACCAAGGAGATTGCTATTACGTCTGAGGTGGAGTGCGACACTTCACTTTACTTCACGTATCCCTGTGCTAAATATTCGTTGAGTTGGCAGGGGCCGGTATCAACCAAAAACATTGTGGTTCCAATGCACACGATCTACCGACAGAGCTAAACCGTTCCTTTGATATATATATATATATATATATATATATATATATATATATGTGTGTGTGTGTGTGTGTGTGTGTGTGTGTAAAAGGAGTTTGGTATGTACGTGTCGACGTATAAGTCCAACACGGGACGTCACTCTGATTTGAAATCTTGCATAAACATTAATATTCTTCTAAGAAACAGGCCAAATTTGTTTTTTTTATATTTAATAATTAAACGATATAATTCAATAATTAAGAAAAAATAATAAATACCCTATACTCACCCCTCCAGCCCCACCCAACTCACGTCGGCATGAACTCACCTCTTCACCACCCCCACCTAACTCAAGTCGGCAGTTTTGAACTTCCCAGACGGTAGGGTTGGTCTCTTAGTATCTGATGTGGTTTCACCACACCCACCTCTCTTACTGTATGAAAAATAAAAATACAATGTTCATTTCTAATAAAAGAAAAACTACCCTCCCACACCATTTCCTGTCCTGTTGGCTCAAATCGAGACAGCGTTGGCTGGTTCCTAACTGTAATAAAAAAAGACGAATTCTAAAATAAATTAAAAAACCCTTCCACCCCATTTGTTCACAGGCGTTGAAATTGCTTTAAAACAGATAATGAGCATCAGTAAAAAAGCAAAATGATATTATATATGTAATTAATTTATGATACATTTTAGACATTAGATTCTGCCAAAAAATTTACGAAAACGGATGCTTTGTCTGAATTGAAATACGGACTATAACAAACCCGTTATTGAGATTTAAAAAAAAATCATGCCGAAATCATGTTTGTTTTATTTATTATTACTGGGTATTCAAATTATTTCTAATTCATTTTTTAAACATATTTTTAAAACTCATTTTTAAAATCTATTCATGCCGATAGATGGGACCTGTATTGGTCGTACTTGGTGGGCCTAAAATGTACTACACCCGGGTCATTGTGGGCCTGGGAGTAATGGCAATGAAGGGGTACTCCACACTTCCCAGAGCTCCATAATTGGAACCTCACCTCTGGATTCAGTTTTATCATCAGAGCGATATGGTAGGGACAATCATATAGGTGCTAGGGCTTGACGTGACCAGCCGATTGATTGGAGGGACCTCTCCGACCACCCGTCTAGCCCAAGTAACGGTGCATGCGATGGATTGCTCGGAAAACACCACGGGTCGTTATCTACGGCCAACAGGTGGCCCAATTCGAAAGTGGTTTTACTCAGCAGAAGTGCTGTCGGCATAGGGTACAGCCTCAGGCAATAGAGCTAAATAAATAAGGACATATTTAATACTTAGCTCCTTTTAATTGTTACTTTTTAGGGGCACAAAATGAAAATAAATTAAATTAATATTTTCTATCACTTTAACAAACAATTAAGAAAAACAAGCAATTAGGAACTGAATTTAAGTTTTTGTCATATGAACAAAACTATTTATTTTAAAATAGAATTAGATTTCAAAACACTCAAAAGTTAAGAATTGCATTTTTTAATAAATTCTATGAATTATTTTCCTCTTATTATCTCTCTAACCACTCACTACCTGGTGTTAATGTTTTTTTTAGTCTGGTCATGGACCGAGTACTTTTGCTAGTATATATATATATATATATATATATATATATATATATATATATATATATATATATATAATCAGTTTTTCTTCTTGACTGGTTACCTTGACAAGGTTAAAGAGCTCAGTCTACTTTACTATTTCCTTATAGGTAGAGGGAGAGTAGCTGGATGCATACTTCTCCTAATAGTATTAGCGCTATGTAAAATACAAACAGCTACGCACAGGATTTGAACTCGAGTTGACAATTTCATTTCTTACCACTAACCCTTTCAATTGTTTTATGGAAAAGGGGAATCATTGGTTTGGGCCAATTCAAATTTACATTAACCGATGGTATAATATTTACATGTTTACCAACCTTTACGAACGTGCAGGATGCATTTTTAGGGGAGTTTAACAGGGTTGAATTCAGCGTTTTTCTTCTCCCAGGTTGGTTACCTTGCCAAATTTAAAGAGACAGTCAGCGATAGTTCCCAAAAGATTAGAAAATAGACTAGAGGAACTAGAAATCAGAGGAAGAATTGAAATCATCCAGAGAACAACATTGTTGAAATCGGCTAGAATACTCAGAAGAGACCTGGATATCTGAGGAGACTTGTTGTCACACAGAATTCAGTTAAATACCATCATGTTATGCAGGTGTTAAAAACTCACAAAATAATAATAATAATAATAATAATAATAATAATAATGTGGGGTACTTCTACACGCTTGTTTCGATCATTATAATGTCTTAAAGTGGGCAACAATTTTTCATCCTAATCACTGAGTACTTCCTCTTATCTATTTATTTATTTGCAATAGATTATAATACGAAATCGGTAAATAGTACCTGGTATGTCGTCACCGGGCTTGGGAACCCCAGACATTTGCCGATAAGCCAATAATAATGATAACTAAATGGTATATGTACAAACCTGAATCTGTCCTGGTTAATTAAACGCATAACATTCTCTGAGACTTTGATATACAGGCGGATAACCAAATCTCGACCGAGAAACAAGATCAACTGCGGATTAACAAGAAGAGAACGTGGATTTCGCCGCCTCGGCGGATCACCGACTAAAAGTGAAAGAAAACGAACTGAGAACTGTTAAATGAAGGTAAAGGTCGTACCAGTGATAATTGATGCCATTGCGACAGTCTCCAAGGGTCCAGAAAGGAATCTGGCTGAATAAGAGATTAGAGGAAGAATCGAGACTATCCAAACTACAGCATTGTTAAGATAGGCTAGAATACTCAGAAGAGTCCTTCTAATAATAATAATAATAATAATAATAATAATAATAATAATAATGTTGATTAACAAAAAAGAAATAGCTTGTCAACTGGTGGATTTTGCAGTTCCAGCAGATCACAGGGTGAAGTTAAAGGAAAATGAAAAAGTGGACAAATATCTGGACCTTGCTAGAGAACTGAAAAAAGTTATGGAATATGAAAGTGAAAGTTATACCAATTGTAGTTGGTGCACTTGGAACGGTCCCAAAAGGATTGGAAAAGTGTTTGGAAAGTTTGGAAATCAGAGGAATGATTGAAACCATTCAGAACACTGCACTGCTGCAATCTGCCAGAATACTCAGAAGAGTCCTGAGACCTGAGGTGACTTGCTGTCACTCAGACTCCAGTGAAAGACCATCAGCTAACACTGATGTGAAAACTTAAAAGGAGTAAATAATAATAATAATAATAATAATAATAATAATAATAATAATAATAATAAGAAGAAGAAGAAGAAGAAGAAGAGGAGGAGGATGAAATGTCATTCTCGTAAGCAATTAGTCGGTGAGAACGTTCAGAGAAGAAACAAAATCTATCTTTTATCTTGTGTACACAATAAATTGGACCCGGTTTGGAGACGTTAAATAACCTTGTCTAATTCAAAAAACAAACTTTTAAAGAAGTAGAAAGTGAAGAAAAATCACGAAAGACATCAGTGAAAGGATAGATAGATAGATACTCACAGTACAATCACGTGGAATATAACGGTTGGCACCAGAGTACGAAAGTTAAGCAGCAATGAGCTTGTTCCATACTTAGATGGGTGACCATTTAAGCAATAGAATCTACTGTAAGAATGACGATATCAAAAAGATATGATTCAACATTAAATGACCCGAAAAGTGTTGATATACCGTAAAACGAAACACAGATTGATAGATCGTAGGGCGCACCTAGAAGGCAAAAAAGAAAATTAATAAGGCAGGAAAAGAAAAAGGGGATGAAGGAAAATGGAATTGAAGAAGAAGAAGAAGAAGAAGAAGAAGAAGAAGAAGAAGAAGAAGAAGAAGAATATTGGACCGAAATTTGAAGAAGAAGAAGAAGAGGAAGAAGAAGAAGAAGAAGAAGAAGAATATTGGACAAAAATGTGAAGAAGAAGAAGAAGAAGAAGAAGAAGAAGAAGAAGAAGAAGAAGATATGATTCAGCATTAAATGACCCGAAAAGTGTTGATATGCCGTAAAACGAAACCAAATTGGAAGGAAGAGAAGGAAGAAGAAGAAGAAGAAGAAGAAGAAGAAAGAATTGGACAGAAATGTGAAGAAGAAGAAGAAGAAGAAGAAGAAGAAGAAGAAGAAGAAGAAGAAGAAGAAGAAGAAAGAAGAATTGGACAGAAATGTGAAGAAGAAGAAGAAGAAGAAGAAGAAGAAGAAGAAGAAGAAGAAGAAAAATTAGACAGAAGACGAGAAAAAGAATTCGAGAAAGCAATTAGTGAGACCTTTCAGAAAAAGAAACGGTAAAGAAAGGAGCAAAGTAGAAAACGGTAAAACAGTATTACGAAGACGTAGAAATAAGGAAGAGTAAAACTATATGTTGAATGGTGGATAAAGAAAGGCAATGGTTCTCCCCTAATAAAAGATCACTTACCGTCAGCGACCACCAACGAATAAGCGTTTAAAGAGGCAATTTATCAGAAAATATTTTTCATTGCATTCTCTTCCCTTCGTTTTGTGACAGAAGCTTATGTATTGGTTTTTTGACTCGACACCCTTGTCCCCTTCCAAAAATTCTTTCACTTGCCTCGCTCCGTATTCTTCGCTTCCTTCCAGATATAATGACTTTTTTCCTGTGAGGTCCGTTTAACGCTCATTCTTTAGTTTTCTTTTTAAATTTTATTGCTTATTTCTTCTATTTGTTTTGTCTATTTTCTTTTTTTATCTATTTTTTTTTCGCGCGCTTTTCTTTTTCTGTTATTTTCTCACTTTCTTTCTTTGATTTCTTTTTAATGTTTTCCAAACTCTTACTATATTTTCCTTTCTTAAAAGATTCATTTTTTTTTCTTTTTAGAATGACCTGCATGTTTTTCTTTTTTTTTTTTTTTTAATAACCCTTTATTTCCCGATTGAAATGGACTCGTCGCTCCGTGTTCAAATCCAGAGGATGTGGTAATCGCATTTCACTTAGCGCTAATACCCTTGGATTGTTATGAATCCTACTCTCGTTCCAATTATGAATAAATACTAGGGCAGACTGGGCTCTTTAAACTTAGTTAGGCAACCGGTCAATAATAATAATAATAATAATAATAATAATAATAATAATAAGAAGAAGAAGAAGAAGAAGAAGAAGAAGAAGATATTTTCCTTTCTTAAAAGATTCATTATTTTTTTTAGAATGACCTGCATGTTTCTCTTTCTTTCTTTTTTTAAAAAAATAACCCATATATTCCCGAATGGAAATGGACTCGTCGCCCCGTTTTCAAATCCAGGATGTGGTAAATTGCATTTCACTTAGCGCTAATACCCTTGGGATTTCTCTCAATGTTTGAGATGGAGCTTGAAGATTAGTATTATCTGTGTTATTCTGACTATTGTCCCTATCTTCATTGTTATTTGTACAACGTTTCGGCCGATATGCCCTCCGGCCTTCTTCAGGTATTTCTTGTCGGACTCGGGAACTTTCTCGGACTCGGGAACCTTCTCGGACTCGGGAACCTTCTTTTCGAACTCGGGAACTTTCTTGTCGTAATCGGGAGCCATCACGGCCGAAACGTTGTACAAATAACAATGAAGATGGGGACAATAGTCCGAATGACGCAGATAGTACTAACCCTTGGGATTGTTATGAATCCTACTCTCATTCCAACTATGAATAAATACTAGGGAAGACTGGACTCTTTAACCTTGGCTAAGCAACCGGTTAAGGAGAAGAAAAACTATGAATTCAAACCTGTTGAACTCCGCTTAAGAAATTGACTTTGTGTCACGTCCTGCTCGTGCGGAGAGGTTGGTGAATATATATATTCCCGAATTCTTTCTTAGTTTGATTTTTTTTCTTTCTTTTTTTTTTCAGAAGTGTATCCACTGTTTCTCTCTTTTCTTCTTCTTTATCTTTTCTTTTTTTTATTTTTTTACATCTTCCTCTTTTCTTTTTTTCTTTTTTTTTCTTCTTTTTCTCTTTCTTTTTTTTTCTTTCTTTTTCTTTCTTTTTCTTTCGAAATTTTTCTCTTCTTTCTTTCTCTTTCTTTCTTTCTTTCTTTCTTTCTTTCTTTCATAACTATCCCTTCTTTTCTTTCTTGAGTCATTTTTGACGTTCAAAACCTTGGAGTCCCCGGCAGTACCTCACCTTATAACCAAACTTCCTTGTTTCACACTGTGATTACTAAAATACTAAAAACATGTTGATTCAAACGCGATATATATTCCACTTGCTAGACCTTTGGATATACCACAGTATGATAATTTAACGTCTCATATAACCCCAGACTGGTTGATATGTCACAAAAATCAATCAACTAGCCAACCAATCTTAGAATAATCATTATTTACCGGAATTCTTTGATTGTTTACTTTTTTGTTTCTTTCAGAATAATTTTGTCGTTTCTCACTTTTTGAAAATTAGTCCCCTTTTCTTCCTTTTATATATAAGGTGATCGTAAAGTAACTCTCGTCCCTATTTTAAAAATAATATGATTTATTTCGAAATCATTATTTCTACAAAACAAGGAATTAAAACACACATGACAAGGATTTTTATTCAAAATTCTATATGGCCACCAGCATTCGCCTCCAGCTTCTCAAGCCGCTTGGGAATTAGAATTAGATTATAGTTAAAGGTCCAGACATATTTACTGGGCTTTGAATTTTAAAACAAAATAAACAATATGAAAAGAAAAAACAACACAGATTTAATTGCTATATATTATGAAACATACATATGGGAATTGAGAAAAATCATTTTACATTCCATTAACATATCATTCTGCATATAAAGAATAATAAATAGTTTAAAATAGGGATTTACTTTTTAATCACCCCGTACATCTTCCATTTGATTTATGTATGTCAGTTTATATTATTTTGTTTTCATACGAACCTCATATATCCCTTCAGGTGTCATTTCCAATATTAAACATATGTACCACTAACCAGGGACTCCCCAACAATACCTCAGCATATCATCATTTTTCCTTGATCCCTGTCAGATTGCGAAAATACCACATGCATATAGATTTCTTTTTTAGCAGGTATGCTGGAATGCAGCTGGCTATAAAAATCTTGACATCTCACTCGAAAATATAATATTCATTATTCAGCAACGTTTCCTGTATTCCTTTTAGAGATCTTTATATGAACCCATTTGCATGCAAAGGAATGCTTGATTAATATGCTGATCTCATCTAATCGTTTCTCAGAGATTTTTAAAAAAGAATTCCACTTATATTTTAGATCATTTTACATTCCATAAACATATCATTCTGTTTTATTTCCTATTATTCATTCATTCCTCGAATACCGTTCAATCCCATCTTCCTTGTCGACTACAATTCATTATCTATTAAATATGTTGATAAAAAAAAACAAAATGATTATTCATATATCCATACTTTTCTTATATAATCAATCTCACCATTTTGATGGCATATTTTGAAGACATCTGTATATTAATAAAACGGGCCGGTGTAGCTCAGTCGGTAGAACACACGCCTAGGAATCATAAGGTTCATGGTTGGATACCGGCCCCCACCAACTCAGCGTATGAGTAACACAGATTTGGTAATCTGACCTGAGCGGTAAAATAGGGATCCGATGGTTGGTGTTACGCTCCACCTCATCATAAAAAAATCTCCCTGGTCTTACACTAACGAAAAGGTGATAGACTGCCAAGCTGTCCGGCTCATACCGACAATTGGCCACTCTGCCAACTTTACTTTACATTATATATTCATACACGTATTCCTTAAAAGTACGACCGTTATCATCTCGCAACAACCTCTGATTAAAAATATGACCAACCAAATCGTCCAAGGTAAAAGGCAAAAATGTAAATCCTGATCATCTGGTGTTGCTTATCCTGCAAATTCTTATTTCTTATAGGTTGTCGTCACATCAGGTAAATAAGGGACCGTTCCGTTTTTATCATAGAGAAAGAATGGGAATAAAAAGACACGCTACGCAGAAAAGAACACAAGAAACAAAGTAAGAAGTTAGGGGTAAGCGCGGGGAAGCGATGATACTTATCTATTTCTGTCGAACATAATGAAAAACGAAAATAGGAAAGGAAAAAATATTAAAATCAAGATTATTACACTTACGGGTTAGCTCAGTGGGTAGAGCGCTCGGCTAGAAACCGCAAGGTTTCTAGTTTGATACCGGCCCTCGCCAACTCAGCGTATGAGTAGCACAGGCATCTGTGCGGTAAATTAAGGAGCTGATGGTAGGTGTGGCGCTCCACCTCAGACGCAAAAACAATCTCCTTGGTTTAGCGCTAGTGAAAAGGGGATAGACTCCCTCACTGATTGGCTGATACCGACATTAGGCCGCCCTCGACATATCAAACTATTGGCATTAGCTCTTTGGTAAATTTATACAACATTGTAATAATTAGATTATCATATTGTGGTGTATCCAAATGTACTTCTAGTTATGTATCATATTTTGCTCGAAGATTTTAATTCCCTGGTATGAAACTAAATCTTGCTGGTATTAGGTTATTTGGAAATATGTTAGATATTTAGTCACACCCTACCAAGGTCCAATATAAGCATTACTATATACGTGGTATACTAACACTGAATAAAAGGAAAGAAAAGACAAGCTCATTGACACTTATTGAAATATTATCATATCTGTGATGTACAAACACTGAATAAAGGGATGGAAAGACAAAATAAGATCATTTTCACATTCAGAAAACATTTGATATAAACCTCCATCAATATAATATAAAACTTCCCGATAGCCACATAATTTTACCGAATAACTCTCTCACTAACTTCGTTTTTTCGCTTTTACCATCCATCAATAATCGGCCAGGATTTTTCAACATATCACCTCTTAGTAAATTGATTTTAACTAGCTAGAACATACCGAACCTTAATTAATCAGCTTTCCATACTGATTTACGCTTTTTTATCCTTATAAATCAAATTTATTACACTTCTGACCTTTCACTTATCTTCACGGAGGCTAGCTTTCTGAACATAAACAACCGAACTGTTTAATAATATAAACAAGTATAATTACAATAATCAAACTGCTTAATAATATAAAAAGTATAATCACAATAATCAAACTTTAATAATATAAACAAGTATAATCAAACTGTTTAATAATATAAAGTAATAATACAATAATCAAACTGTTAATAATATAAACAAGTATAATCACAATAATCAAACTGTTTAATAATATAAACAAGTATAATATAACAAGTATAATCACAATAATCAAACTGTTAATAATATAAACAAGTATAATCAAACTGTTTAATATATAAACAAGTATAATCACAATAATCAACTGTTAATAATATATAAACAAGTATAATCAAACTGGTTTAATAATATAAACAAGTATAAATCACAATAATCAAACTGTTTAATAATATAACAAGTATAAACAAGTATAATCACAATAATCAAACTGTTTAATAATATAACAAGTATAATCAAACTGTTTAATAATATAAACAAGTATAATCACAATAATTAATAATACTCGTGTTCCTTAAAAGTACGACTGTAAACAACATTAAAACACCCTCTGGTTAAAAATGATACCGTCCAAATAGTACAAGATGAAATGCAAAAGGGTAAATCCTGATTGTCTCGTGTTGTTTTTCTGCCGAATTTTTATTTCATATAAGTGTCATCATCTCACCTAAATAATGGACTATTCCGTTTTCATTAGGAAGACAGAAATGGAAGAAAAAGGACACGCTACAAAGAAAATATAATAGGAAAGAAAGAAAAAGAATAGGGGAAAGTTATAGAGAGGGAGTGAGCGTGCGGAAGCAACGACGCTAATCTGTTTCAATCGAACATAAAGAAACGATAAAAATAAGTGAAGAAAGAAAAAAATGAATGAAAAAGAGGGTTTTATCAAGATTATTATAATTATTGCATAATGAACTAATTTGCAATAATACTTAAGTAAACCTATCAACCGTTGTAATAATAAAATTATCATACTGAGGGAAATCCACAGATCATACTAGTTAAATAAATACACACACATGTCCCAACAGCTAGAACTATGCACATATTGTTATTTGAACAAGCAGCATGTGAAAGGGGTACAAAATGGAGAAAAGGGTTAACTTGATGATGGAAAGAAAAATATGTTTTTACCGTTCTATAGCAATGATAGGTAACAACGACATAACTGTTTAAAGAACAGACGCAAAGACAAGTTGATAATCGGTTTCTAGGACTGTCGTGTGATATCCCACAGGGCACCAAATAGGTACAATCATTATCTATGAGAGATGATTATTAATTGTTTTCATACACTGGTGTATCATCCGTATCTTGTTTGTTTTCAAGTGTCCTCGATGAGATACATATCTTATCTGTCTGTGAATTTTTATTGTATCAGTTATTGTGTCGTTTTCACTGTTCTAGTTTATTTTCGAATTTTTCATATTCTGTAAACAAATACGCTAATAGAAAATATATAAACGATTCCAAATAAAAATTCCTGGGAAATCAACCATCAGGTATAAGTACAAGAATATTATGAATATGATCAGAAAACAAAGAATATTATCAAACACCTGAAAAAAGTCTAACATCGAGAAATCAATATTTATCTTAGAGATATTAACGTTTAAGGTCAGGATATAGGAGAAGAAAATTGATAAATTAAATAAGAAAATAATTTATATCAAAATTAGAAATAAACTAGCAGAACCTGTGGATATACCACAGTATCGAGAAATCAATATTATCTTAGATATATTAACGTTTAAGGTCAGGATATAAGAGAAGAAAATTGATAATTAATAAGATAATAAGTTATATCACAATTAGAAATAAACTAGCAGAACCTGTGGATATACCACAGTATCGAGAAATCAGTATTATCTTAGAGATATTAACGTTAACAGTCAGGATATAGGAGAAAGAAAAATTGATAATTATTTAGAAATAATTTATATCAAAATTAGAAATAAACTAGCAGAACCTGTGGATATACCACAGTATCGAGAAATCAATATTATCTTAGAGATATTAACGTTTAAAGGTCAGGATCTAGGAGAAGAAAATTGATAATTAATAAGAAAATAATTTATATCAAAATTAGAAATAAACTAGCAGAACCTGTGGATATACCACAGTATCGAGAAATCAATATTATCTTTGCGATATTAACGTTTAAGGTCAGGATATAGGAGAAGAAAATTAATAATTAATAAGAAAATAATTTATATCAAAATTAGAAATAAACTAGCAGAACCTGTGGATATACCACAGTATTGAGAAATCAATATTAACTTAGAGATATTGACGTTTAAGGTCAGGATATAGGAGAAGGAATTTGATAATTAATAAGAAAATAATTTATATCGAAATTAGAAATAAACTAGCAGAACCTGTGGATATACCACAGTATAGAGAAATCAATATTATCTTAGAGATATTAATGTTTAAGGTCAGGATATAGGAGAAGAAAATTGATAATTAATAAGAAAATAATTTATATCAAAATTAGAAATAAACTAGCAGAACCTGTGGATATACCACAGTATGATAATTCTATTATTGCACCGTTTGATATGTTTATTTAAGAGCTATTGCCAAATATTTGAATATAAAAAAGCATAATAATCTTGATTGAACTGTTTCTCGCTCTTTTTCTTCTTTTCATGATGTACGATTGAAACAGATTAGCTTTATCGCTACACGCGTCAACCCCCTCTATCTATATCTTTCCGCTACTTGCTTTCTTTCTTATTAAAGTTTTCTGTGTAGCATGTCCCTTTTACCCTCTTTCTTGATGATGATTACGGAATGGTCCATTATTTATCTGAGCTGAAGACACTCATAAGAAATCAGAATTCGATAGATAAGCAACACCAGATAATCAGGATTTAGAGTTTTACATTTCATATTGATCGATTTGAACGGTCGCATTTTTAACCGTAGGGTGTTGCAGGATGATAACGGTCGGACTTTGTATTAAATAACAATGTTTCTTTCTTTCTTTCTATTTTGTCCTTTCTTTTCTTTCTATCAATTATTTCTTTCTTTCTTTCTTTCTTTCTTTCTTATTTTTTCTTTTTCTTTTATCAATTATTTTCTTTCTTTCTTTCTTCTTTTATCTTTCTTTCTTTCTTACTTTCTTTCTTTTTGTTCTTCTTTTCTTTCTATCAAATTATTTTTTTTTTCTTTCTTTCTTTCTTCTTTTCTATTTTGTACTTCTTTTCTTTCTATCAATTATTTTTCTTCTTTTTTCTTTCTTTTCTTTCTTTCTTTCTTTCTATTTCGTTTTTCTTTTCTTTTAATCAATTAATTTGTTTTTTTCTTCCTTTTCTTATTTCTTTAGTCTTTTTGATTGCTCTTATTTTTGAGCATCTTCTCTTTCTTTTTTCTTTTCCAATCTTTTTATAATATTTACCCCATTCTTTTTTCTCTTCTTCCTTTCCTTCTTCTTTTCTCTCTTCTTCTTTCCTTTCTTTCTTTCTTCTTTTCTTTCTTTCTTTCTTTCTTTATCTTTATAATTATTTGCCCATTCTTTTTCTTTCTTTTCTTTGTATATCGATTTCTATCTCTATATACATATTTTCTCTTCTTTCCTTCATTCCACCCTTCTTTCTTTCTCTTTCTTTCTTTTTATTTTCTTTCTTTCTTTTTTTCTTTTGTCACATCTTACAACTTTTACCACACTTTTTTCCTTTGTGTTTTTTTTCTTTCAATCGATTTCCTTCTGTTCTTTTCATTTATTTTTTAAAAATCAAATTCATTTCAATTATAATAATTATAATTAAAATAATAAAATGTATCCGACCATGTGATTGGTGAGACAGACTCAGCTATAAACACATCAATTGTAAAACTAATTCATTTATTAAGTCTATAAAACAATAACACTTTTAAAACAACTACACACTGAAATAAGAAAAACACCATCAGTTTTTAGTATCCTCTTGATGTATAAGGAGAAACATTATCGAAAAGAAACTAATGGATAAAGAATCATCAGTTTTTAGTATCCTCTTGATAGTATAAGGAGAACATTACGAAAAGAAACTATGGATAAAGAATCATCAAGTTTTTAGTATCCTCTTGATAGTATAAGGAGAAACATTATCGAAAAGAAACTATGGATAAAGAATCATCAAAATTTTTAGTATCCTCTTGATAGTATAAGTAGAAACATTATCGAAAAGAAACTACGGATAAAGAAATTGATATAAAGAAATAAATCCGATAGTGTGTAAAAAAATATCAAAGCAAATTATTAAAAAAAAGCTTTAGCAAATTTCACCAGGAGTTGCCCTTGAGATCACTCGGCTGTGCCCTTCATGCTCTAGCATCTATATGATTGTCCCGCCTCTATACTCTTATGGCAAGCCCCAACCCGTTTTATTATGTATGAGCTAGAAGGCGGTGGCTGAGAGTTTTATTGTCCTGGATACGACGTTAAATTCTATCGGAAGGAATTTCAGTTCTGGAGCTCTGAGGAATGTGGAGTAGCCTTTTCTCCCCAGTTCTCACAAGTCCACTCTGACCCGGAGTGATAGTACCTGTCAGTGTCACATTTATTGATTAAATAGAACAAAATGATTTTTTAAAAATATGTTTAAAAAATTGAGTTAAAAATTGAGTACCCATCAAGAATGAATAAAACAAAACATCTTCAACATAAAGTGACCCAATGGGATGACAGGCAGGTAAATCCAACCAACCAACCAACCAACCAACTATGTCTTAGGAAGACCGTTTGGATGACTTGCGAAAAGTGGGAGAATGGTAGTTTGTATGTGGCGAAAAAAGCGTAACTGGGTCTAAATAAGTTTAGCGTACGGTAGGACGTTCAGAAAAATGATAAAATGAGTTTTGTGTTTCATAGGAGCATTTAGATATAAAAACTAAAGATGTTCAAATTGGCTGTAAGTAGTATCATTAAACTATCGTGTGAGAGGTTTAGGCTAGAAATTGTACAATTGTGTTGTTTGAGATGTATAATCTGTTTCATGTTGTGTTTTGTTAGGGTATATTGTGATTTCGGCTTTGTAAGTAGCTGATGTTTTTTGTTGTAAGATTCAACGTAGTGGGTGGCAGTATGTAGATGAGTGAGATGGTGGTTGGGAGGTCGTATGTCAGGATAGTACAGAGTATGGTGTAGTGTGGGGGTGGTTTAGTTGAATTTAGGTGTATTGTAGCTATCTAAAACTAATTTACTAAATCATAAGAAATTTCTCACAGAGGGACAACCTTTCCAATTAACAGACCATGACACGAGCAGAAATTCTGAATTCACTACAATGTATAAGATTTCAAACAAGTTATCAAACATTACATCAATTCTAGAAACCACGAAGATAGATGAATGTTTACATCTAGAAACTATTACCCCTCAAAAGATTCAAAAACAAATTACATCACACAAAAGATCGCTACGTTTAAATTTCAAAACACTTACATCTTCCTTATGTTTAATAGTACCTTTCTTAAATCGACGTATCTCGTATAGTGTACATATATTAGTTAAGGTATTTGCCTGCTCATCCCACTTATGAGGGCTGGACACAAGGTCTCGTTTTTACGTGGGGCACATAAAAATTGCAAGGATCTGGGGGGATGGCCCCCTGGATCGATGCCATTAACTGTACTTCACCAGGTCAGAGGCCGAAGCACACTGACCCCCAGCCGAGGCCGGGTATAGAAGGTAGTCTCAAGCATAGAATCTGGAACAGATACTACACTTTGATCCTCCCTTCATAATATAGTTAAGGCTGGTTGCTGTATATATGTTTACCAACCCTCCACCACGAGCAGGATTGACACAAGGTCAATTTCTTAAGCGGAGTTCAACAGTTTTCCTTCTCCTTGACCGGTTTCCTAACCAAAGGGTTAAAAGCCAGTCTGCCCTACTATTTACCCATAGCTGGAGGGAAGAGTAGGATTCCTACCTTTCCAAGGGTATTAGCGCTAAGAGAAATGCAGTTACCACATCCAGGATTTGAAACTCGTGCGACGAAGTCCATATTCCCATGTATTTAACCATTACACGCACGCGATTACGCGCTTCTTGGAAGTATATGTTATGATTTGTGTGGCCATTTTAAGGGCTGTATATGAAAGCAGCTTTAACAGTGGAGTTTGTTGCGGCATAATGTTTGATCCTTTCTTGAAAGTAAAATAAGATGTAGTGTCCAGTTTAATCGCTTGTCCGTGATCCACCTTAAGTAGGAGTTTATATCAGAGTTATCCTGTCTTGAAAATAGAGATTTGTATAAATGCTCATCTTTGGTCGGTCTTCCAGTCGAGTAATGTCTGGGACAGATTTTATCAACAGTTCCGCGATCAAATTAGTATCAAATACATGTTTGTGCGGTTTTGGAATGGCCGATTTAGCTCATCACTATTTTGGAAAGTCTATAAATATAAGTCGTGGTGATTAGCAAATCATATCTAAAATTGACGCCAACCATATGTATTTGGTGATTTTGGTCAGCCTTTGGTAGCACGTTTGCAGGTTGTTGGCTAATTTAATTTCTTACGTCTCCAATGTAATTGTTTTTTCTTATCTTGTGGGTTGTCAGGCTGAAAAGGAATTAAAAGAAGGGAATCGAAGAAGAAATCCACGCAAGGTATTTTAGGTTTCAAGTCATTTATTCAATACATTATATAATTCAAGTCTAGAATTAAAATAGCATTGTGTCTTGCTCTTAACATTCAAATAGGCATTATGTTGTTGCATCTAAAATAAAATCAGCATTGTGTCTGGCGTCGTTAACCATTCAAATGTAGCATTAGTGTTGCATCTAAAATAAAATAGCTATTGTGTCTGCTCTACATTCCAAAATAGGCATTATGGTTGTTTGCATCTAAAATTAAAGAATAGCATTTGTGTCTTGCTCTTAACATTCAATAGCATTATGTGTTGCCATCTAGAATTAAATAGCATTGTGTCTTGCTCTTAACCATTCAATATAGCATTATGTGTTGCATCTAAGGATTAAATAGCATTGGTGTCTTGCTCTTAACATTCAAATAGCATTATGTGTTGATTCTAAAATTAAAATAGCATTGTGTCTTGCTCTAACATTCAAAATAGCATTATGTGTTGGCATCTAGAATTAAAAATTAGCAATTGTGTCTTGCTCTGTAAGCATTCAAATAAGCAATTAAATGTGTTGCATCTAGAATTAAAATAGCAATTGGTGTCTTGCTCTTGAACATCAAGATAGCATTAATGTGTTGCATCTAGAATTAAAATAGCATTGTGTTCTTGCTCTTAACATTCAATAGCATTATTGTGTTTGCATCTAGATTAAAATAGCATTGTGTCTTGTCTTACATTCAAATAAGCATTATGGTGTTGCAATCTAAAATTAAAATTAGGCATTGTGTCTTGCTGCTTAACATTCAAATAGCAATTATTATTGCATCTAAAATTAAAATGCATTGTATCTTGCTCTTAACATTCAAATAGCATTAATGCATTGCAATCTTATGAATTAAAGATAGCATTTGTGTCTTGCTCTTGAACATTCAAATAGCATTATGTGTTGCATCTAAAATAAATAGCATTGTGTCTTTGATCTTAACATTCAATAGCATTATGCATTGCATCTAGAATTAAAATAGCATTGGTGTCTTGCTCTAAACATTCAAATAGCATTATGTGTTTGCATTAAATTAAAATAGCATTGTGTCCTTTGCTCTTAAACATTCAAATAGCATTATGTGGTTGCATCTAGAATTAAAATAGCATTGTATCTTGCTCTTAACATTCCAAATAGCATTATGGCTTGGCATCCTAGAATTAAATAGCATTGTGTCCTTGCTCATTAACATTCAAAATAGCATTGATGGTGTTGGCATCTAAAATTAAAATAGCATTGTGTCTTGCTCTTACATTCAAATAGCATTACGTGTTGCTCTTAATATTTCATAGCATTTTGTGTTGCATCTAAAATTAAATAACAATGTGTATTGCTCTTACATTCAATAGCATTATATGTTGAATCTAAATTAAAAATAGCATTGTGTATCTG
>CM042141.1:43594797-43662388 GCA_023376005.1 Doryteuthis pealeii
GTTATTAACCTCCCATTTCTACTTCCTTGCTACTTACTCGTTCTCGTTAAAAACGAGACACGAAATCTACCATCGGTTACAATAACCCGAGGATGGCAAATTGGTTTGCCAAAGCGCTCGTTTTGAAACCTTTGGGGGAACTGATATACCAGTGACAAACCCGACACCAGAAAGATGGCCCGAAAATTAGAACGGATCAATCAAAACTGTCCCGACAGGATTATCTGTCAGTTCCAAACCTGTTATTATATATATATATATATATATATATATATTATATATATATTAATATATATTATATAATATATATATGAGTGTGTGTGTGTGTATGTTAGGTACATGCAATGAATAAGGACAGTTTCTTTTTTTCATAATGTATAGTTTGCAATAGTTTGGAATTGTTTCGATATAAGTCGAGTCGTCGGGGGAGGGGGGCTAAAAGTCTGTATCAGCCAGATAGTGGGGAGTCTATCCCCTTTTCAGTACGCAAGACCAGGAATTGCTAATTACGTCTGAGGTGGAGTGCGACACTTTCACTTTACTTCACCTATCCCTGTGCTAAATATTCGTTGAGGTTGGCAGGGGCCGGTATCGAACCAAAAACATTGTGGTTCCAATGCACACGATCTACGAAAGAGCTAACGTTTCCTTTGATATATATATTATATAATATTATATATATATATATATATATTATATATATATGTGTGTGTGTGTGTGTGTGTGGTGTGTGTGTGTGTGTGTGTGTGTGTAAAGGAGTTTGGTATGTACGTGTCGACGTATAAGTCCAACACGCGTCACTTCTGATTTGAAATCTTGCATAACATTAATATTCTTCTAACTAAGAAACAGCCAATTTTTTTTTTAATATTTAAATATTAAGCGATATAATTCAATATTAAGAAAACATAATAAATACCTATACTCACCCCTCCAGCCCCACCCAACTCTCGGCATGAACTCACCTCTTCACCCACCCCACCTACTCAAGTCGGCAGTTTTGAACTTCCCAGACACTAGAAACTGGTCTCTTAGTATCTGATGTGGTTTCACCACACCACCTCTCTTACTGTATGAAAATAAAAAATACAATGTTCATTTCTAATAAAACAAAACTACCCTCCCACACCATTTCCTGTCCTGTTGGCTCAATCGAGACAGCGTTGACTGGTTCCTAACTGTAATAAAAAAAGAACGAATTCTAAAATAAATTAAAAACCCTTCCACCCTTTGTTCACAGGCGTTGAAATTGCTTTTAAAACAGATAATGAGCATCAGTAAAAAGCAAATGAATATTTATATGTAATTAATTTATGATACATTTTTAACATTAAATTCTGCCAAAAAATTTACGAAAACGGATGCTTTGTCTGAATTAAAATACCTACTATAACAAACCCGTTATTGAGATTTAAAAAAAAATTCATGCCGAAATCATGTTTGTTTTATTTATTATTACTGGGTATTCAAATTATTTCTAATTCATTTTTAAACATATTTTTAAAACTCATTTTTAAAATCTATTTAGACCTATAGATGGGACCTGTAGTGGTCGTACTTGGTGGGCCTAAAATGTACTACACCCGGGTCATTGTGGGCCTGGGAGTAATGGCAATGAAGGGGTACTCCACACTTCCCAGAGCTCGATAATTGGAACCTCACCTCTAGATTCAGTTTTACCATCAGAGCGATATGGTAGAGACAATCATATAGGTGCTAGGGCTTGACATGACCATTCGATTGATTGGAGGGACCTCTCCGACCGCCCGTCTAGCCCAAGTAACGGTGCATGCAATGGACTGCTCAGCAAACACCACGGGTCGTTATCTACGGCCAACAGGTGGCCCAATTTGAAAGTGGTTTTACTCAGCAGAGGTGCTGTCGGCATAGGGCACAACCTCAGGTGATAGGGCTAAATAAATAAGGACACATATTTAATACTTAGCTCCTTTTAATTGTTACTTTTTAGGGGCACAAAATGAAAATAAATTAAATTAATATTTTCTATCACTTTAACAAACAATTAAGAAAAACAAGCAATTAGGAACTGAATTTAAGTTTTTGTCATATGAACAAAACTATTTATTTTAAAATAGAATTAGATTTCAAAACACTCAAAGTTAAGAATTTTTTAATAAATTCTATGAATTATTTTCCTCTTATTATCTCTCTAACCACTCACTACCTGGTGTTAATGTTTTTTTTAGTCTGGTCATGGACCGAGTACTTTTGCTAGTATAATATATATATATATATATATATATATATATATATATATATATATATATATAATATATATATATATCAGTTTTTCTTCTTGACTGGTACCTTGACAGGTTAAAGAGCTCAGTCTGCTTTAATATTTCCTTATAGGTAGAGGGAGAGTAGCTGGATGCATACTTCTCCTAATAGTATTAGCGCTATGTAAAATACAAACAGCTACGCACAGGATTTGAACTCGAGTTGACAATTTCATTTCTTACCACTAACCCTTTCAATTGTTTTATGGAAAAAGGGAAACATTGGTTTGGGCCAATTCAAATTTACATTAACCGATGGTATAATATTTACATGTTTACCAAACATAACGAACGTGCAGGATGCATTTTAAGGGGAGTTTAACAGGTTTGAATTCAGCGTTTTTCTTCTCCCAGGTTGGTTACCTTGCCAAATTTAAAGAGACAGTCAGCGATAGTTCCCAAAAGATTAGAAAATAGACTAGAGGAACTAGAAATCAGAGGAAGAATTGAAATCATCCAGAGAACAACATTGTTGAAATCGGCTAGAAAACTCAGAAGAGACCTGGATATCTGAGGAGACTTGTTGTCACACAGAATTCAGTTAAATACCATCATGTTATGCAGGTGTTAAAAACTCACAAAGAGTGAAATAATAATAATAATAATAATAATAATAATAATAATAATAATAATTTGCGGGAATAGAGATGAGACTGTAAATCATATACTCTGCGAATGTAGCAAACTAGCACAAAGAGAATACAAAACTAGACACGACTGGGTTGGGAAGGTGATCCACTGGGAATTATGGAAAAAATTAAATTTTGACCATACAACAAAATGGTATATGCATAAACCAGAATCTGTTCTTGAGAACGAAACGCATAAAATTCTCTGAAACTTCTTCTTAATAAAAACAGATCACCTTATCCCAGCAAGAAACCAGACCTAGTGTTGATAAACAAAAAAGAAAGAACTTGTCAACTGGTGGATTTTGCAGTACCAGCAGATCACAGGGTGAAGCTAAAGGAAAATGAAAAAAAAGACAAATATCTGGATCTTGCCAGAGAACTGAAAAAGTTATGGAATATGAAAGTGAAAGTGATACCAATTGTGGTTGGTGCACTTGGAACATCCCAAAAGGATTGGAAAAGGGTTTGGAAAGTTTGGAAATCAGGGGAAGGATTGAAACCATTCAGAACACTGCACTGCTGCAATCTGTCAGAATACCCAGAAGAGTCCTGAGACCTGAGGTGACTTGCTCTCACTCAGACTCCAGTGAAAGACCATCAGCTAACACAGATGTGAAAACTCAAAAGGAGTAAATAATAATAATAATAATAATAATAATATAATAATTAATATAATAAGAAGAAGAAGAAGAAGAAGAAAGAAGAAGAAGAAGAGGAGAGGGGAGGATGAAATGTCATTCTCGTAAGCAATTAGTCGGTGAGAACGTTCAGAGAAGAAACAAAATCAATCTTTTATCTTGTGTACACAATAAATTGGACCCGGTTTGGAGACGTTAAATAACCTTGTCTAATTCAAAAAACAAACTTTTAAAGAAGTAGAAAGTTAAGAAAAATCACAAAAGACATCAGTGAAAGGATAGATAGATAGATACTCACTGTAAAATTACGTGGAATATAACGGTTGGCACCAGAGCACGAAAGTTAAGCAGCAATGAGCTTGTTCCATACTTAGATGGGTGACCATTTAAGCAATAGAACCTACTGTAAGAATGAGGATATCAAAAAGATATGATTCAGCATTAAATGACCCAAAAAGTGTTGAAATCTCGTAAAACGAAACACAGATTGATAGATCGTAGGGCAAGAAAGGAAGAGATGAAGAAGAGGGAAGAAGTTCATAGAGAAGAGAGAGAAAGAGAAAGAGAGAGAGAAGAGAGAGAAGAAGAAGAAGAAGAAGAAGAAGAAGAAGAAGAAGAATATTGGAGAGAAATGTGAAGAAGAAGAAGAGAAGAGAGAAGAAGAAGAAGAAGAAAGAAGAGAAGAAGAAGAAGAAGAAGAAGAAGAAGAAGAAGAAAAAAGAAGAAGAATATTGGAGAGAAAGTGAAAGAAGAAGAAATTGGAGAGAAATGTGAAGAAGAAGAAGAAAGAAGAAGAAGAAGAAGAGAAGAAGAAAGAAGAAGAAGAAGAAGAAGAATTGGACAGAAATGTGAAGAGAAGAAGAAAGATTGGACAGAAATGTGAGAAGAAGAAGAAGAAGAAGAAGAAGAAGAAGAAGAAGAAGAAGAAAAAGAAAGAAGATTTCGAGAAAGCATTAGTGAGACCTTTCAGAAAAAGAAAGGTAAAGAAAAAGAGAAGAAGAAAGCGGGAAGACAGTATTAGGAAGACGTAGAAATGGAAGAGTAGACTATATGTTGAATGGTGGATAAAGAAAGCAATGTTCTCCCCTAATAGATCACTTACCGTCAGCGACACCGAATAAGCGTTTAAGAGGCAATTTATCAGAAAATATTTTTCATTGCATTCTCTTCCCTTCGTGACAGAAGCTTATGTATTGGTTTTTTGACTCGACACCCTTGTCCCCTTCCAAAAATTCTTTTACATCGCTCCGTATTCTTCCTTCCAGATATAATGACTTTTTTCCTGTGAGGTCCGTTAACGCTCATTCTTTAGTTTTCTTTTTAAATTTTATTGCTTATTTCTTCTATTTGTTGTCTAGTTTCTTTTGTTTCTATTTTTTTTACGCGCGCTTTTCTTTTCTTTTGTTATTTTCTCACTTTCTTTCTTTGTTTGGGATTTCTGTTTGCAAACTATGTTTTCCAAACTCTTACTATATTTTCCTTTCTTAAAAGATTCATTATTTTTTTTTTTTTAGAATGACCTGCATGTTTCTCTTTCTTTCTTTTCTTTCTTTTTTTTAAATAACCCTTATATTCCCGAATGGAAATGGACTCGTCGCCCCGTGTTCAAATCCTGGATGTGGTAAATCGCATTTCACTTAGCGCTGATACCCTTGGGATTTCTCCGAATGTTTGAGATGAGGCTTGAAGATTATTTTGTTTGTTTGTTTTGTTTTACGGCATATCAACCTCAGTGGGTCATTTAATGCCGATAAAGTTTTGAAATAAATCAATTCTTAATGGATAATACAATTTTTTTAATAAATACATTTTTCTATTTAACCCATAGATGGGACCTTAACAGGTACTACCACTCCGGATCAGAGTGGACCAGGGAGCAATGGTGATGAATGGAGTGCTCCACATTCCCCAAATCTCCAAAACTGGAACCTCGCCATCAGATAGAGTTTAACGCTTGAAGATTAGTATTATCTGCGTTATTCGGACTATTGTCCCCATCTTCATTGTTATTTGTACAACGTTTCGGCCGATATGCCCTCCGACCTTCTTCAGGTATTTCTTGTCGGACTCGGGAACTTTCTCGGACTCGGGAACCTTCTTTTCGAACTCGGGAACTTTCTTGTCGTAATCGGGAGCCATCACGGCCGATACGTTGTACAAATAACAATGAAGATGGGGACAATAGTCCGAATAACGCAGATAGTACTAACCCTTGGGATTGTTATGAATCCTACTCTCATTCCAACTATGAATAAATAGTAGGGCAGACTGGGCTATTTAACCTTGGTTAAGCAACCGGTCAAGGAGAAGAAAAACTACGAATTCAATCCTGTTGAACCCCGCTTAAGAAATTGACCTTGTGTCACATCCTGTTCGTGAGGAGAGGTTGGTGAATATATATATTCCCGAATTCTTTCTTAGTTTGATTTTTTCTTTCTTTTTTTTTTCAGAAGTGTATCGTCTGTTCTCTCTTTTTGCTTTCTATCTTTCTTCTTTATTTTCTTTTTTTATTTCTTCTCGAAATCTTGTATTTCATTTTATCTTCCTTTCTTTCCTTTTGTAGTCTTTTGTTTGTTTGTTTGTTTGTTTCTTTCTTTCTTTAAATTTCTCAAAATTTCTTCCTTTTTTTTCTAAGTTTTACTTTCTCAAATAATTTATCTTCTTTCTTTCTTTCTTTCTTTCTTTCTTTCTTTCTTTCTTTCTTTCTTTCTTTCATAACTATCCCTTCTTTTCTTTCTTGAGTCATTTTTGACGTTCAACACCTCGGACCCTCCAGCAGTACCTCACCTTATAACCAAACTTCCTTGTTTCCCACTGTGATTATTAAAATACTAACAACATGCGGATTCAAGCGCGATATATATTCCATTTGCTAGACCTTTGGATATACCACAGTATGATAATTTAACGTCTCATATAACCCCAGACTGGTTGATATGTCATAAAAATCAATCAACCAGCCAAGCAATCTTAGAATAATTATTATTTCCCAGAATTCTTTGTTTGTTTACTTGTTTGTTTCTTTCAGAATAATTTTGTCGTTTCTCACTTTTTGAAAATTAGTCCCCTTTTCTTTCTTTTATATTTAGGGTGATTGTAAAGTAACTCTTGTGCCTATTTTAAAAATCATATGATTTATTTCGAAATCATTATTTTTACAAAACAAGGAATAAAAACACACATGACATGGATTTTTATTTAAGATTCTATATGGCCACCAGCATTCGCCTCCAGCTTCTCAAGCCGCTTGGGAATTAGAATTAGATTATAGCTAAAGGTCCAGACATATTTACTGGGCTTTGAATCTTAAAACAAAATAAACAATATGAAAAGAAAAAACAACAACACAGATTTAATTGCTATATATTATGAAAAAAACATATGGGAATTGAGAAAAATCATTTTACATTCCATTAACATATCATTCTGCATATAAAGAATAATAAATAGTTTGAAATAGGGATTTACTTTTTAATCACCCCGTACATTTTCCATTTGATTTATGTATGTCAGTTTATTTTATTTTGTTTTCATAAGAACCTCATATATCCCTTCAGGTGTCATTTCCAATATTAAACATATGTACCACTAACCAGGGACTCCCCAACAATACCTCAGCATATCATCATTTTTCCTTGATCCCTGTCAGATTGCGAAAATACCACATGCATATAGATTTCTTTTTTAGCAGGTATGCTGGAATGCAGCTGGCTATAAAAATCTTGACATCTCACTCGAAAATATAATATTCATTATTCAGCAACGTTTCCTGTATTCCTTTTAGAGATCTTTATATGAACCCATTTGCATGCAAAGGAATGCTTGATTAATATGCTGATCTCATCTAATCGTTTCTCAGAGATTTTTAAAAAAGAATTCCACTTATATTTTAGATCATTTTACATTCCATAAACATATCATTCTGTTTTATTTCCTATTATTCATTCATTCCTCGAATACCGTTCAATCCCATCTTCCTTGTCGACTACAATTCATTATCTATTAAATATGTTGATAAAAAAACAAAATGATTATTCATATATCCATACTTTTCTTATATAATCAATCTCACCATTTTGATGGCATATTTTGAAGACATCTGTATATTAATAAAAGGGGCCGGTGTAGCTCAGTCGGTAGAACACAAGCCTAGGAATCATAAGGTTCCTAGTTGGATACCGGCCCGCACCAACTCAGCGTATGAGTAACACAGATTTCGTAATCTGACCTGAGCGGTAAAATAGGGATCCGATGGTTGGTGTTACGCGCAACCTCATCATAAAAAAAACTCCCTGGTCTAGCACTAACGAAAAGGTGATAGACTGCCAAGCTGTCCGGCTCATACCGACAATTGGCCAATCTGCCAACTTTATTTTACATTATATATTCATACACGTATTCCTTAAAAGTACGACCGTTATCATCTCGCAACAACCTCTGGTTAAAAATATGACCAACCAAATCGTCCAAGATAAAATGCAAAAATGTAAATCCTGATCATCTGGTGTTGCTTATCCTGCAAATTCTTATTTCTTATAGGTTGTCGTCACATCAGGTAAATAAGGGACCGTTCCGTTTTTATCATAGAGAAAGAATGGGAATAAAAAGACACGTTACACAGAAAAGAACACACAGAAAACAAAGTAAGAAGTTAGGGGTAATCGCGGGGAAGCGATGATACTTATCTATTTCTGTCGAACATAATGAAAAACGAAAATAGGAAAGGAAAAATATAAAAAAATTATTAACTTCCGGGTTAGCTCAGTGGGTAGAGCGCTCGGCTAGAACCGCAAGGTTTTAGTTCGATCCCGGCCCTCACCAACTCAGCGTATGAGTAGCACAGGCATCTGTGCGGTAAATTAAGGAGCTGATGGTAGGTGTGGCGCTCCCACAGACGCAAAAACAATCTCCTTGGTTTAGCGCTAGTGAAAGGGGATAGACTCCCTCATTGATTGGCTGATACCGACATTAGGCCGCCCCGACATATCAACTATTGGCATTAGCTCTTTGGTAAATTTATACAACATTGTAATAATTAAATTATCATATTGTGGTGTATCCAAATGTAATGCTAGTCATGTATCATATTTTGCTCGAAGATTTTAATTCCCTGGTATGAAACTAAAGCTTGCTGGTATTAGGTTATTTGGAAATATGTTAGATATTTAGTCACAACCTACCAATATTAGCATTACTATATACGTGGTATACTAACACTGAATAAAAGGAAAGAAAAGACAAACTCATTGACACGTATTGAAATATTATTATATCTGTGATATACAAACACTGAATAAAGGGATGGAAAGACAAAATAAGATCATTTTCACATTAAGAAAACATTTGATATAAACCCCCATCAATATAATATAAAACTTCCCGATAGCCACATAATTTTACCGAATAACTCTCTCACTAACTTCGTTTATTCGCTTTTACCGTCCATCAATAATCGGCCAGGATTTTTCAACATATCACCTTTCTTAGTAAATTAATTTTAACTAGTTAGAACATACCAAACCTTAATTAATCAGTTTTCCATACTGATTTACGCTTCTTTTATCCTTATAAATTAAATTCATTACACTTCTGACCTTTCACTTATCTTCACGGAGGCTACCTTTCTGTACATAAAACAATCAAACTGTTTAATAATATAAACAAGTATATCAAACTGTTTATAATATAAACAAGTATAATCAAACTGTTTAATATAATATATAACAAGTTTAATAATCAAACTGTTAATAATAACAAGTATAATCAAACTGTTTAATAATATAAACAAGTATAATCAATAATCAAACTGTTTAATATATATAATCAAGTTTTAATAATATAAAAAGTATAATCAAACTGTTTAATAATAAACAAGTATAATCACAATAATCAAACTGTTTAATAATATAAACAGTATAATCAAACTGTTTAATAATATAAACAAGTATAATCACAATAATTAATAAAGTACAACTTAAGAGTACAACTGTACAACATTAAACACCCTCTGGTTAAAAATGATACCGTCCAAATAGTACAAGATGAAATGCAAAAGGGTAAATCCTGATTGTCTCGTGCAGTTTATCTGCCGAATTCTTATTTCATATAAGTGTCATCATCTCACCTAAATAATGGACTATTCTGTTTTCATTAGGAAGACAGAAATGGAAGAAAAAGGACACGCTACAAAGAAAATATAATAGGAAAGAAAGAAAAAGAATAGGGGAAAGTTATAGAGAGGGAGTGAGCGTGCGGAAGCAACGACGCTAATCTGTTTCAATCGAACATAATGAAACGATAAAAATAAGTGAAGAAAAAAAATGGATGAAAAAGAGGGTTTTATTAAGACTATTATAATTATTGCATAATGAACTAATTTGCAATAATACTTAAGTAAACATATCAACCGTTGTGATAATAAAATTATCATACTGTGGGAAATCCAGTACTAGTTGAATAAATACACACACCTGTCCCAACAGCTAGAACTATACACATATTGTTATTTGAACAAGCAGCATGTGAAAGGGGTACAAAATGGAGAAAAGGGTTAACTTGATGATGGAAAGAAAAAATATGTCTTTACCGTTCTATAGCAATGATAGGTAACAACGACATAACAGTTTAAAGAACAGACGCCAAGACAAGTTGATAATCGGTTTCTAGGACTGTCGTGTGATATCCCACAGGGCACCAAATAGGTACAATCATTATCTATGAGAGATGATTATTAATTGTTTTCATACACTAGTGTATTATCCGTATCTTGCTTGTTTTCAAGTGTCCTCGATGAGATACATATCTTATCTGTCTGTGAATTTTTATTGTATCAGTTACTGTGTCGTTTTCACTGTTCTTGTTTAATTTTCAATTTTTCGTATTCTGTAAACAAATACGCTAATAGAAAAATATAATAAACGATTCCAAATAAAAATTCCTTGGGAAATCAACCATCAGGAATAAGTACAAGAATATTATGAATATCACCAGAAAACAAAGAATATTATCAAACACCTGAAAAACGTCTAACATCGAGAAATCAATATTATCTTAGAGATATTAACGTTTAAGGTCAGGATATAGGAGAAGAAAATTGATAATTATAAGAAAATAATTTATATCAAAATTAGAAAATAAACTAGCAGAACCTGTGGATATACCACAGTATCGAGAAATCAATATTATCAGAGATATTAACGTTTAAGGTCAGGATATAGGAGAAGAAAATTGATAATTAATAAGAAATAAGTTATATCAAAATTAGAAATAAACTAGCAGAACCTGTGGATATACCACAGTATCGAGAAATCAATATTATCTTAGAGATATTAACGTTTAAGGTCAGGATATAGGAGAAGAAAATTGATAATTAATAAGAAAATAATTTATATCGAAATTAGAAAAAAAACTAGCAGAACCAGTGGATATACCACAGTATCGAAAAATCAATATTATGTTTGCGATATTAATGTTTAAGGTCAGGATATAGGAGAAAAAAATTGATAATTAATAAGAAAATAAGTTATATCAAAATTAGAAATAAACTAGCAGGACCTGTGGATATACCACAGTATGCTAATTCTATTATTACAACATTTGATATGTTTATTTAAGAGCTATTGCAAAATATTTGAATATGAAAAAGCACAATAATCTTGATTTAACTGTTTCTCGCTCTTTTTCTTCTTTTCATGATGTACGATTGAAACAGATTAGCTTTATCGCTACACGCGCCAACCCCCTCTATCTATATCTTTCCACTACTTGCTTTCTTTCTTATTAATTTTTTCTGTATAGCATGTCCTTTTTCCTCTCTTTCTTGATAATAATTACGGAATGGTCCATTATTTATCTGAGCTGAAGACACTCATAAGAAATTAGAATTCGATAGATGAGCAACACCAGATAATCAGGATTTAGATTTTTACATTTCATATTGATCGATTTGAACGGTCGCATTTTTAACCGTGGGTGTTGCAGGATGATAACGGTCGGACTTGTATTAAATAACAATGTCTTTCTTTCTTTCTTTCTATTTGTCCTTTTCTTTTCTATCAATTATTTTTTTCTTTCTTTCTTTCTTTCTTTCTTTCTTTCTTTCTTTTTCTTTCTTTCTTCTATTTTGTTCTTCTTTTCTTTCTATCAATTATTTTTTTTTTCTTTCTCTTTTTTTCTTTTTTTTTCTATCAATTATTTTTTTCTTTTTTTTTCTTTTCTTTCTTTCTTTCTTTCTTTCTATTTTGTACTTCTTTTCTTTCTATCAATTATTTTCTTCTTTTTTCTTTCTTTCTTTCTTTTTTCTTTCTTTCTTTCTTTCTATTTTGTTTTTCTTTTCTTTCAATCAATTATTTGTTTTTTCTTCCTTTCTTATTTCTTTAGTCTTTTTGATTGCTCTTTATTTATGAGCACTTCTTTCTTTTTTCTTCATCTTTATAATTATTTACTCATTATTTTCTTCTTTCTTTCTTTCTTTCTTTCTTTCTTTCTTTCTTTATCTTTAAAATTATTTGCCCATTCTTTTCTTTCTTTCTTTGTATATAGATTTCTATCTGTATATACATATTTTCTCTTCTTTCCTTCATTCCTCCTTCTTTTCTCTTTCTTTCTTTCTTTTTTATTTTCTTTCTTTCTTTTTTTCTTTTGTCACATCTTACAACTTGTACCACTCTTTTTTTCTTTTGTGTTTTCTTTCTTTCAATCGATTTCTTTCTGTTCATTACATTTATTTTTTAAAAATCAAATTCATTTCAATTATAATAATTATAATTAAAATAATAAAATGTATCCGACCATGTGATTGGTGAGACAGACTCGGCTATAAACACATCAATTGTACTAATACATTTATTAGGTCTATAAACAATAACACTTTTAAAACAAACCACACACTGAAATAAGAAAAACACCATCAAGTTTTTAGTATCCTCTTGATAGTATAAGGAGAAACATTATCGAAAAGAACTATGGATAAAAGAATCATCAATTCTTAGTAAGTATCCATTATCGGAAACTATGGATAGAACCATCATCTTAGTATCCTCTTGATAGTATAAGAGAAACATTATCGTAAAGAAACTATGGATAAAGATTATCAATTATTAGTATCCTCTTGATAGTATAAGGAGAAACATTATCGAAAAGAAACTATGGATAAAGAACCATCAATTTTAGTATCCTCTTGATAGTATAGGAGAAACATTTATCGGAAACTATGGATAAAGAACATCAATTCTTAGTATCTCTTGATAGTAAAAGAGAAACATTATCGTAAAGAAACTATGGATAAGAATCATCAATTATTAGTATCCTCTTGATAGTATAGGGAGAAACATTATCGAAAGAAACTAGGATAAGAATAATTCATTAGTATCTCTTGATAGTTAAAGAGAAACATTATCGTAAAGAAACATGGATAAAGAATCATCAATTATTAGTATCCTCTTGATAGTATAGGGAGAAACATTATCGAAAAGAAACTATGGATAAAGAACCATCAATTCTTAGTATCCTCTTGATAGTATAAAGAGAAAAACATTTATCGTAAGAACTATGGATAAAGAATCATCAATTATTAGTATCCTCTTGATAGTATAGGGAGAAACATTATCGAAAAGAAACTATGGATAAAGAACATAATTCTTAGTATCCCTTTGATAGTATAAGAGAAACATTTCGTAAAGAACTATGGATAAGAATCATCAATTATTAGTATCCTCTTGATAGTATAGGGAGAAACATTATCGAAAAGAAACTATGGATAAAGAACCATCAATTCTTAGTATCTCCTTGATAGTATAGGGGAGAAACATTATCGAAAGAAACTATGGATAAAGAACCATCAATTCTTAGTATCCTCTTGATAGTATAAGAGAAACATTATCGTAAAGAACTATGGATAAAGTATCATCAATTATTAGTATCCTCTTGATAGTATAGGGAGAAACATTATCGAAAAGAACTATGGATAAAGAACCATCAATTCTTAGTATCCTCTTGATAGTATAAAGAGAAACATTATCGTAAAGAAACTATGGATAAAGAATCATCAATTATTAGTATCCTCTTGATAGTATAGGGAGAAACATTATCGAAAAGAAACTATGGATAAAGAACCATCAATTCTTAGTATCCTCTTGATAGTATAAAGAGAAACATTATCGTAAAGAAACTATGGATAAAGATCATCAATTATTAGTATCCTGTTGATAGTATAGGGAGAAACATTATCGAAAAGAACTATGGATAAAGAACCATCAATTCTTAGTATCCTCTTGATAGTAATAAAGAGAAACATTATCGTAAAGAAACTATGGATAAAGAATCATCAATTATTAGTATCCTCTTGATAGTATAGGGAGAAACATTATCGAAAAGAAAACTATGGATAAAGAACCATCAATTCTTAGTATCCTCTTGATAGTATAAAGAGAAACATTATCGTAAGAAACTATGGATAAAGAATCATCAATTCTTAGTATCCTCTTGATAGTATAAAGAGAACATTATCGTAAAGAACTATGGATAAAGAATCATCAATTCTTAGTATCCTTTGATAGTATAAAGAGAACATTATCGAAAGAAACTATGGATAAAGAACCATCAATTCTTAGTATCCTCTTGATAGTATAAAGAGAAACATTATCTTAAAGAAACTATGGATAAAGAATCATCAATTTTTAGTATCCTCTTGATAGTATAAGGAAACATTATCGAAAATAAACTATGGATAAAGAATCATCCAATTTTTAGTATATAGTATAGGAAAACATTATCGAAAAGAAACTATGGATAAAGAATCATCAATTTTTAGTATCCTTTTCATAGTATAAGAGAAACATTATCGAAAAGAAACTATGGATAAGAATCATCAATTTTTAGTATCCTTTTCATAGTATAAGGAGAAACATTATCGAAAAGAACTATGGATAAAGAATATCCTTTTGATAGTATAAGAAGAACATTATCGAAAGAAACTTGGATAAAGATCATCAATTTTTAGTATCCTTTTCATAGTATAAGGAGAAACATTATCGAAAAGAAACTATGGATAAAGAATCATCAATTTTTAGTATCCTCTTGATAGTATAAGGAGAAACATTATCGAAAAGAAACTATGGATTAAGAATCATTTTTTTTTCGTATCCTCTTGATAGTATAAGGAGAAACATTATCGAAAAGAAACTATGGATGAAGAATCATTATTTTTTAGTATCCTCTTGATAGTATAAGGAGAAACATTATCGAAAAGAAACTATGGATAAAGAATCATCAATTTTTAGTATCCTCTTGATAGTATATAGAAACATTATCGAAATAAACTATGGATAAAGAATCATTGTTTTTTAGTATCCTCTTGATAGTATAAGGAGAAACATTATCGAAAAGAAACTATGGATAAAGAATCATTGTTTTTTAGTATCCTCTTGATAGTATAAGGAGAAACATTATCGAAAAGAAACTATGGATAAAGAATCATCAATTATTAGTATCCTCTTGATAGTATAAGGAGAAACATTATCGAAAAGAAACTATGGATAAAGAATCATCAATTTTTAGTATCCTTTTCATAGTATAAGGAGAAACATTATCGAAAAAGAAACTATGGATAAAGAATCATTGTTTTTTAGTATCCTCTTGATAGTATAAAGAGAACATTAATCGAAAAGAAACTATGGATAAGAATCATCAATTATTAGTATCCTCTTGATAGTATAAGGAGAAACATTATCGAAAGAAACTATGGATAAAGAAATGGATATAAAGATATAAATCCGATAGTGTGTAAAAAATAGCAAACCCAATTATTAAAAAAAAGCTTTAGCAAACTTCACCAGGAGTTGCCTCTTTAGATCAATCGGCTGGGCCCTTCATGCCCTAGCATCTATATGATTGTCCCGCCTCTATACTTTTATGGCAAGCCCCAACCCTTTTTTATTATGTATGTGCTATAAGGCGGTGGCTGAGAGTTTTATTGTCCTGGATACGACGTTAAATTCTATCGGAAGAAATTTCGGTTCTGGAGCTCTGAGGAATGTGGAGTAGCCTTTTCTCCCCAGTTCTCACAAGTCCACTCTGACCCGGAGTGGTAGTACCTGTCAGTGTCACATTTATGGGTTAAATAGAACAAAATGATTTTTTAAAAATATGTTTAAAAAATTGAGTTAAAAATTGAGTACCCATCAAGAATGAATAAAACAAAACATCTTCAGCATAAAGTGACCCAATGCCGTAAAACCAACCAACCAACCAACCAACCATGTCTTTAGGAAGACCGTTTGGATGACTTGCGAAAAGTGGGAGAATGGTAGTTTGTATGTGGCGAAAAAGGCGTAACTGGGTCTAAATAAGTTTAGAGTACGGGAGGACGTTCCGAAAAACGATAAAAAGAGTTTTGTGTTTCATAGGGACATTTAGATATAAAAACTAAAGGTATTAAAATTGGTTGTATCATTAAACTATAATGTGAGAGGTTTAGGTTAGAAATTGTACAATTGTGTTGTTTGAGATGTATAATCTGTTTCATGTTGTGTTTTGTTAGGGTATATTGTGGTTTCGGCTTTGTAAGTAGCTGATGTTTTTTGGTTGTAAGATTCAACGTAGTGGGTGGCAGTATATGGATGAGTGAGATGGTGGTTGGGAGGTCGTATGTCAGGATAGTACAGAGTATGGCGTAGTGTGGGGGTGGTTTAGTTGAATTTAGGTGTATTGTAGCTATCTAAAACTAATTTACTAAACAATAAGAAATTTCTCACAGAAGGACAACCTTTCCAATTAACAGACCATGACGTGAGCAGAAATACTGAATTCACTAAAATGTATAAGATTTCAAACAAGTTATCAAACATTACATCAATTCTAGAACCACGAAGATAGATGAATGTTTACATCTAGAAACTATTACCCCTCAAAAGACTCAAAAACAAATTACAGCACACAAAAGATCGCTACGTTTAAATTCCAAAACACTTACATCTTCCTTATGTCTAATAGTACTTTTCTTAAATCGACGTATCTCGTATAGTGTACATATATGGTTACGGCTGGTTGCTGTATATATGTTTACCAACTCCTCCACACGAGCAGGATGTGACACAAGGTCAATTTCTTAAACGGAGTTCAACAGGTTTGAATTCAGAGTTTTCCTTCTCCTAGACCGGTTGCCTAACCAAGGTTAAAGAGCCCAGTCTGCTCTACTATTTATCCATAGCTGGAGGGTGAGTAGGATTCATACCTTTCCCAAGGGTATTAGCGCTAAGAGAAATGCAGTTACCACATCCAGGATTTGAACTCGGTGCAACGAGTCCATTTCCCACGACTTTAACCATTACACCACGCGCTTCTTAGAGTATATGTTATGATTCGTGTGGCAATTTTAGGGCTGTATATGAAGCAGCTTTACAGTGGAAGTTCGTTGCGGCATAATGTTTGATCCTTTCTTGAAGTAAAAAAGTGTAGTGTCAGTTTTAAATCCTTGTCCGCTGATCCACCCTTAAAGTAGGAGTTTATATCAGAGCTTATCCTGTCTTGAAATAGAGATTTGGTATAATCCTCAATCCTTTGGTCGGTCCTTCCATCGAGTAATTCTGGGACAATTTATCAAGACCTTTATATAGTAAATTAAATACATGTTTGTGCGGTTTTGAATGGCCGATTTAGACACCGCTATTTTGGAAAAGTCTATAAATATAAGTCGTGGTCATTAGCAAATCATATGCTAAAAATACGCCAACAATATGTATTTGGGATTTTGGTCGGCTTTGGTACACGTTTGCTGGTGGTTGCTAATTTATTTTCTTATTTAAAATGTACTTGGTTTTCTTTCTTGTGGGTTGCCAGGCTGAAAAGGAATTAAAGGAAGGGAATGGAAGAGACAAACACGAAAGGAATTTTTAGGTTTCGGTCATTTATTCAAATAGCATTATGTGTTGCATCTAGAATTAAAATAGCATTGTGTCTTGCTCTTAACATTCAAAAAGCATTATGTATTGCATCTAGAATTAAAATAGCATTGTTCTTGCTCTTAACATTCAAAAAGCATTATGTTATTGCATCTAGAATTAAAATAGCATTGTGTCTTGCTCTTACATTCAAAAAGCATTATGTATTGCATCTAGAATTAAAATAGCATTGTGTCTTGCTCTTAACATTCAAAAAGCATTATGTATTGCATCTAGAATTAAAATAGCATTGTGTCTTGCTCTTAACATTCAAAAAGCATTATGTATTGCATCTAGAATTAAAATAGCATTGTGTCTTGCTCTTAACATTCAAAAAGCATTATGTATTGCATCTAGAATTAAAATAGCATTGTGTCTTGCTCTTAACATTCAAAAAGGCTAGATTAAAATAGCTATTCATTATGTATTGCATCTAGAATTAAAATAGCATTGTGTCTTGCTCTTAACATTCAAAAGCATTATGTATTGCATCTAGAATTAAAAATAGCATTGTGTCTTGCTCTTAACATTCAAAAAGCATTATGTATTGCATCTAGAATTAAAATAGCATTGTGTCTTGCTCTTAACATTCAAATAGCATTATGTATTGCATCTAGAATTAAAATAGCATTGTGTCTTGCCTCTTAACATTCAAATAGCATTATGTATTGCATCTAGAATTAAAATAGCATTGTGTCTTGCTCTTAACATTCAAATAGCATTATGTATTGCATCTAGAATTAAAATAGCATTGTGTCTTGCCTCTTAACATTCAAAATAGCATTATGTATTGCTCTAGAATTAAAATAGCATTGTGTCTTGCTCTTAACATTCAAATAGCATTATGTATTGCATCTAGAATTAAAATAGCATTGTGTCTTGGTCTTAACATTCAAATAGCATTATGTGCTGCATCTAAATTAAAATAGCATTGTGTCTGGCTCTTAACATTCAAATAGCATTATGTATTGCATTAGAATTAAAATAGCATTGTGTCTTGGTCTTTAACATTTCAAATAGGCTTATGTGCTGCATCTAAAATTAAAATACATTGTGTCTGGCTCTTAACATTCAAATAGCATTATGTATTGCATTAGAATTAAAATAGCATTGTGTCTGGCTCTTATTCCAAATAGCATTATGAGTGCATTAAAATTAAATAGCATTGTGTCTTACCTTAACATTCAAATAGCATTCTGTGTTGCTCTTAACATTCAATAGCCATATGTGTTGCATCTACTGCATTTAGTGTCATATCTACGACTTCCCTTCTTTGAGGGTATATCTATTTAAATACACCTGCACAGGTCGAATAACTGCTGCATAGCTTAGTGAAAGCAGCATGAGGCATTCGCTTCCATGTGAACTCAGATAGAAACAAAGTTCATGTTTTACAAACAAGATGGAGTCAACTCCACCCTAGATGGTAGAACTTGAAATTTGTAAACCAGTTCACAGACTAGGTAGTAATATCGCATCTACAGAAAGTGACATCAGTACACACATTCGTGAAGAAGAAATTTCTTTCTGTGCCAGACGTAGCGTCTCTTTTCAGCTAAGATCAGAGTTGGAATGACCAAGGGATCTTGTTGGTAGCAGGAAGGGGCCCTTTTCTGTGCGTATGAGCAGAGGGTACTTCCTGTCTGAGAGCTACTGAGAGAATTTTTAAATTTCTTGAAAACTTTTTTTTATCTTAATCCTGACATACCTGCACTCGTAGTTGTTTACAGATTTATATTCTTCTATGAATCGAGTAGCTAGTCTAGGAGAAAGAAAGCTCTGAATTCCAACCTATTAAACTCCACTTAAAATTGATCTCGTGTCAAATTCTGCTCGTGCGGAGGGGCTAGTAAATATATACATATATATATTTACCAACCCTCCACACGAGCAGGATGCGACACAAGGTCAATTTTTATAAGCGTAGTTCAGCAGGTTTGAATTCAGAGTTTTCCTTCTCCTAGAACGGTTGCCTAACCAAGGTTAAATAGCCTGGTCTGCCCTACTATTTACCATAGCTGGAGGAGAGTAGGATTCGTACCTTTCCCAAGAATATTAGCGCTAAATGAAATGCAATTACCACGTCCAGGATTTGAACTCGGGGCGACGAGTCCATTTTCCCATGACTTTAACCATTACACCACGCGTTTCTACTAAATATATACATATATAGCCAGTCAGTCAGATAGATAGACAGATAGAACACTGTAGACATGCAATGAAAAAAAAAGAAATATAAAGAAGAAAAAACCACTTATATTGTCTCGCCGTGTCCATTTCCTCCGACGGTAACCATTACATCACGAGACTCCACTTAAGGAGGGAAGCTAGATCAATAGGCCATTTTGAATGAGTTAGATTCTCACAGAGTGCACCATACTTCTAGCCTTGTTGTCACATCTTAACTAAACATAGTAAATAACACTATCTATCTACATTGATATACAGCCAACGAGCCAGTCAGATAGACAGACAGACAGACAGACATATAGGACGGACAGGTAGATGCATAGACACAGTAAACACGCATAGAAAAACACTTATATTGTCTCGCCGTTTCCATTTCCTCCGACGGTAACCATTACATCACGAGACTCCACTTAAGGAGGGAAGCTAGATCAATAGGCCATTTTGAATGAGTTAGATCCTCACAGAGTGCCCATGCTTCTTGCCTTGTGTCACATCTAAACTAAACATAGTAAATAACACCATCTATCTACATAGATTGATATACAGCCAACGAGCCAGTCAGATAGACAGACAGACAGACAGACATATAGAACGGACAGATAGATACATACACACAGTAAACACGCATAAAAAACACTTATATTGTCTTGCCGTTTCCATTTCCTCCGACGGTAACCATTACATCACGAGACTCCACTTAGGGAGCAAGCTAGATCAATAGGCCATTTTGAATGAGTTAGATTCTCACAGAGTGTACCATACTTCCTAGCCGTGTCACATCTAAACTAAACATAGTAAATAACACATCTTCTACATAGATTTATATACAGCCAACGAGCCAGTCAGATAGACAGACAACTTGGGACGGACAGGTAGATGCATAGACACAGTAAACACGCATAAAAAAAGCCATAGAAAGAAGTAAAAAATTTTCTTTGTATTGTTTGTTGAATATTTGATAAAAAAATCCTTTGGGTGTTAATCAAAACCTTAAGTGCCTTTACGAGACAGCTCAATCGATGGCAAACTTGAATAGATCAGTGGATAATAACAGCTTATTGAGTTCTCAATTGCTGCTCCCTAAAAGGCTTGAAGAACCTGATTCGCTTGATAAACATGACGATGACTGGAGAGGCCGAAAGACTCTTGATTCTTTCCCCTTTTATTTTATAAATAGAAAGAAATAAACAAAGCGATGTTACAATGATGTTTGAGTAGTTTTGAAAACTTTGCCTAGATATAATCTAATGAATAACACAAACAAAGTGTTCGCTTGTGGAGTACAAACGAATAGAAAATTGCTACGACGACTGTTGTTTGATAAAATAAGGTCTCTGTCCTCTAAAACACATTTTCAGAATAGACACGAACTCGCGATATATTTTTTTAATCTTTGAAATATCTACCAGTGTGATTTTTTTCTCACTATAGACAAATGTTTATAAGCCCTATTCGGTGACTTTTTATAGCAAGATATTGATTTTATTCATCGTATTTATATTGAAATTTATTGGCAAAAAAAAAAAAAAAAAAAAAAACAATGCAAATGGAATTAATTTTGCCATTCGCTCCTTCGTTAAGCAATTAAAGAGTTTTTAATCTTCTTTTTTTTTTTTTTTTTCATAATAGACAGAAAAATAGTTTTGTTGTCAACATCAATAAATGTGTTTTCCTTAAAAAAAATGTTTAATTGTTAACTCGAAATTAATTCAAATATTAAGTTCGCTTCTTCGGAGGCGTCTGTCAAACTGTTGTTTTGATTGTTGTTTGATAATCAAAACAGAACGGCTTTTTTTCACCGAATGAATAAAATATAAAAACTGAATGGCAAAAGAACATTATGTGATTATGTTCTTGTTGAAAAAAAAATCTCGTAAAACTCTTTACTTTAGATCACTTTTGATATATATATATGGACGGGTTGCTCAGTCGGTAGAGCGTTCGTCTAGAAACCACAAGGTTCCTAGTTGATACGCGGTCCTCGCAACTCAGCGTATGAGTAAGGCACAGATCCCTGTGCTAGCTCATACGCTGCGTTGGCGAGGACCGGTATCGAACTAGGAACGCTTTGTGGTTTCTAGCCGAACGCTCTACGGACTGAGGCTAAACACGGTCATATATATATATCAAAAAGTTATCTAAGTAAAGATGTTTTTCCCGATTTTTCTTTTCAACAAGAATAATTCAATAATGGTTCTTTTTTGCATTCAGTTTTTTTTTAATCATTCGGTGAAAAAAGCCGTCTGTTTTGATTATCAACACAATCAAAACAAAAGTTTTGCGCCTCGCAAGAAGGAACTTAAATATTTGAATTATTCGAATTTAACAATTAGAATTTTTTTTTAGAAAACACTTTATTTGATTTTGACACAAAATATTTTTCTGTCTATTATGAAAAAAAAAAAAGAAGATTAAAAATCTCTTTACATTGCTTAACGAAGGAGCGTGGCAAAATTATTTCCATTTTGCATTGTTTTGTTTTTTTTTTTTTTTTTTTTTTGCCAATAAATTTCAATATAAATACGATGAATAAAATCAATATCTTGTATAAAAGTCACCGAATAGGGGCTATAAACGATTTGTCTATAGTGAGAAAAAAATCACACTGGTAGATATTTCAAAGATAAAAAAAGATATCGAGTTCTGTCTATTCTTGAAAATGTGTTTTATAGGATCAGAGACCTTATTTATCAAACAACAGTCGTAGCAATTTTCTATTCGTTTGTACTCCGACAAAGGCGAACACTTTTGTTTGTGTTATCATTAGATTATATCTAGGCAAAGTTTTCAAAACTACTCAAACATCATTGTATACATCGCTTTGTTTATTTCTTTCTATTTATATAATAAAAGGGGGAAAGAATCAAGAGTCTTTCGGCCTCTCCAGTCATCCGTCATGTTTATCAAGCGAATCAGGTTCCTTCAGCCTTTTTAGGGAGCAGCAATTGAGAACTCAATAAGCTGTTATTATCCACTGATCTATTCAAGTTTTTGCCATCGATGAGCTGTTTCTCGTAAAGGCACTTAAGGTTTTGATTAACACCCAAAGGATTTTTTTATCAAATATCAACAAACAATTACATAAAATGTTTTTACTTCTTTCTATGGCTTTTTTTATGCGTGTTTACTGTGTCTATGCATCTACCTGTCCGTCCCATATGTCTGTCTGTCTATCTGACTGGCTCGTTGGCTGTATATAAATCTATGTAGATAGATGGTGTTATTTACTATGTTTAGTTTAGATGTGACACAAGGCCTAGAAAGTATGTACACTCTGTGAGAATCTAACTCTTCAAAATGGCCTATTGATCTAGCTTTGCCTCCCTAAGTGGAGTCTCGTGATGTAATGGTTACCGTCGAGGAATGGAAACGGCCAAGACAATATAAGGTGTTTTTTTATGCGTGTTTACTGTGTGTATGTATCTATCTGTCCGTTTCTATATGTCTGTCTGTCTGTCTGTCTATCTGACTGGCTCGTTGGCTGTATATCAATCTATGTAGATAATGGTGTTATTTACTATGTTTAGTTAGATGTGACACAAGGCAAGAAGCATGGGCACTCTGTGAGGATCTAACTCATTCAAAATGGCCTTTGATCTAGCTTCCTCCTTAAGTGAGTCTCGTGATGTAATGGTTACCGTCGGAGAAATGGAAACGGCGAGACAATATAAGTGTTTTTTCTATGCGTGTTTACTGTGTCTAATGCATCTACCTGTCCGTCCTATATGTCTGTCTGTCTGTCTGTCTATCTGACTGGCTCGTTGGCTGTATATCAATGTAGATAGATAGTGTTATTTACTATGTTTAGTTAAGATGTGACAACAAGGCTAGAAGTATGGTGCACTCTGTGAGAATCTAACTCATTCAAAATGGCCTATTGATCTAGCTTCCCTCCTTAAGTGGTCTCGTGATTAATGGTTACCGTCGGAGGAAATGGACACGGCGAGACAATATAAGTTGTTTTTTCTTCTTTATATTTCTTTTTTTTTTCATTGCATGTCTACAGTGCTTCTATCTGTCTATCTATCTGACTGACTGGCTATATATGTATATATTTAAGTAGGAAACGCGTGGTGTAATGGTTAAAGTCATGGGAAAATGGACTCGTCGCCCCGAGTTCAAATCCTGGACGTGGTAATTGCATTCATTTAGCGCTAATATTCTTGGGAAAGGTACGAATCCTACTCTCCCTCCAGCTATGGGTAAATAGTAGGGCAGACCAGGCTATTTACCTTGGTTAGGCAACCGTTCTAGGAGAAGGAAACCTCTGAATTCAAACCTGCTGAACTACGCTTAATAAATTGACCTTGTGTCGCATCCTGCTCGTGTGGAGGGGTTGGTAAATATATATATGTATATATTTACTAGCCCCTCCGCACGAGCAGAATTTGACACGAGATCAATTTTTAAGTGGAGTTTAATAGGTTGGAATCAGAGCTTTCTTTTCTCCTAGACTAGCTACTCGGATTCATAGAAGAATATAAATCTGTAAACAACTACGAGTGCAGGTATGTCAGGATTAGATAAAAATAAAGTTTCAAGAAATTTAAAAAAATCTCTCAGTAGCTCTCAGACAGGAAGTACCCTCTGCTCATACGCACAGAAAAGGGCCCCTTCCTGCTACCAACAAGATCTTGGTCATTCCAAATCTGATCTTAGCTGAAAAAGAGACGCTACGTCTGGCACAGAAAGAAATTTCTTCTTCACGAATGTGTGTACTGATGTCACTTTCTGTAGATGCGATATTACTACCTAGGTCTGTGAACTGGTTTACAATTTCAAGTTCTTACCATCTAGGGTGGAGTTGACTCCATCTTTTGTTAAAACATGAACTTTGTTCTATCTTGAGTTCACATGGAAGCGAAATGCCTCATGCTGCTTTCACTAAGCTATGCAGCAGTTATTCGACCTGTGCAGGTGTATTTAAATAGATATACCCTCAAAGAAGGGAAGTCGTAGATATGACACTAAATGCAGTAGATGCAACACATATGGCTATTTGAAATGTTAAGAGCAACACAGAATGCTATTTGAATGTTAAGGGTAAGACACAATGCTATTTTAATTTTGATGCACTCATAATGCTATTTGAAATGTTAAGAGCCAGCACAATGCTATTTTAATTCTAGATGCCAATACATAATGCTATTTGAATGTTAAGTAGCAGACACAATGCCTATTTTAATTTTAGATGCAGCACATTACTGCTATTTGAAATGTTAAGACGCAAGACACAATGCTATTATTAATTCTAGCTGGGCAATAACATAATGCTATTTGAATGTTAAGAGCAAGAACAATGCTATTTTAAGACACAGCATAAATGCTATTTTGAATGTTGCTATTTTAATTCTAGATGCAATACATAATGCTATTTGAATGTTAAGACCAAGACCAATGCTATTTTAATTCTAGATGCAATACATAATGCTATTTGAATGTTAGAGCAAGACACCAATGCTAAGATGCACCAATGCTATTTTAATCTAGTGCAATACATAATGCTATTTTGAATGTTAAGAGGCAAGACACAATGCTATTTTAATTCTAGATGCAATACATAATGCTATTTGAATGTTAAGAGGCAGACACAATGCTATTTTAATTCTAGATGCAATACATAATGCTTTTTGAATGTTAAGAGCAAACACAATGCTATTTTAATTCTAGATGCAATACATAATGCTTTTTGAATGTTAAGAGCAAGACCAATGCTATTTTAATTCTAGATGCATACATAATGCTTTTTGAATGTTAAGAGCAAGACACAATGCTATTTTAATTCTAGATGCAATACATAATGCTTTTGAATGTTAAGAGCAAGACACAATGCTATTTAAGATGCAAACATAATGCTTTTTGACATGTTAAGAGCAAGACACATGGCTACATAATGCTTTTTTGAATGTTACGAGCTGCTATTTAATTCTAGATGCAATACATAATGCTTTTTGAATGTTAGAGCAAGACCACAATGCTATTTTAATTCTAGATGCAATACATAATGCTTTTTGAATGTTAAGAGGCAAAGACACAAATGCTATTTTAATTCTAGATGCAATACATAATGCTTTTTGAATGTTAGAGCAAGACACATGCTATTTTAATTCTAGATGCAATCCATAATGCTTTTTGAATGTTAAGAGCAAGAACAAATGCTTTATTTAATTCTAGATGCAAACATAATGCTTTGAATGTTAAGAGCAAGACACAATGCTATTTTAATTCTAGATGCAACACATAATGCTATTGATAAATGACCGAAACTAAAAATTCCTTCGTGTTTGTCTCTTCCATTCCTCCTTTAATTCCTTTTCAGCCTGGCAACCACCAAGAAAGCAAACCAAGTACATTTTAAATAAGAAAATAAATTAGCAACCACCAGCAAACGTGTACCAAAGCCGACCAAAAATCCCAAATACATATTGTTGGCGTATTTTTAGCATATGATTTTGCTAATACCACGAACTTATATTTATAGACTTTCCAAAATAGCGTGGTCTAAAATCGCCATTCAAAACCGCACAAACATGTATTTAATTTACTATATAAAGGTCTTGATAAATTGTCCCAGAATTACTCGATGGAAGGACCGACCAAAGGATGAGGATTATACAATCTCTATTTCAAACAGGATAAGCTCTGATATAACTCCTACTTTAAGGGTGGATCAGCGGACAAGGATTAAAACTGACACTACATCTTTTTTACTTCAAGAAAGGATCAAACATTATGCCGCAACGAACTTCCACTGTAAGCTGCTTTCATATACAGCCCTAAAATTGCCACACGAATCATAACATATACTCTAAGAAGCGCGTGGTGTAATGGTTAAAGTCGTGGGAAATGGACTCGTTGCACGAGTTCAAATCCTGGATGTGTAACTGCATTTCTCTTAGCGCTAATACCCTTGGGAAAGGTATGAATCCTACTCACCCTCCAGCTATGGATAAATAGTAGAGCAGACTGGGCTCTTTAACCTTGGTTAGGCAACCGGTCTAGGAGAAGGAAAACTCTGAATTCAAACCTGTTGAACTCCGTTTAAGAAATTGACCTTGTGTCACATCCCTCGTGTGGAGGAGTGGTAAACATATATACAGCAACCAGCCGTAACCTATATGTACACTATACGAGATACGTCGATTTAAGAAAAAGTACTATTAGACATAAGGAAGATGTAAGTGTTTTGGAATTTAACGTAGCGATCTTTGTGTGCTGTATTTGTTTTGAGTCTTTTGAGGGTAATAGTTTTCTAGATGTAAACATTCATCTATCTTCGTGGTTTCTAGAATTGAGTAATGTTTGATACCTTGTTTGAAATCTTATACATTTTAGTGAATTAGTAATTTCTGCTCAGTCATGGTCTGTTAATTGGAAAGGTTGTCCTTCTGTGAGAAATTTCTTATTTTAGTAAATTAGTTTTAGATAGCTACAATACACTAAATTCAACTAAACCACCCCACACTACGCCATACTCTGTTACTATCCTGACATACGACCTCCCAACCACCATCTCACTCATCCATATACTGCCACCCACTACGTTGAATCTTACAACCAAAAACATCAGCTACTTACAAAGCCGAAACCACAATATACCCTAACAAAACACAACATGAAACAGATTATACATCTCAAACAACACAATTGTACAATTTCTAACCTAAACCTCTCACATTATAGTTTAATGATACAACCAATTTTAATACCTTTAGTTTTTATATCTAAATGTCCCTATGAAACACAAAACTCTTTTTATCGTTTTTCGGAACGTCCTCCCGTACTCTAAACTTATTTAGACCCAGTTACGCCTTTTCGCCACATACAAACTAACCATTCTCCCACTTTTCGCAAGTCATCCAAACGGTCTTCCTAAGACATGGTTGTTGGTTGGTTGGTTGTTTTACGGCATTGGGTCACTTTATGCTGAAGATGTTTTGTTTTATTCATTCTTGATGGGTATCATTTTTAACTCAATTTTTTAAACATATTTTAAAAAATCATTTTGTTCTATTTAACCATAAATGTGACACTGACAGGTACTACCACTCCGGGTCAGAGTGGACTTGTGAGAAACTGGAGGAAAAGGCTACTCCACATTCCTCAGAGCTCCAGAACCGAAATTTCTTCCGATAGAATTTAACGTCGTATCCAGGACAATAAAAACTCTCAGCCACCGCCTTATAGCACATACATAATAAAAAAGGGTTGGGGCTTGCCATAAAAGTATAGAGGCGGGACAATCATATAGATGCTAGGGCATGAAGGGCCCAGCCGATTGATCTAAAAGAGGCAACTCCTGGTAGTTTTGCTAAAGCTTTTTTTAATAATTGGGTTTGCTATTTTTTACAGGCCCTATGCGGATATATCTTTATATTTCCATTTCTTTATCCATAGTTATCTTTTCGATTAATGATTTTCTCCTGTAGTCTACTATATCAAAAATGAGATCTACCTATATAGTTTCTGAAATGATTCTTTATCCATAGTTCTTTTCGATAATGTCTCTTATACTATCAAGAGGATACTAAAAAACAATGATTCTTTATCCATAGTTTCTTTTCGATAATTGTTTCTCCTTATACTATCAAGAGGATACTAAAAAACAATGATTCTTTATCCATAGTTTTTTCGATAATGTTCGAGGATACTAAAAATTGATTGATTCTTTATCCATAGTTTCTTTTCGATAATGTTTCTTATACTATCAAGAGGATACTAAAAAAAATGGATATACTAAATTGATTATGATTTCTTAATATCCATAGTTTCTTTTCGATAATGTTTCTCCTTATACTTATACTAAAGATAATGGATTACTTTAGTTTCTTTATAGATACTGCTTCTAGTTTCTTATTTCTCCTTATACTATCTTTATCGATATCTATGTTATCATTGATTTCTTTATCTATCATTATTTCTCTTTATCGATAATGTTTCTTATCTTTATACTTTATCAAAGGATACTAAGAATTGATGATTCTTTATCCATAGTTTCTTTACCGATAATGTGAGATACTAAAATTGATGATTCTTTATCATAGTTTCTTTTCGATAATGTTGCTCCCTATTATATCTATGATAAGGATACTAAAATTGATGATTCTTTATCCATAGTTTTAGTTTCTTTACTATAATGTTTCTCTTCTAATACTATCAAGAGGATACTAAGGCAATTGATGCGGTTCTTTATTCCATAGTTTCTTTTCGATAATGTTTCTCCCTTATACTATCAAGAGGATACTAATAATTGATGATACTTTATCATAGTTTCTTACGATAATGTTCTTCTTTTTATACTATCAAGAGGATACTAAGAATGATGGTTTCCTTTATCCATAGTTTTTTTCTTTTCGAATGTTTTCTTCCCTATACTATCAAGAGGATACTAAGAATTGATGGTTCTATTTTTTTCCCCCATTTTAGGTTCTTTTTTGCGGATAATTGTTCTCCCTTAACTATCAAAGAGGATACTAATAATTGCATGATTCTTTATCCATAGTTCTTTACGATAATGTTCTCTTTTATACTATCAAAGGATACTAAGAATTGATGTTTCGTTCTATCCATAGTTCTTTTCGATAAATGTTCTCCCTATACTATCAAGAGGATACTAATAATTGATGATCTTTATCCAAGTTTCTTTACGATAATGCGTTCTCTTTAATACTATCAAGAGGATACTAGAATTGATCGTTCTCTCATCGTCCATAGTTCTTTCGATAAGTCCCCTATAGCTGATCAGAGATACTTATTATAATATATCTATTCTCTATTCTTTTCGATAATGTTCTCATTTATACTTATCAAGAGGATACTAAAGAATTATGCTTCTTTAATCCATAGTTTCTTCGATAATGTTTCTCCCTATTACTTAATCAGAGATCTAATTAATTGATGATCTTTATCCATAGTTTTCTTTACGATAATGTTTCTCTTAATACTATCAAGAGGATACTTAAGAATTCTGGATTCTGTATCCATAGTTTCTTTCGATAAGTTTCTCCCATCATACTATCAAGCAGGATACTAAGAATTGATGGTTCTTTATCCATAGTTTCTTTTACGATGAAGTTTTCTCCTTATACTATCAAGAGGAACTTAATAATTGATAATTCTTTATCCATAGTTTCTGGACGATAATGTTTCTCTTATGCCATCCACCTATTGACTAAGAATTTGGAAAAGCCATAGTTGCTTTCAGATAATGTTTCTCCCTATACTTATCAAGAGGATACTAAGAATTGATATTCTATCCATAGTTTTCCTCATAATGTTTCTCGCGTGTATGACTATCACAAGGTCTACTAATTAAAACTTGATGTGTTTTTCTCTATTTCAGTGTGTGGTTGATAATAACATGATACTATTAGAAATCATACAAAGTACAATTTTCTGGTTTATACTGCAAATCGTCGTCAAATTAAAACGGGAACCTTATTGGTGATCCATGACAGTTTAACTAAAGTGTATGAATGGACTCTTTGCAAATGGGTTACGGTTTAGGGTCTTGGGATTAAGTTCGTTTTTAATTATGTATTGCTTAAAAAAAACACAAAACCCCCCAAATTACTATTACATTAATTAACCATTGAAATTACTATATTGAATCCAACGGTAGACACTATTAGTCTCAGTTGTTTGTTTCGTATTGCTTAAAAACATAACCAAATTACTATACATTTAATTTTGAAAAACTATTTTTCTAAAATCCAATTTTAATGTAAAATTATAAGTTTGCAATACTAACCAAACAACTGTAGACTAATGTTTTGCTACCGTTGGATTCAATAGTAATTCAATGTTTATTAAATGTTATAGTAATTTGGGGGGTTTTGTGTTTTTTCTTAAGCACATACAATAATTAAAAACAACCTTTAATCCCAAAACCCCTTCGATAAACGCGTGAGACCCACAGCATTTGCAAACAGAGTCCATTCATACACTTTTAGTTAAACTTTCTCAATGGATCAACCACTTCTGCCTGTTATATCACATCTGGCGAGTATCCTACATCAACCAAAAATGTGTACTCGTTTACTGGGCACTGCTATTAGATCATGATTATATCTATCCATCACACAACGCCTGCCAGAAATAAGCAATAATAACACTCCAGTCAATGTTTCAGAGTTCCGGCTCTCTATGATAAGTTATAAGAGAAAATATAACCACTTATCGCTAAAGAAACATGGATCTTACCAGTACCGACTCTCATACCGACTCATCAATTCTTAGTATCCTGCCGTTTGATCAGTCATAGGAAACATCACCCTTATCGATAAAGTACAACTTCCATGGATAGTAGAGACTACCTACATCAAATTCTCCTATCTCTCAGTAATAAAGAGATATCCTCGACTAAAAGAAAACTCATGGATATTAGTCATCTCTTCATTTTATCTCTTATCTATCCTCTACTCGTCAGCAAAATATGGCTATAATAGAACCATCTCAATTTTATATGAGCTCTGCTTTTGAGTAGTTATAGGGAAAACATTATCGAAAAGAAAAACTATAGAGATAAAAGAACATCCCAATTCTTAGTATCCTCTTGATAGTATAAAGAGAAACATTATCGTAAAAGGAAAACGATGGATACAAGGAAATCATCAATTATTAGTGATCCCTTGATAGGTATAGGGAGAAATCCATTATCGAAAAGCAACTATGGATAAAGAACCATCAATTCTTAGTATCCTCTGAATAGTATAAAGAGAACATATGTAAAAAACTATGGATAAAGAATCATAATTATTTAGTATCCTCTTGATAGTATAAGGGAGAAACATTATCGGAAAAAAGAAACTATGGATAAAGAACCGATCAATCTTAGATCCTCTGATTAGTATAAAGAGAACATTATCGATAAAGAAACTATGGATAAAAAGAATCATCAATAATTAGTATCCCTCTTGATAGCTTATAGGGGAAACATTATACGAAAGAAAACTAATGGATTAAAAGAACCATCAATGCTTAGTATCCTCGTGATAGTATAAAGAGAAACATTCATCGCTAAAGGAACTATGATAAAGAATCCATCAATTATTAGCTATCCTCTTGGATAGTAGGAGGAAACATTTATCGAAAAAGAAACTATGGATAAAGACCTCAATTCTCAGTTCCTCCTTTGATAGATATAGGGCAGAAACATATCTTGAAAGAAACTATGGATAATAGAACCATCAATTCTTAGTATCCTCTTGATAGTATAAGAGCAAACATTATTCGTTAAAGAAACATGAATACAAGTATCATCAATTAATTTAGTATCCTCGTGATAGTATAAGGGCAGAAACATATATCGAAAAGAAACTATGGATAAAGAACCGCATCATTCTTAGTATCCTCTTTGATAGTAATAAAGAGAAACAGATCGTAAAGAAAACTAGGATAAAGGAATTCATCAATTATTAGTATCCTCTTGATAGTCATAGGGCGAAAACATTATCGAAAAAGAAATCTTAATCTGATGCTGAAAAAGAACCATCACTTCTTAGTATCCTCTTGATGTCATAAGAGCAAACACTATCGTATAAGAAAACTTAGGATTAAAGTAGATATCAAATATAGTTATCTATCATCTCTTCATTACGAAAAGAAACTATGGATAAAGAAAACCATCAATTCTTAGTATCCTCTTTGATAGTATAAATGAGAACATATCGCTAAAAAAACTATGGATAAAGAATATTCAAAATTATTAGTATCCTCTTGATCAGTATAGGGCAGAAAACATTATCGAAAAGAAACTATGGATAAAGAAACCATCAATCTTAGTATCCTCTTCATAGTTATAAAGAAGAAACCATTATCGTAAAGAAACTATGGATAAAAAATCATCAATTCTTAGTATCCTCTTGAAGTATAAAGAGAAAAACATATCGTATAAAGAAAACTCATGGATAAAGATCATAAATTCTTAGTATCCTCTTGATAGTATAAGAGAAACATTATCGAAAAGAAACTATGGATAAAGAACCATCAATTCTTATATCCTCTTGGATAGTATTAAAGAGAAACATTATCTTAAAGAAACTGATGCGATAAAGAATTCATTCAATTTTTAGTATCCTCGTTGGATAAGTATAAGAGGAGAACATTATCGAAAATAAACTATGGATAAAGAATCATCAATTTTTAGTTCCTTTTCATAGATAAGGGAGAAACATTATCGAAAAAGAAAACTATGGATATAAGAATCATTTCAATTTTTTAGGTATCCTTTTCATAGTTAAGGACGAAACTTATCGAAAAGAAACAGGAAAAAGAATCATCAATTTTAGTATCCTTCTTCATCAGTTATAAGGAGAAACATATCGAAAAGAAAACTATGGATAAAAGAATCTCAATTCTTTAGTATCCTTTTGCATAGTATCTAAGGAGAAACATATCGAAAGAAACTCATGGGATAAAAGAACTTCATCAATTTTTAGTATCCTTCATAGATTATAAGAGAACATTATCGAAAAGAAACTATGGATAAAAGAATCATCAATTTTTAGTATCCTCTGTATAGTATAAGGAAACATTATCGAAAAAGAAAACTATGGTTAAGAGATCATTTTTCTTTCGTAGATTCGCCTCTTTGAAGTGCTATAAGGAGAACACATTATCGAAGACAGAAACTATGGATGAAGAATCATTATTTTAGTATCCTCTTGATACTGTCATATCTAAGGAGAAACATTATCGAAAAAAACTACTGAGAATAAATAATATCATCATCATGTTTTAGTATCCTGTTCTAATCGATGAGCGAGGAAACATTATCGAAAGATAAGAGTGTATGTGATAAAGAATTCATTGTCTTTGAGTTATGCTCCTTGATCCAGTTTATTATATGGAACAACATTATCGAAGAAGAAAACTATGGATTAAAAGAATGTATTTGTATTATGTAGTAATGCGCTGCGTGAGTGAGAGTAAGCGGAGAAAGCATTATCGAAAATAAATCTATATATATTAATCTCGCGTATATATAGGAAATATCATATAGAATGAACACTCATTTGGGATCTAAAACATCATCAATTTTTAGGTATCCTTCACTCGAAAGTATAAGGCAGCAAACATACAATTATCGACTATATGAGAAGAACTCATGGATAAAAATCATTGTTTAGTCCCATTTAAGGCGAGACGAAACTATTATCGAAAAAGACAACTATGGATACACAGATCAATCATTTCAATTATTAGCGTACCTCTGTAGGTATAGAGAGAAAGACATCAAAAAACCAAAGAGGATAAATAGAACTATGGATAATAAAGATATAAATCTGATAGGTGACTTAAAAAAATTAGTCATACACCCAATATTTAAAAAAAGTCTCGTAGCAAACTTCACCAGACTGTGTTCTCCCACCTGGGCCCTTCATTTGCCTTATCTCTACCATCCCTGTTGTCCCGCCTCTATACTTTTATGCAAGACCCCAACCCTTTTGTTATTATGTATGTGCTAGTAACGGGCGGTGGCTGAGAGTTTTATGTCCTCGATACGAGCGTTACAAATCTATCGGAAGAAATTTCGGTTCTGGAGCTACTGAGAATGTGCGAGTAGCCCTTTTCTCCCCAGTTGCTCACAATCACACTCTGATGCCGCGCGCGAGTGGTGAGTAAACCTGTCAGTTGTCACATTTATGGTTAAAATAGAAAAAATGATTTGTTTAAAATAAAATATGTTTAAAAAAATTGAGTTAAAAATTGAGTCACCCATCAAGAATGAATAAAACAAAACATCTTCAGCATTAAAGTGACCCAATGCCGTTAAAACCAACCAACCAACCAACCAACCATGTCTTAGGAAGAACCGTTTGGATGGACTTTGCGGAAAAAGTGGAGAATGGCTAAGTTTGTTATGTGAGCGAAAAAGGCTTAACTGGTCTAAAATTAAATTTAGAGGTACGGAGCGACGTTCGAATAAACGCTATAAACGAAGAGTTTTCTGTACGTGAATTCATAGGGACATTTCTAGAATCTACACCAGGAAATATTATCAATAAACCTACTAATGTCGAGAGGTATAGTCGTTAGCAAAATTGACTGTGTTCTGTTTGAGATGTAAATCTGTTTCCAGTGTGTCTTTGTTTCAATATTGTGGTTATCGGTCTTATGGTATAGCTAGCTCTGATGTTTTTATGGCGTTACATGAACCATGCCCTCCTATCGCTGTCTTGACAGCTCTATCATGGCAATAGAGTCGACATTGTGTTGGAGAACAAGACTCACACCCACAGTTAATCGTCGGCGCGATCAGTGTGGAGGTTCGGTTTATAGTGACATTTAGGGGTGTATTGTAGCTATCTAAACTAATTTACTAAACAATAAGAAATTTCTCCACAAGAAGACAACCTTTCCAATTAACAGACCCATGACCCTGTGAAGCCAGATAACATTCTGACATTCAACTAAAATGTATCAAGTATTTCAAACAAGTTCATCCAAAACCACTTACATCAATTTCTAGAAACCACGGAGCCTAGTATCTATATGAATTTTACATCTCTGAACTTATTACATCAACAGTGCCATACGAGAAGTACCTATGTGTACAGGACAACAAAAAGCTAACCGTGTTAAGATTCCAAGAACACTTAACATTCTTCCTATGTTCAATAGTACTTTCTTGAAATCGACTATCTCGTATATGTACTACATATATGGTTACGCTAGTGTTGCTCGTATATATGTTTACCAACTCCTCCACACGAGCAGGATGTGACACAAGGTCAATTCCTTAAACGCGAGTTCAACAGGTTTGAATTCAGAGTTTCCTCTCCAGACGGTTGGCCTAACCAAGGTTAAAGAGCCCAGTCTGCTCTAACTATTATATCCATAGCTTAGAGGCGTGAGTAGATTCAACATTCCCAAGGTATTTAGCGCGTAAGGAGAAAGCAGTACCACATCCAGGATATTGAACTCGGTGCACGAAGTCCATTTCCCACGGACTTAACCATTACACCACGCGCTTCTTAGAGTATATGTTATGATTCGTTGTGGCAATTTAGGGCTGATATGAAAGCAGCTTAAAGTTGGAAGTTCGTTGCGCATAATGTTTTGAATCCTTTCTTTGAAAGTAAAAAAGATGTGCAGTGTCAGTTCGTAATCCTCATCGCGTCCGACTATCACCTATAACAAGAGCTCGGTAGGTATCTAAATAGAGATATAGGTTTATATCCCTCGTAATCCTCAATCCTTGTTGGTTCAGTCCTGTCCACCTTCGAGTAACATTCCTGGGATCTCCCAGCTCCTTAATGAGTATCATTAAAAAAATACATGTGTTCTGACTGCTGGGTATCCCGGATGTTTAGCGATCTACAGCAGTGGTATGGAAACACAGTCTATAACTAAGTCGTGTGTCCATGTGAAGGCAAGTATCAGTGAACTTATGCCTAAAAATACGCAGACAATATCGTTAATTTGCGATTTTGTACCTCTGTTGGTGACAACTGTTTGCTGTGGTTGCCTAATTATGTTCATTTATTTATAAATTACTTTTGTTCTTTCTTGTGGGTTGCCAGGCTGAAAAAGAATTAAGAGAACAAACACACGCCACTCTTTAGGTGTGCGGTCATTTCAGTTCGAAAATTACTCTAAAACACCATGGATGAATTAAATATAGCATTGTTGTTCTTTTTCTTCGTAACATTTCAAAAAGATATATTATTTGCATCTAGAATCTAACAATAGCATTTGTCTTGCTCTCTAACATTCAATAAAGCAACACTGAGTTGCAATATATATATATATATAGCATAATTTCTTGCTCTTGCTCTGAAACATCAAATACTAACATGATGTCCCACCACCTAGATATCTAATCAGTATCATGGTCTTGTCGTTCTGCTTAACATTCAACAGGCATTATGTATTTGCAGGCGTAGAGATTACTAAAAACATCAGCATTGTTCATGCTGGCTTAACATTCAAGAAAAGCAGTATGTATGATGCGTCTACGTATATCTGAGACATAGCATTGTGTCTTGCTCTTAAACGATTCAAAAAGCATTATGTATTTGCATCTAGAATGAAAAATAGCATTGTGTCTGCTTCTTAAACATTCAAAAAAGCATATGGTATTGCAGTCTCTAGAATTAAAAATAGCATTGTGTCTTGCTCTTATAACATTCAAAAACATTATGTATTGCATCGAGAATTAAATAGCATTGTCTGCTGCTTACATCAAAAAAGCATTATGTATTGCATCTAGAAAATTAAAATAGGCATTGTGTCTTGCTTTAACATTCAAAAAGCCATTATGTATTGCATCGAGAATTAAAAGAGCATTGTGTTCTTGCTCTTAACATTTCAAAAAGCATATGTATTGCATTCTAGAATTTAAAACATGTTGTCTTCTCTTAACATTCAAATAGCATTATGTATTGCATCTAGAATTAAAATAGCATTGTGTCTTGGCTCTTAACTATTCAAATAGCGCATTATGTATTGCATCTAGGAATTAAAAATCATGATGTCTTGCTGACTAAACATTTCAAATAGCATTATTATTGCATCTAGAATAAAGATAGGCATTGTGTCTTGCTGCTAACATCAAATAGCATTATTGTTAGTGCATCTAGATTAAAATAGCATTTGTCTTGCTCTTAACATTTCAAATACATTATGTATTGCTCTAGAATTAAAATAGGCATTGTGTCTTGTCTTAACATTCAAATAGCATTATGTGCTGCATCTTAAAAATTAATAAATAGCATTGTGTCTGCTCTTAACATTCAAATAGCATTATGTATTTGCACTTAGAATTAAAGATTAGCATCTGTGTCTTGTCTTAACATTCAAATAGCATTAATGTGCCTGCAATCTAAATTAAAATAGCATTGTGTCTGGCTATCTTAACATTCAAATAGCATTATGTATTGCATCTAGAATTAAAAATAAGATTGTGTCTGGCCTCTTAACATTTCAAATAGCATTAATGAGTGCATCTAAAATTAAAATGCATGTGTCTACCCTTAACATTTTCAAATAGCATTCGTGTCGTCTTAAACATTCAATAGCCTCTTATGTGTTGCATCTACTGATTTATCCGTCAGATCTACGGACTCTCCCCTTCTTTGAGAGTATAGTTCTATTTAAAATTACACCTGCACAGTCTGAATAACTGCTGCCATTAGCTTAGTGAAAGCAGCATGACATTCGCTTCCATGTGAACTCAGATAGAACAAAGTTCATGTTTACAAACAAGATGAGTCAAACTCCACCCAGATGGTTAAGAACTTGAAATTTGTAAACCAGTTTCACCAACCTAGGTAGTAATATGCAATCTACAGAAGTACATCAGTACACACATTCGTAAGAAGAAATTTCTTTCGTGCCGAACCGTAGCGTCTCCTTTTCAGCAAATCAGAGTTGCAAGGACAAGCGATCTGTTGGTAGAGGGAAGGGCCCTTTTCTGTGCGTTCTGAGCAGATTCTGCTCACTTTCCTGTCTGAGAGCTACTGAGAAGAATTTTTTTAAAATTTCTTGAAACTTTATTTGTATCTTAATCCTGAATAACCTGCACTCGTAGTTGTTTACAGATATTATATTTTCTATGAATCCGAGTAGCTAGTCTAGGAAAAAAAGCTCTGAATTCCAACCTATTAAACTCCACTTAAAAATTGATCTTCGTGTCAAATTTCTGCTCGTGCGGAGGGCTAGTAAATTATAATAATATATATAATACAACCCCTCCACACGAGCAGAGCTACACAAGGTCAATTTATAAGCGTAGTTCAAGCAGTTTGAATCAAGGAGTTTTCCTTTCTCCTAGAAGGTTGCTAACCGCAAGTTAAATGCCTGGTCTGCCCTACTATTACCCCATAGCGCGAGGAAGAGGATTCGTAACCTTTCCCAAGAATGATTAGCGCTAAATGAAATTGCATTACCGAGCGTCCAGGATTTGAACTCGGCGACGAGTCCATTTCCATGACTTTACCATTACACCAGCGTTTCCTACTAATATATTACAATAGTAGCCAGTCAGTCAGATTAGATGACAGTATAGAACCACTTAGAGTCATGCAATGAGAAAAAAAAAAGAAATATAAAAACAAAAAACACTTAATGTCTCGCCAGTGTCCATTTCAAACTCCGACATGGTAACCATTACATCACGAGGGACTTCCACTTTAAAGGAGGGAAGCATAGATCAATAGGCGCATTTTTGATATGAGTTAGAATTCTCACAGAGTGCACTACTCTAGCCCTTGTTGTCAATCTAACATAAACATATAAAATACACTATCTAATCTTGACATTTATATACAGCCAACGAAGGGCCAGTTCAGATCAGACAGGACAGACAGACAGGACATATAGGACGGACAGTAGATGCATAGACACAGTAAAACACGCATAGAAAAACTTATATTGTCTCGCCGGTTTCCAATTTCGCCGACGGTAAACCAATTACATTCCACGAGCACTCCACTTAAGAAGGAAGCTAAGATCAAACTAGCCATTTTGAATGAGTTAGATCCTCAACAGAGTGCCCATGCTTCTTGCCTTGTTGTCACATCTAAACTAAACATAGTAAATAAACACCATTCTATCTAACATAGATTATATACAGCCAACGACCAGTCAGATTAGACAGGACAGACAGACAGACATATAGAACGGACAGAAGCATACGATACACACATGTAAACACGCATAAAAACACTATATATTGTCTTCCGTTTCCATTTCCTCCGACGCGTTAACCAATTACATCACGAGAATTAACCACTTAGGGAGGCAATGCTAATCAATAGGTCCATTTGAATGAGTTTAGATTCTCACAGAGTGTACCATTACTTCTAGCCTCTGCGTGGCACATCTTAAACAAACATAGTAAATAACACCAATCTAATCTACATAGATTTAATATACAGCACGAGCCACCGTCAGATTAGACAGAAGACATATTCGGGACGGACAGGTAGATGCATAGACACATAAACAGCAGACAAAAAAGCCATAGAAAGAAGTAAAAAACATTTCTATTGTATTGTTTGTATATTTGATACAATAAAATCCGGTGTGGGTGTTAATCAAAACCTTAATGCCCTTACGAGAACAGCCAATCGATGGCAAAACTTGAATAGATCAGTGGATAATAACAGCTTATTGAGTTCTCAATTGCTGCTCCCTAAAAAGGCTGAAGGAAACCTGATTTCGCTTGATAAAACATGACGGATGACTGGAGAGGCGAAAGACTCTTGATTCTTTCCCCTTTTATTTATATAAAATAGAAAGAAATAACCAAAGCGATGTATACAATGATGTTTGAGTAGTTTTGAAAACTTTGCCTAGATTATAATCTAATGAATAACACAAAACAAAGTGTTCGCCTTGTCGGAGTACAAACGAAATAGAAAATTTGTAGCGACTGTTGTTTGAAATAAGGTCTCTGATCCTATAAAACACATTTCAGAATAGACAGAACTCGATATCTTTTTTTATCTTTGAAATATCTACCAGTGTGATTTTTTTCTCACATATAGACAAATCGTTTTATAGCCCCTATTCGGTGACTTTTATACACAAGATATTGATTTATTCATCGTATTTATATTGAAATTTATTGGCAAAAAAAAAAAAAAAAAAAAAACAAACAATGCAAAATGGAAATTAATTTTTGGCCACGCTCCTTCGTTAAGCAATGTAAAGATTTTAATTCTTCTTTTTTTTTTTTTTTTTTCAAAATAGACAGAAAAATGTTTTGTTGTCAAAAAATCAAATAAATGTGTTTTCTTAAAAAAAAATGTTCTAATTGTTAAATTCGAATTAATTCAAATATTTAAGTTCCTTCTTTCGAGGGCGTCAAAACTGTTGTTTTGATTGTTGTTGATAATCAAACAGAACGGCTTTTTTCACCGAAATGATAAAATATAAACTGAATGCAAAAGAACATTATGTGATTTTTGTTGAAAAAAATTCTCGTAACAACTCTTACTTTAGATAACTTTTGATATATATATATGGACCGGGTTAGCTCAGTCGGTAGAGCGTTCGGCTAGAAACCACAAGGTTCCTAGTTCGATACCGGTCCTCGCCAACTCAGCGTATGAGTAGCAACAGGGATCTGTGCGGTAAAGTAAAGGAGCTGATGGTAGGTGTGGCACTCCACCTCAGATGCTAAAACAATCTCCTTGGTCTAGCGCTATTGAAAAGGGGATAGACTCCCTCGTTGACTGGCTGATACCGACTTTAGGGCGCCCCGTCGACTTTTTACATACATTATATATAAAACAACTATATAAAAATCAATAATACCAGAAATGTATTTATTAAAACTTGTTTTAAAAAAACAATGTGGACCGTTGAATTTTTTAATTTCTGAGTATATATAAAAGAGGTTTACTTTATTCTAGTATTAATGATTTTGACTATAAATTAAAACTCATTGATAAACGAAGTAAATTCAGGGTATATGTGACGTAAGTTGTGATAATTACAGACATACAGACTCGATCATTATAATAAAAAAATGTACAGCCATTGAAATGTGATATTTTGTGCACATTTTCTGCAAAATCTACAGAGAGCACTTGGGGTAAAAATGATTATTTTAGCGTCTGGGGTAAGCGCCACGCCTAACCTAAACTCCTCACTTTACCGTACAGATCCTATGCTTCTCATACGCTGAGTTGGTGAGGGACGGTATCAAACCAGGAACCTTGATAATTCCTAGCCGAACGCTAACCGAATGAGCTTACAATGACAAGCCTCATTTCAAAAAATACTGACAAATAATTTATATAAATTTTCAAATGATTTTAGTTCCTGCGAGTTGAACTGAGACAAAGAGTTGAAAAAATATCGTGGCACAGGATCTGTGCGGTAAAGTAAGGAGCTGATGGTAGTGTTGGCGCTCCACCTCAGATGCTAAAACAATCTCCTTGGTCTAGCGCTATTGAAAAAGGGATAGACTCCCTCGTTGACTGGCTGATACCGACTTTAGGCCGCCCCGTCGACTTTTACTATATATATATAATATATATTTTATTTATTATATATATACATATAAAAAATTTAATGTTAAATGTTAAACTCTCGCAGCATGTGAACAAAGAAAATGTAACCAAACATTGGGAAAAACAAGACTCAATGTGTTCTCACTCCCTCAGCAATGGGTAAAATGTAGGGCTGATTGGATTTTTTTGCCTTATAAGGCAATCAGTCTGTGAGAAAGGAAACTGAATTCCCGCCAGCTTTACTTTTAGAAATAAAAGATAAAAAGAAGGAAAGAAAGAAAAAAAAGCGTGTGAGAGTTAAATCAAGATTATCATACTTTTTACATATTGAACAAACGTTGTAACAATTAAATTATTATACTGTGGATATCCAGCGATATCGGCTGGAGCTTAAGAATATACCTGCTGCACCTCTGTAGAGGGTTAAGACCACCAATAGGGCCACCGGTTGGACATGGGTGGCGACGTGTGATGCTCAAGGACGACATTCTGGTGAATGAGCAGTTCCTGACATGCAACACACCGCTTATGCCTTTACTTGGGCTAGAATGGCTCTCCGATCAATCGGCTGGTCACGTCAACTCTAGCACCTATATAATTGTCTCAACTCTATTGTCCTTATGGAGAGCCCCAACATCTTTTATCATATGCATGCTAGAATGCGGTGGCTGAAGGACTTCATGTCTTGGGTATGACGTTAAACTCTATCCGATGGCGAGGTTCCAATTCTAGAGGTCTAGGGAATGTGGAGCACCCCTTCATCACCATTGATCCCAGATCCACTTTCACCCGCTGTGATAGTACCTGTTAGGGTCCGATCTATGTTGCTGAGGGTATTCTTGTTCTGGGAATGATGTTAAACTCTATCTGATGGTGAAGTTCCAGTTCTGGAGGTCTGGGGGATATGGAGCACCCCTTCTATCACCATTGCTCCCAGGTTCACTCTGACCCGGACTGATAATACCAATTAGGGACCCATCTATGTGTTAAATATACATTTTTTTACAAAAAAAATTAAGATAAAAAATGTCTTCTAAATTATCGCTACGGGTAAATAGCAGGGCAGACTGGACGCTTTAACCTTGGTGAGGCAACCAGTCTACGAGAAGTAAACCTCTGAATTCAAACCGGGTAATCACCGCCTAAAAATGACCTTGTGTCACATCCTGCTCGTGCTGAGGGGTTGGTAAATGTGTATATACTGATTTCGAATAATTTTAATGCCTGAGAGTTGAATTAAGACAAAGAAGTGAAAAATATCGTGAAATGATTACACGCAACATATGAACTTTGGAACGAAGTTAATGTAAGCAAACATTGTTTTTTTTTTATTTATTTAAGCAAATTGGTCTAATAGTAAAAAGGTGTCTCCAAACGATAGACACACAAGTCTCTCTTAGTGAAAAGCAATTTATTATAAGAACGGACAATTATTGGCGACTGACATAAATCAGGAAAAGTTGTAAATTTTTGGAAATATGAAGATCGATTATTCCATAAATGAATCGGAGTTTATCTTTGTTGATTTTCATAAAAAAAAGTTTTGTTTGTTTAACTGAGTTATAAATAGAAAGAATATTTTTGTTACGGGTGTGTAATTTTGGGATTTTTTTTATTCTTTCAAACTGAATTTATTTTGGCAATTTTCAGAAGAAAATAAAAGAGTGATGAAAAATAACTGGATAAAATCTTTTAGATGCCACACAGACTTGGAGATTAGTAACGAACACTTCGTCTGGAAAGAATGATCAAAATAACAAATATGAGGATAACTGTCGATTATTCCATCAATGAATTAACGTCATCTTTATTGGTTTTCACAAAAAAAGTTTGTAAAACTGAGTTATTAGTAGTTAGAATTTTTTTGTACGCGTGTGTAATTTTGGGATTTTTCTATTACTTTCATTCATTATACATGTTGTAGAAGGTGATGACTGAGGGTCTTAGTGTCCTGAGTATGGCGTTAAACTATCTGATAGCGAGGTTTCAGTTCTGAAGCTCGGGGAATGTGGAGTACCCCTTCTTCACCATTGCTACCAGGTCCACTCTGACCGGGACAGCTAGTACCTGTTGGGGTTCCATCGATGAACGAAATAGAACAATTCGTTTAAAAACAAATTTAGTACTCAACAACAACGAATAAAGCAAAAACATCTTCGGGATAAAATGGGTTAACATGCAGTAAATCCAACTAACCAACCATTCTTTCAAACTGAATTCATTTTGGCAATTTTAAGAAAAATAAAAGAGTTATGAAAAAATCTGAATAAAATCTTTTAGATGTTTCATAGACTTGGAGATAAACATTGAACACATCGACTGGAAAGAACGATCAAAATAACAAACTTGAGAATAACTGTCACAAAAATACATCGTATAATAAATAATCTTCCCATAAAATCAGACGAATTAAAATCTCAGTCATAATGTAATGACCAAAGGTGAAATAACTGTTTGAAGGATTTCGGTAATGGGGAAACTTTTTAACATTTTCATCAGATGAAATTCCCAAACTATAAATAAGGAGCATTCTTGTTGGAAAAACTAAACGAATAAATAGAAATGTCGTATATCAGCACCGGTATGTCGGTTGAGGCTGTAGAATACACCGACTGCAGCGCTATATATTCACCGCCCTGTCGGCTGGGGCGTTAGAATGCACCGACTGCACCTCTGTAGAGGGGTAAGACTCCCCCAATGGGGCCACCTGTTGGCCGTGGGTGGCGACCTGTGAGGCTTAAGGATAGAACCATGTAGCTGAGCACTCCGATCAATCGGCTGGCTACGTCAAGCCCTAGCACCTATATGATTGCCCCAACCCTACTGCCCTCACGGCAACCCCCAATCCTTCTTATCATATTGGTACTAGAAAGCGGTGGCTGAGGGTCTACATGTCCTGGGAATGACGTTAAACTCTATCTGATGGTTAGGTTCCAGTTCTGGAGGTTTGCGGAATGTGGAGCACCCCTTCATCACCATTGCGCCCTGATCATTCTGACCCGGAGTGGTAGTACCTGTTAGGGTCCCATCTATAGGTTGAATAGAAAACATGAGTTCATAAACAAAACTGTATTATGCATTAAGAATGAATTTATTTCACAACTTTGTCGGCATTAAATGACACGCCGAGGTTGATATGCCGTAAAACAAACCAAACCAAACAATCTATATATTCAAACAATATTTGTTAAAAAATAATTGAATCCTTATTGTTTTGGAATCTTTTATTATTTTATTGCTGTGATGTATATTTCATGACATACATATGTAATCCCTGTGACTCTAGCGGTTACTCAATTTGAAATGCCTGGTATAGAATAGTATCTATATTTTATTTGGTTTCACTATTAAGACAAGTGTATTTTTAATCATGTCAAAAGAATAACTATCCATTATTTACCTTTAATAATTCTCAGATCATTCTGTGACTTGAAAAGGCCTTTGTTTTTTGTTCAATATGTAACTATCCAATGGAGACCAGAATCGATATGTATTTGCTGAATTGTTATACCCAACATACATGGTCCCATTTAATATGAATTATTTTTTTAAATAGATCTATTTTGACACATAAATGGAAGCCTCATAGTCTTTACCACTTCCGGTCAGATTGGACCTGGCAGTGATGTCAAGGAGGGTGTTCTTCAAACTACCTAGATCTCCAAAACTGGACTATTTCTATCATATACAATACGGAGTCCACACAGGCTTCCTTTCTGATTGGATGGGTCTGAGAGCTCTCCGGGGATAGAGTCAGTATTCTTTAAGCCCTGCCGTCGAGGCGTCTAGAATAGTATGTATATTCTATTTTATTTCAGTATTAATATCTCGTCCATTATTTTCATTTAATATTTATTTTAGATAACACATTCGCAGAGCTTTCTCTTTTACTTGGAATCGCTTTTGTTTTTTTTGCTTCAATCTGTGAATATTGGATGAAGACCAGAATCGATACGTATTTGCTGAATTGATATACCCAACATACTTTAGAAAGATTTGAAGGATTAGGGTTCCAAATTGGACCCAAGTGGAAATCTCTCATGATTTATATGGGATTTAGGTACTTCAAACAGAAATCTTGGTATCACCAATCGTTGCATTAATTCTTGTCCATTCTTCTGAAGAAATGACTGAGTGCCAAATCTCCAATACTCTTTCAATCATCTTGGATAAACACATTTTTTTTTTGGTGCCGACATTGACATAGCTTTATTTTCATGTTCTGACATAAACCACGTGACTATGATATTAGCATTCTAAAACTGAATTAAATACACTCGACCACAGCTGCCATTTTCCTATCCGGATATTTTTCCCCAGTTTTCTGCTTTATGAAACCGCTAAAGGGTTATTGACACAAAAAAGGGAGTTTTAGGTTAGAGTCCAAATTCATGCTGATACTGATTGCAGTTACTTTGAACTAATGGTCTTTGAGAAGAAATGAATCCATCTGTTTACCCTCCGGTTGCATATGGCAGATATATTTCCTAGGCCTTGGTTGTCAACTAGACTAGGAGAAGGTTAAATCTGAATTCAAATTCAAGAGCTATATTCACAAAAACAATGCCCTTTCAGAAGAAATGAATCTTTTTACCCTCCGGGCACATATGGCAGATATGTTTCCTAAGCTTGGTTGTTAACTAGACTAGGAGAAGGTTAAATCTGAAATTCAAAACCAAGAGCTTGATTCACAAAAGCAATTGAACTTTATTTTACGCCTCAACCGGGTAGTTATTGCTAGGGTACTCGTGACAAGCATTATCGACACTGGCATTTTTCCAGAATAATACTTTTGGTTTTGGAGAAACTACCAGTCATTAATTTGTTGCATAGTCCTCTTGTCTCGTAGCTTTTATATTTCTTGTTATCTTGTTCTGATAATTCGTGGATTAGTCCACCAAATATTAAAAAGTTGGCCTGAAACTTGAAAAGATCACAAGTAAAATTGTTAAACAGGAGATGTGTCTTTTGTTTAATTCAACATGTATAAATGAAAAAATGCTGCCCAAACACACACACACACACACACACACACACACACACACAGCATATATATATATATATATATATTATATATATATATATATAAGTAAAGTCGTCGGGGCGGCCTAAAGTCGGTATCAGCCAGTCAGCGAGGGAGTCTATCCCCTTTTCACTAGCGCTAGACCAAGGTGATTATTTGAGCGTCTGAGGTGGAGCGCCACACCATCAGCTCCTTACTTTACCGCACAGATTCCTGTGCTACTCATACGCTAAGTTGGCGAGGACCGGTATCGAACTAGGAACCTTGTGGTTTCTAGCCGAACGCTCATGTATGTTTGTGCGTTGGTTGGTTGGATTCTATTGCCTTTAGATATTTTATGCCGAACACATTAATTCATTCTCGTTGGGTATTCACTTTTAAACAAATGTTGAAAGTCTATTTAAGCCATAGATGGGACCCTAACAAGTATTACCACTCCCGATAAGAGTGGGCCTGGAGTAATGACAATAAGTGTGTTATCCAAATTCCACAAAATTCCAGAATTGGAACCTCATCACTAGATACAGTTTAACATCATACCCAGGACATTTTTTTGTGAGTATGATGTGGCTACTGAATGACAATTCTGGACTATTATGCAAGTCCAAAGCCGCGCAATTTTAGCATCTGAGATTTTCCTTAGTATCTATATATATATTTAATATATATATATATATTATATTTATAAATTATATATTCACGCATATTCATGTCTATGAATAATAATCACGTATAAAAATACATTTACATTTCTCTCTTTTCTTTACCATCATCCTCACATTTACGTAATTCCCTGCTGGAGTCTCTATATCTAACAGACTTATTACATACATTAACACCTACATCTACCTGTCAATATCTATACCTCACATATTAACGCACAAACACGCACACAACCTCATAAAACAAGAACATTAAATAAATCTTTAACCAAAAAAAATGCTTCAAACTATGTTCACATGATCTGCTCTCGATAGCCGTGAGATGAAGAAACACTCGACTCTGACATTTTCATTCAAATTCCAATTTATCAATGACTAAAGCAGACAGCTCCCCCTCTCCCGCCAAATAGCAGCGAGATTTCTGGGGTTCTGTGTTGGTGCGAGTGACAAGAACTAGCAATTTATTCTACTCCTGACAGTAAGATACCTATCAACACCGGTCCTTGGCACCATGGCATCGTAATATCTAGCAAAATGCCAGGAGGCCGGTCTGGTGACGTCGACTAAATACGAACACATCAGCACATTTTTAGAGCGTTGGCATCGTTACAAAAGCGTCGTCGTCGTCTTCATCATCGTCGTCGTCGCAAATTCGTCAAATCGATCGGGTTTTGAATACCCACTGATATCTTTGACACTTCGCTTTGTACAAAAAATAATCTGAATACCAAGACAAATATGCAGTGCTGACTTCGCCATACCAGTTTTCAAAATACATCTATTATTATACAAAAGCTGAATGAATCAATGACTGTTTCCCACAGTCTTTTTTCTATTTAGTTCAATGATACAGAATGAATTGTTGGCATTGTTCCCTCTATCAAAGACGATGGTGTAGTGTCCACTTTAAAAAAATCTGCAACTGCACGAGTGGCTGAACAGACCAATTTTTGAATGGCAATCTCTGGTGCAGTGATTGCAAACAAAGGGTGATACTTGCTAGAGATGCTGTTGTCTCTCCTTCCTTGTGATTCTTTTTTTCTGCGGCGCCCTCGTTCCTCTCTTTTTCACTCATTTTCGTTCATTGTTTGAAGATGAGGCGCCAGGTTGCACGGTCTTCTGCGCAAGCCTTCCATGTGATGGTGTTGATGTGGCATGTCTTCATTTTTCTCTTGGCAGACATCTTTAAAAGCGCAGGAATGGTCTCCCTACCGGTCATGTGCTCTACTAACTCACCATAGAGTAGGTATTTGGGGGATGCGGCCTTTTTCCATCCTCCTGAGATGACCAAGCCAACACAGGCGTCTCTCGCAGATGATGGTGGGCATGCTGTTTGGTCGTTCCAGCACGTCTGTGTTAATCACTTTGTCCTGCCAGCAAATGCGTTCAATACACAGAGTATAAGCTAAAATATTCCTATTTCTGCGTTGAGTTATGTTTGAAAAAAAAAAACCAACATTTTGATTGGAACCAATTAAGTAAAAAAAAGAACCCTCAATTATTCCATTCTGCTGTTACTTACCACTCTCTATATATATCAATATATATTGATTAACTACCCTTTGTAACATTTTAGTTTCTCTATGAGCGTAAAGAGAGAGATTGGAGAGTGTGAGAGAAGATTAAACTTCCCACTTTATTTGTATGTTAATTTTCATAAAGCAGCTAGAAAACTAAAGACTGGTTTATATATAACATATATTCATTTCTTATCAGTGTCGCCCCTTCAGTTAAATAATGGACCATACCGTTTTTATTATAAAGAAAGGGGATACAAATATTTCACAGAAAAAATATGGATAAGAAAGATAGAGATTAGGGGAAAGATAGAGAGAGGGAATGAGCGAAGATAATTAAAGACGAAAAGAATGAAAGAAAGAAAAAAGAGTTACATCAAGTTCATTATACTTTTTTACATATTATAATAGTTGCAATAGCTTTAACGTAAACATATCAAACGTTGTAATAAGTACAATATCATACTATCGTATATCCTCCGGTCCTGCTAGTAATAATGTTGTATAGCCGCTTGATTACCGCTAGTGGACTTCAATAACAACAGATACGTATGTACAAAAAAAGGACTCGTCTTTATTTTCTTCGGTGTGTGGTTGGTGAGGGGCGTAGAGCTTTCACAATGAAAATGCCGGGTGGCTGGCGAAGGCGGCGAGTGTTCACAATGAGTGCCCGAGGGTTGTTTTTGCTGACGGGAGACGCGAGGTTGTCCTCTTGGTTGCTGGCTGGGGTCTCTATCTGTCGGCTCGAACCTTCTGATCTTTATATCGATAAATACTCCTACGCATCTTTATCTTTTTTTGATCTGGCCTTCACAACCGCTAGTATGCCTACGCATTTTACCTTTTGATGTGATAACGGAAATTTGTTATATATTTCTTTATCTTCTCCCTGCTTCTTTGACCGGAAACCTCTCTTCCATTTCCCCCCCTTTTTTTAAATATAGATTTTTATATTTCTCTTTGTCTTTTTTCTGGAAGCTTCCTCTTCCGGCGATAATACAACAATAAATTATTTTTCCAAGTGTCTATATATATTTACCAACACATCGCAAGAGTAGGATGTTACACAAGGTCAATTTCTAGCGGAGTTTGAAATTCAGAGTTTCCGTTTCATACACTAGTCGCCTAATGAAGGTTAAACATCTCGGTCTCTCTACTATTTACTCATAGCGGAAAGGAGAATAGTTGAATATATACCTTTCCCAATGGTATTTGCAACGGTGTGAAAAGTAAACAACTTCGTCCACGATTTGAACTCAGGTCACCCAGCCCATTTCTTACGACGTTAACCATTACACCACGCACCAAATTGTTTGCTGTACAGCTACAATCTTTCCAATAATAACAATAAATAAATTGTTAAATACATTGAATAGAATCTTACTATTAAAAATGCATGGCAATCATTTATTGTTATTATTGGAAAGATTGTAGCTGTACAGAAACAATTGCGTGCGTGGTGTAATGTTTAACGTCGTAAGAAATGGGCTGGGTGACCTGAGTTCAAATCGTGGACGAAGTTGTTTACTTTTCACACCGTGGCAAATACCATTGGGAAAGGTATATATTCACTATTCTCCTTTCCGCTATGAGTAAATAGTAGGAAGACCGAGATGTTTAACCTTCATTAGGCGACTAGTGTATGAAACGGAAAACTCTGAATTTCAAACTCCGCTTAGAAATTGACCTTGTGTAACATCCTACTCTTGCGATGTGTTTGGTAAATATATATAGACACTTGGAAAAATAATTTATTGTTGTATTATCGCCGGAAGAGGAAGCTTCCAGAAAAAAGACAAAGAGAAATATAAAAATCTATATTTAAAAAAAGGGGGGGAAATGGAAGAGAGGTTTTTCCGGTCAAAGAAGCAGGGAGAAGATAAAGAAATATATAACAAATTTCCGTTATCACATCAAAAGGTAAAAATGCGTAGGCATACTAGCGTTGTGAAGGCCAGATCCAAAAAAGATAAAGATGCGTAGGAGTATTTATCGATATAAAGATTCAAGAAGGTTCGAGCCGACGATAGGACCCAGCCAGCAACCAAGGGACAACCTCGCGTCTCCCGTCAGCAAAACAACCCTCGGGCACTCATTGTGAACACTCGCCGCCTTCGCCAGCCACCCGGCATTTTCATTGTGAAGCTCTACGCCCCTCACCAACCACACCGAAGAAAATAAAGACGAGTCCCTATTTTTTGTACATACGTATCTGTTGTTTATTGAAGTTCCACTAGCGGGTAATCAAGCGGCTATACAACATTATTACTAGCAGGACCGGAGGATATACGATAGTATGATTATTGTACTTATTACAACGTTTGATATGTTTACGTAAAAGCTATTGCAACTATTATAATATGTAAAAAAGTATAATGAACTTGATGTAACTCTTTTTTTCTTTCTTTCATTCTTTTCGTCTTTTAATTATCTTCGCTCATTCCCTCTCTCTATCTTTCCCCTAATCTCTATCTTTCTTATCATATTTTTTCTGTGAAATATTTGTATCCCTTTCTTTATAATAAAAACGGTATGGTCATTATTTAACTGAAGGGTCGACACTGATAAGAAATGAATATATGTTATAATAAAACCAGTCTTTAGTTTTCTAGCTGCTTATGAAAATTAACATACAAAATAGTGGGAAGTTTAATCTTTCTCTCACACTCTCCAATCTCTCTCTTTACGCTCATAGAGAAACTAAAATGTACAAAGGGGTAGTTAATCAATATATATTGATATATATAGAGAGGTGGTAAGTAACAGCAGAATGGAATAATTGAGGGTTCTTTTTTTTACTTAATTGGTTCCAATCAAAATGTTGGTTTTTTTTTTTCAACATAACTCAACGCAGAAAAGGAATATTTTAGCTTATACTCTGTGTCATTGAACGCATTTGCTGCAGGACCAAAGTGATTAACACAGACGTGCTGGAACGACCAAACAGCATGCCCACCATCATCTGCGAGAGACGCCTGTGTTGGCTTGGTCATCTCAGGAGGATGGAAAAGGCCGCATCCCCAAATACCTATCTATGGTGAGTTAGTAGAGGCACATGACCGGTAGGGAGACCATTCCTGCGCTTTAAAGATGTCTGCAAGAGAAAAATGAAAACATGCCACATCAACACCATCACATGGAAGGCTTGCGCAGAAAGACCGTGCAACCTGGCGCCTCATCTTCAAACAATGAACGAAAATGAGTGAAAAAGAGAGGAACGAGGGCGCCGCAGAAAAAAAGAATCACAAGGAAGGAGAGACAACAGCATCTCTAGCAAGTATCACCCTTTGTTTGCAATCACTGCACCAGAGATTGCCATTCAAAAATTGTCTGTTCAGCACTCGTGCAGTTGCAGATTTTTTTTTAAAGTGGACACTACCACCATCGTCTTTGATAGAGGGAACAATGCCAACAATTCATTCTATCATTGAACTAATAGAAAAAAGACTGTGGAAACAGTCATTGATTCATTCAGCTTTTGTATAATAATAGATGTATTTTGAAAACTGGTTGGCGAAGTCAGCACTGCATATTTGTCTTGGTATTCAGATTATTTTTTGTTACAAAGCGAAGTGTCAAAGATATCAGTGGGATTTCAAAACCCGATCGATTTGACGAATTTGCGACGACGACGATGATGAAGACGACGCTTTTGTAACGATGCCACGCTCTAAAAATGTGCTGATGTGTTCGTATTTAGTCGACGTCACCAGACCGGCCCTCCTGGCATTTTGCTAGATATTACGATGCCATGGTGCCAAGGACCGGTGTTGATAGGTATCTTACTGTCAGAGTAGAATAAAATTGCTAGTTCTTGTCACTCGCACCAACACAGAACCCCAGAAAATCTCGCTGCTATTTGCGGAGAGGGGGGGAGCTGTCTGCTTTAGTCATTGATAAATTGGAATTTGAATGAAAATGTCAGAGTCGGTGTTTCTCATCTCACGGCTATCGAGAGCAGATCATGTGAACATAGTTTGAAGCATTTTTTTGGTTAAAGATTTATTTAATGTTCTGTTTTATGAGGTTGTGTGCGTGTTTGTGCGTTAATATGTGAGGTATAGATATTGACAGGTAGATGTAGGTGTTAATGTATGTATAAGTCTGTTAGATATAGAGACTCCAGCAGGGAATTACGTAAATGTGAGGATGATGTAAAGAAAAAGAGAGAAATGTAAATGTTATTTTATACGTGATTATTATTCATAGACATGAATATGCGTGAATATATAATTTATAAATATATATATATATATATATATATAAATATATATATAGATACTAAGGAAAATCTCAGATGCTAAAATTGCGCGGCTTTGGACTTGCATAATAGTCCAGAATTGTCATTCAGTAGCCACATCATACTCACAAAAAAATGTCCTGGGTCTGATGTTAAATGTATCTAGTGATGAGGTTCCAATTCTGGAATTTTGTGGAATTTGGATAACACACTTATTGTCATTACTCCCAGGCCCACTCTTATCGGAAGTGGTAATACTTGTTAGGGTCCATCTATGGCTTAAATAGACTTTCAACATTTGTTTAAAAGTGAATACCCAACGAGAATGAATTAATTGTGTTCGCAATAAATATCTAAAGGCAATAGAATCCAACCAACCAACGCACAAACATACATGAGCGTTCGGCTAGAAAACCACAGGTCCTAGTTCGATACCGGTCCTCGCCACTTAGCGTATGAGTAGCACAGGAATCTGTGGTAAAGTAAGGAGCTGATTGGTGTTGGCGCTCCACCTCAGACGCTCAAATAATCACCTTGGTCTAGCGCTAGTGAAAAGGGGATAGACTCCCTCGGCTGACTGTGCTGATACCGACTTTAGGCGCCCCGACCGACTTTACTTATATATATATATATATATATATATATATATATATATATGTGTGTGTGTGTGTGTGTGTGTGTGTGTGTGTGTGTTTGGGCAGCATTTTTTCAATTTATACATGTTGAATTAAACAAAAGACACATCTCCTGTTTAACAATTTTACTTGTGATCTTTTCAAAGTTTTCAGGCCAACTTTTAATATTGGTGGACTAATCACGAATTATCAGAACAAGATAACAAAAGAAATATAAGCTACGAGACAGAGGACTATGCAACAAATTAATGACTGGTAGTTTCTCCAAAACCAAAAGTATTATTCTGGAAAAAATGCCAGTGTCGATAATGCTTGTCACGAGTACCCTAGCAATTAACTACCCGGTTGAGGCGTAAAATAAAGTTCAATGCTTTTGTGAATCAAGCTCTTGGTTTTGAATTCAGATTTAACCTTCTCCTAGTCTAGTTAACAACCAAGGCTTAGGAAACATATCTGCCATATGTGCCCGGAGGGTAAAAAGATTCATTTCTTCTGAAAGGGCATTGTTTTTGTGAATATAGCTCTTGAATTTGAATTCAGATTTAACCTTCTCCTAGTCTAGTTGACAACCAAGGCCTAGAAATATATCTGCATATGCAACCGGAGGGTAAACAGATGGATCATTTCTTCTCAAAGACCATTAGTTCAAAGTAACTGCAATCAGTATCAGCATGAATTTGGACTCTAACCTAAAACTCCTTTTTTGTGTCAATAACCTTTAGCGGTTTCATAAAGCAGAAAACTGGGGAAAATATCCGGATAGGAAATGGCAGCTGTGGTCGAGTGGTATTTAATTCAGTTTTAGAATGCTAATATCATAGTCACGTGGTTTATGTCAGAACATGAAAATAAAGCTATGTCAATTGTCGGCACCAAAAAAAAAATGTGTTTATCCAAGATGATTGAAAGATATTGGAGATTTGGCACTCAGTTCATTTCTTCAGAAGAATGGACAAGAATTAATGCAACGATTGGTGATACCAGATTTCTGTTTGAAGTACCTAAATCCCATATAAATCATGAGAGATTTCCACTTGGGTCCAATTTGGAACCCTAATCCTTCAAATCTTTCTAAAGTATGTTGGGTATATCAATTCAGCAAATACGTATCGATTCTGGTCTTCATCCATATTCACAGATTGAAGCAAAAAAACAAAAGCGATTCCAAGTAAAAGAGAAAGCTCTGCGAATGTGTTATCTAAAATAAATATAAATGAAAATAATGGACGAGATATTAATACTGAAATAAAATAGAATATACATATTCTAGACGCCTCGACGGCAGGGCTTAAAGAATAACTGACTCTATCCCCGGAGAGCTCTCAGACCCATCCAATCAGAAAGGAAGCCTGTGTGGACTCCGTATTGTATATGATAGAAATAGTCCAGTTTTGGAGATCTAGGTAGTTTGAAGAACACCCTCCTTGACATCACTGCCAGGTCCAATCTGACCGGAAGTGGTAAAGACTATGAGGCTTCCCTTTATGTGTCAAATAGATCTATTTAAAAAAATAATTCATATTAAATGGGACCATGTATGTTGGGTATAAACAATTCAGCAAATACATATCGATTCTGGTCTCCATTGGATAGTTACATATTGAACAAAAACAAAGGCTTTTCAAGTCACAGAATGATCTGAGAATTATTAAAGGTAAATAATGGATAGTTATTCTTTTGACATGATTAAAAATTACACTTGTCTTAATAGTGAAACCAAATAAAATATAGATACATTCTATACCAGGCATTTCAAATTGAGTAACCGCTAGAGTCACAGGGATTACATATGTATGTCATGAATATACATCACAGCAATAAATAATAAAAGATTCCAAAACAATAAGGATTCAATTATTTTTAACAAATATTGTTTGATATATAAGATTGTTTGGTTTGGTTTGTTTTACGGCATATCAACCTCGGCGTGTCATTTAATGCCGACAAAGTTGTGAAATAAATTCATTCTTAATGCATAATACAGTTTTGTTTATGAACTCATGTTTTTTCTATTCAACCTATAGATGGGACCCTAACAGGTACTACCACTCCGGTCAGAATGGATCAGGGCGCAATGGTGATGAAGGGGTGCTCCACATTCCGCAAACCTCCAGAACTGGAACCTAACCATCAGATAGAGTTTTAACGTCATTCCCAGGACATGTAGACCCTCAGCCCGCTTTCTAGTACCAATAATGATAAGAAGGATTGGGGTTGCCGTAGGGCAGTGGGTTGGGGCCAATCATATAGGTGCTAGGCTTGACGTAGCCAGCCGATTGATCGGAGTGCTCAGGCTACATGGGTTCTATCCTTAAGCCTCACAGGTCGCCACCCGGCCAACAGGTGCCCCATTGGGGAGTCTTACCCTCTACAGAGGTGCAGTCGGTGCATTCTAACGCCCCAGCCGACAGGGCGGTGAATATATAGCGCTGCAGTCGGTGTATTCTACAGCCTCAACCGACATACCGGTGCTGATATACGACATTTCTATTTATTCGTTTAGTTTTTCCAACAAGAATGCTCCTTATTTATAGTTTGGGAATTTCATCTGATGAAAATGTTAAAAAGTTTCCCATTACCGAAATCCTTCAAACAGTTATTTCACCTTTGGTCATTACATTATGACTGAGATTTTAATTCGTCTGATTTTATGGGAAGATTATTTATTATACGATGTATTTTTGTGACAGTTATTCTCAAGTTTTTATTTTGATCGTTCTTTCCAGTCGATGTGTTCAATGTTTATCTCCAAGTCTATGAAACATCTAAAAGATTTATTCAGATTTTTTTCATAACTCTTTTATTTTTCTTAAAATTGCCAAAATGAATCAGTTTGAAAGAATGGTTGGTTAGTTGGATTTTACTGCATGTTAACCCATTTTATCCCGAAGATGTTTTGCTTTATTCGTTGTTGTTGAGTACTAAATTTGTTTTTAAACGAATTGTTCTATTTCGTTCATCGATGGAACCCCAACAGGTACTAGCTGTCCCGGTCAGAGTGGACCTGGTAGCAATGGTGAAGAAGGGGGTACTCCACATTCCCGAGCTTCCAGAACTGAAACCTCGCTATCAGATAGTTTAACGCCATACTCAGGACACTAAGACCCTCAGTCATCACCTTCTACAACATGTATATAATGAAAAGTAAATAGAAAAATCCCAAATTACACACGCGTACAAAAAAATTCTAACTACTAATAACTCAGTTTTACAAACTTTTTTTTTGAAAACCAATAAAGATGACGTTAATTCATTGATGGAATAATCGACAGTTATCCTCATATTTGTTATTTTGATCATTCTTTCCAGACGAAGTGTTCGTTACTAATCTCCAAGTCTGTGTGGCATCTAAAAGATTTTTATCCAGTTATTTTTCATCACTCTTTTATTTTCTTCTGAAAATTGCCAAAATAAATTCAGTTTGAAAGAATAAAAAAAATCCCAAATTACACACCGTAACAAAAATATTCTTTCTATTTATAACTCAGTTTAAACAAACAAAACTTTTTTTTATGAAAAATCAACAAAGATAACTCCGATTCATTTATGGAATAATCGATCTTCATATTTTCCAAAAATTTACAACTTTTCCTGATTTATGTCAGTCGCCAATAATTGTCCGTTCTTATAATAAATTGCTTTTCACTAAGAGAGACTTGTGTGTCTATCGTTTTGAGACACCTTTTTACTATTAGACCAATTTGCTTAAATAAATAAAAAAAAACAATGTTTGCTTACATTAACTTCGTTCCAAAGTTCATATGTTGCGTGTAATTCATTTCACGATATTTTCACTTCTTTGTCTTAATTCAACTCTCAGGCATTAAAATTATTCGAAATCAGTATATACACATTTACCAACCCCTCAGCACGAGCAGGATGTGACACAAGGTCATTTTTAGGCGGTGATTACCCGTTTGGAATTCAGAGGTTTACTTCTCGTAGACTGGTTGCCTCACCAAGGTTAAAGCGTCCAGTCTGCCCTGCTATTTACCCGTAGCGATAATTTAGAGAATTTTTTATCTTAATTTTTTTTGTAAAAAAATGTATATTTAACACATAGATGGGTCCCTAATTGGTATTATCAGTCCGGGTCAGAGTGAACCTGGGAGCAATGGTGATAGAAGGGGTGTCCATATCCCCAGACCTCCAGAACTGGAACTTCACCATCAGATAGAGTTTAACATCATTCCCAGAACAAGAATACCCTCAGCAACATAGATCGGACCCTAACAGGTACTATCACAGCGGGTGAAAGTGGATCTGGGATCAATGGTGATGAAGGGGTGCTCCACATTCCCTAGACCTCTAGAATTGGAACCTCGCCATCGGATAGAGTTTAACGTCATACCCAAGACATGAAGTCCTTCAGCCACCGCATTCTAGCATGCATATGATAAAAGATGTTGGGGCTCTCCATAAGGACAATAGAGTTGAGACAATTATATAGGTGCTAGAGTTGACGTGACCAGCCGATTGATCGGAGAGCCATTCTAGCCCAAGTAAAGGCATAAGCGGTGTGTTGCATGTCAGGAACTGCTCATTCACCAGAATGTCGTCCTTGAGCATCACACGTCGCCACCCATGTCCAACCGGTGGCCCTATTGGTGGTCTTAACCCTCTACAGAGGTGCAGCAGGTATATTCTTAAGCTCCAGCCGATATCGCTGGATATCCACAGTATAATAATTTAATTGTTACAACGTTTGTTCAATATGTAAAAAGTATGATAATCTTGATTTAACTCTCACACGCTTTTTTTTCTTTCTTTCCTTCTTTTTATCTTTTATTTCTAAAAGTAAAGCTGGCCGGAATTCAGTTTCCTTTCTCACAGACTGATTGCCTTATAAGGCTAAAAAAAATCCAATCAGCCCTACATTTTACCCATTGCTGAGGGAGTGAGAACACATTGAGTCTTGTTTTTCCCAATGTTTGGTTACATTTTCTTTGTTCACATGCTGCGAGAGTTTAACATTTAACATTAAATTTTTTTATATGTATATATATAATAAATAAATATATATATATATATATAAGTAAAAAGTCGACGGGGCGGCCTAAAGTCGGTATCAGCCAGTCAACGAGGGAGTCTATCCCCTTTTCAATAGCGCTAGACCAAGGAGATTGTTTTAGCATCTGAGGTGGAGCGCCACACCTACCATCAGCTCCTTACTTTACCGCACAGATCCCTGTGCCACACGATATTTTTCAACTCTTTGTCTCAGTTCAACTCGCAGGAACTAAAATCATTTGAAATTTATATAAATTATTTGTCAGTATTTTTGAAATGAGGCTTGTCATTGTAGCTCATTCGGTATAGCGTTCGGCTAGGAATTATCAAGGTTCCTGGTTTGATACCGTCCCTCACCAACTCAGCGTATGAGAAGCATAGGGATCTGTACGGTAAAGTGAGGAGTTTAGGTTAGGCGTGGCGCTTTACCCCAGACGCTAAAATAATCATTTTTACACCAAGTGCTCTCTGTAGATTTTGCAGAAAATGTGCACAAAATATCACATTTCAATGGCTGTACATTTTTTATTATAATGATTCGAGTCTGTATGTCTGTAATTATCACAACTTACGTCACAATATACCCTGAATTTACTTCGTTTATCAATGAGTATTTAATTTATAGTCAAAATCATTAATACATAGAATAAAGTACAAACCTCTTTTATATATACTCAGAAATTAAAGAAAATTCAACGGTCCACATTGTTTTTTTAAAACAAGTTTTAATAAATACATTTCTGGTATTATTGATTTTTATATAGTTTGTTTTATATATATGTATGTAAAAAGTCGACGGGGCGCCCTAAAGTCGGTATCAGCCAGTCAACGAGGGAGTCTATCCCCTTTTCAATAGCGCTAGACCAAGGAGATTGTTTTAGCATCTGAGGTGGAGTGCCACACCTACCATCAGCTCCTTACTTTACCGCACAGATCCCTGTGCTACTCATACGCTGAGTTGGCGAGGACCGGTATCGAACTAGGAACCTTGTGGTTTCTAGCCGAACGCTCTACCGACTGAGCTAACCCGGTCCATATATATATATCAAAAGTTATCTAAAGTAAAGAGTTTTACGAGAATTTTTTTTTTCAACAAGAAATAATCACATAATGTTCTTTTGCATTCAGTTTTATATTTTATCATTCGGTGAAAAAAGCCGTTCTGTTTTGATTATCAACAACAATCAAAACAACAGTTTTGACGCCTCCGAAAGAAGGAACTTAAATATTTGAATTAATTCGAATTTAACAATTAGAACATTTTTTTTTAAGAAACACATTTATTTGATTTTTGACAACAAAACTATTTTTCTGTCTATTATGAAAAAAAAAAAAAAAAAAGAAGATTAAAAAATCTCTTTACATTGCTTAACGAAGGAGCGTGGCAAAATTAATTTCCATTTTGCATTGTTTGTTTTTTTTTTTTTTTTTTTTTTGCCAATAAATTTCAATATAAATACGATGAATAAAATCAATATCTTGTATAAAAGTCACCGAATAGGGGCTATAAACGATTTGTCTATAGTGAGAAAAAAATCACACTGGTAGATATTTCAAAGATAAAAAAAGATATCGAGTTCTGTCTATTCTGAAAATGTGTTTTATAGGATCAGAGACCTTATTTATCAAACAACAGTCGTAGCAATTTTCTATTCGTTTGTACTCCGACAAGGCGAACACTTTGTTTGTGTTATCATTAGATTATATCTAGGCAAAGTTTTCAAAACTACTCAAACATCATTGTATACATCGCTTTGTTTATTTCTTTCTATTTTATATAAATAAAAGGGGGAAAGAATCAAGAGTCTTTCGGCCTCTCCAGTCATCCGTCATGTTTATCAAGCGAATCAGGTTCCTTCAAGCCTTTTTAGGGAGCAGCAATTGAGAACTCAATAAGCTGTTATTATCCACTGATCTATTCAAGTTTTGCCATCGATTGGCTGTTCTCGTAAAGGGCACTTAAGGTTTTGATTAACACCCAAAGGATTTTTTTATCAAATATCAACAAACAATACAATAGAAATGTTTTTACTTCTTTCTATGGCTTTTTTTATGCGTGTTTACTGTGTCTATGCATCTACCTGTCCGTCCCATATGTCTGTCTGTCTATCTGACTGGCTCGTTGGCTGTATATAAATCTATGTAGATAGATGGTGTTATTTACTATGTTTAGTTTAGATGTGACACAAGGCTAGAAGTATGGTACACTCTGTGAGAATCTAACTCATTCAAAATGGCCTATTGATCTAGCTTGCCTCCCTAAGTGGAGTCTCGTGATGTAATGGTTACCGTCGGAGGAAATGGAAACGGCAAGACAATATAAGTGTTTTTTATGCGTGTTTACTGTGTGTATGTATCTATCTGTCCGTTCTATATGTCTGTCTGTCTGTCTGTCTATCTGACTGGCTCGTTGGCTGTATATCAATCTATGTAGATAGATGGTGTTATTTACTATGTTTAGTTTAGATGTGACACAAGGCAAGAAGCATGGGCACTCTGTGAGGATCTAACTCATTCAAAATGGCCTATTGATCTAGCTTCCCTCCTTAAGTGGAGTCTCGTGATGTAATGGTTACCGTCGGAGGAAATGGAAACGGCGAGACAATATAAGTGTTTTTCTATGCGTGTTTACTGTGTCTATGCATCTACCTGTCCGTCCTATATGTCTGTCTGTCTGTCTGTCTATCTGACTGGCTCGTTGGCTGTATATCAATGTAGATAGATAGTGTTATTTACTATGTTTAGTTAAGATGTGACAACAAGGCTAGAAGTATGGTGCACTCTGTGAGAATCTAACTCATTCAAAATGGCCTATTGATCTAGCTTCCCTCCTTAAGTGGAGTCTCGTGATGTAATGGTTACCGTCGGAGGAAATGGACACGGCGAGACAATATAAGTGTTTTTTCTTCTTTATATTTCTTTTTTTTTTCATTGCATGTCTACAGTGTTCTATCTGTCTATCTATCTGACTGACTGGCTATATATGTATATATTTAGTAGGAAACGCGTGGTGTAATGGTTAAAGTCATGGGAAATGGACTCGTCGCCCCGAGTTCAAATCCTGGACGTGGTAATTGCATTTCATTTAGCGCTAATATTCTTGGGAAAGGTACGAATCCTACTCTCCCTCCAGCTATGGGTAAATAGTAGGGCAGACCAGGCTATTTAACCTTGGTTAGGCAACCGTTCTAGGAGAAGGAAAACTCTGAATTCAAACCTGCTGAACTACGCTTAATAAATTGACCTTGTGTCGCATCCTGCTCGTGTGGAGGGGTTGGTAAATATATATATGTATATATTTACTAGCCCCTCCGCACGAGCAGAATTTGACACGAGATCAATTTTTAAGTGGAGTTTAATAGGTTGGAATTCAGAGCTTTCTTTCTCCTAGACTAGCTACTCGGATTCATAGAAGAATATAAATCTGTAAACAACTACGAGTGCAGGTATGTCAGGATTAAGATAAAATAAAGTTTCAAGAAATTAAAAAAATTCTCTCAGTAGCTCTCAGACAGGAAGTACCCTCTGCTCATACGCACAGAAAAGGGCCCCTTCCTGCTACCAACAAGATCCCTTGGTCATTCCAACTCTGATCTTAGCTGAAAAGAGACGCTACGTCTGGCACAGAAAGAAATTTCTTCTTCACGAATGTGTGTACTGATGTCACTTTCTGTAGATGCGATATTACTACCTAGGTCTGTGAACTGGTTTACAAATTTCAAGTTCTTACCATCTAGGGTGGAGTTGACTCCATCTTGTTTGTAAAACATGAACTTTGTTCTATCTGAGTTCACATGGAAGCGAATGCCTCATGCTGCTTTCACTAAGCTATGCAGCAGTTATTCGACCTGTGCAGGTGTATTTAAATAGATATACCCTCAAAGAAGGGAAGTCGTAGATATGACACTAAATGCAGTAGATGCAACACATAATGGCTATTTGAATGTTAAGAGCAACACAGAATGCTATTTGAATGTTAAGGGTAAGACACAATGCTATTTTATTTTAGATTCTATTGCTATTGAATTTAAGAAAACACAATGCTATTTTAATGCTATCAATACACATACACAACATAATGCTATTTGAATGTTAAGAGCCAGACACAATGCTATTTTAATTTAGATGCAAACATAATGCTATTTGAATGTAAGAGCAAGACACAATGCTATTTAATTTAGATGCAATGCATAATGCTATTTGAATGTTAAGAGCAAGACACAATGCTATTTTAATTTAGATGCAACATAATGCTATTTGAATGTTAAGAGCAAGACACAATGCTATTTTAATTCTGATGCAATACATAATGCTATTTGAATGTTAGAGGCAAGCCAATGCTATTTTAATTCTAGATGCAATACATAATGCTATTTGAATGTTAAGAGCAAGACACAATGCTTTTTAATTCTAGATGCAATACATAATGCTATTTGAATTAAGAGTTAAGAGCAAGACACAATGCTATTTTAATTTCTAGATGCAATACATAATGCTATTTGAATGTTAAGAGCAAGACACAATGCTATTTTAATTCTAGATGCAATACATAATGCTATTTGAATGTTAAGAGCAAGACACAATGCTATTTAATTCTAGATGCAATACATAATGCTTTTTGAATGTTAAGAGCAAACACAATGCTATTTAATTCTAGATGCAATACATAATGCTTTTTGAATGTTAAGAGCAAGACACAATGCTATTTTAATTCTAGAATGCAATACATAATGCTTTTTGAATGTTAAGAGCAAGACACAATTGCTATTTTAATTCTAGATGCAATACATATGCTTTTTTGAATGTTTAAGAGCAAGACACATGCTATTTTAATTCTAGATGCAATACATAATGCTTTTTGAATGTTAAGAGCAAAGACACAATCTATTTTAATTCTAGATGCAATACATAATGCTTTTGGAATGTTAAGAGCAAGACACAATGCTATTTTAATTCTAGATGCAATACATAATGCTTTTTGAATGTTAAGAGCAAGACACAATGCTATTTTAATTCTAGATGCAATACATAATGCTATTTGAATGTTAAGAGCAAGACACAATGCTATTTTAATTCTAGATGCAATACATAATGCTATTTGAATAAATGACTGAAACCTAAAAATTCTTTCGTGTTTGTCTCTTCCATTCCCTTCCTTTAATTCCTTTTCAGCCTGGCAACCCACAAGAAAGAAAAAAAGTACATTTTAAATAAGAAAATAAATAGGCAACCACCAGCAAACGTGTACCAAAGCCGACCAAAATCCCAAATACATATTGTTGGCGTATTTTTAGCATATGATTTGCTAATGACCACGACTTATATTTATAGACTTTCCCAAAATAGCGGTGTCTAAATCGGCCATTCAAAACCGCACAAACATGTATTTAATTTACTATATAAAGGTCTTGATAAATTGTCCCAGAATTACTCGATGGAAGGACCGACCAAAGGATGAGGATTATACAAATCTCTATTTCAAGACAGGATAAGCTCTGATATAACTCCTACTTTAAGGGTGGATCAGCGGACAAGGATTAAAACTGACACTACATCTTTTTTACTTCAAGAAAGGATCAAACATTATGCCGCAACGAACTTCCACTGTAAAGCTGCTTTCATATACAGCCCTAAAATTGCCACACGAAATCATAACATATACTCTAAGAAGCGCGTGGTGTAATGGTTAAAGTGTGGGAAATGGGACTCGTTGCACGAGTTCAAATCCTGGATGTGGTAACTGCATTTCTCTTAGCGCTAATACCCTTGGAAAGTATGAATCCTACTCACCCTCCAGCTATGGGTAAATAGTAGAGCAGACTGGGCTTCTTTAACCTTGGTTAGGCAACCGGTCTAGGAGAAGGAAACTCTGAATTCAAACCTGTTGAACTCCGTTTAAGAAATTGACCTTGTGTCACATCCTGCTCGTGTGGAGGAGTTGGTAAACATATATACAGCAACCAGCCGTAACCATATATGTACACTATACGAGATACGTCGATTTAAGAAAAGTACTATTAGACATAAGGAAGATGTAAGTGTTTTGGAATTTAAACGTAGCGATCTTTTGTGTGCTGTAATTTGTTTTTGAGTCTTTTGAGGGGTAATAGTTTCTAGATGTAAACATTCATCTATCTTCGTGGTTTCTAGAATTGATGTAATGTTTGATAACTTGTTTGAAATCTTATACATTTTAGTGAATTCAGTATTTCTGCTCACGTCATGGTCTGTTAATTGGAAAGGTTGTCCTTCTGTGAGAAATTTCTTATTGTTTAGTAAATTAGTTTTAGATAGCTACAATACACCTAAATTCAACTAAACCACCCCCACACTACGCCATACTCTGTACTATCCTGACATACGACCTCCCAACCACCATCTCACTCATCCATATACTGCCACCCACTACGTTGAATCTACAACCAAAAAACATCAGCTACTTACAAAGCCGAAACACAATATACCCTAACAAAACACAACATGAAACAGATTATACATCTCAAACAACACAATTGTACAATTTCTAACCTAAACCTCTCACATTATAGTTTAATGATACAACCAATTTTAATACTTTAGTTTTATATCTAAATGTCCTATGAAACACAAAACTCTTTTATCGTTTTCGGAACGTCCTCCCGTACTCTAAACTTATTTAGACCCAGTTACGCCTTTTTTCGCCACATACAAACTACCATTCTCCCACTTTTCGCAAGTCATCCAAACGGTCTTCCTAAGACATGGTTGGTTGGTTGGTTGGTTGGTTTTACGGCATTGGGTCACTTTATGAAGATGTTTTGTTTTATTCATTCTTGATGGGTACTCAATTTTAACTCAATTTTTTAAACATATTTTTAAAAATCATTTTGTTCTATTTAACCCATAAATGTGGACACTGACAGGTACTACCACTCCGGGTCAGAGTGGACTTGTGAGAACTGGGGAGAAAAGGCTACTCACATTCCTCAGAGCTCCAGAACCGAAATTTCTTCCGATAGAATTAACGTCGTATCCAGGACAATAAAACTCTCAGCCACCGCCTTATAGCACATACATAATAAAAAAGGGTTGGGGCTTGCCATAAAAGTATAGAGGCGGGACAATCATATAGATGCTAGGGCATGAAGGGCCCAGCCGATTGATCTAAAGAGGCAACTCCTGGTGAAGTTTGCTAAAGCTTTTTTTAATATTGGGTTTGCTATTTTTTACACACTATCGGATTTATATCTTTATATCCATTTCTTTAATCCATAGTTTCTTTTCGATAATGTTTCTCCTTATACTATCAAGAGGATACTAATAATTGATGATTCTTTACCATAAGTTTCTTTTCGATAATGTTTCTCCTTATACAATCAAGAGGATACTAAAAAAACAATGATTCTTTATCCATAGTTTCTTTCGATAATGTTTCTCCTTATACTATGAAAAGGATACTAAAAATTGATGATTCTTTTATCCATAGTTTCTTTTCGATAATGTTTCTCCTTATACTATCAAGAGGATACTAATAATTGATGATTCTTTATCCATAGTTTCTTTTCGATAATGTTTCTCCTTATACTATCAAGAGGATACTAAAAAAACAATGATTCTTTATCCATAGTTTCTTTTCGATAATGTTTCTCTATACTATCAAGAGGATACTAAAAAACAATGATTCTTTATCCATAGTTATTTCGATAATGTTTCTCCTATACTATCAAGAGGATACTAAAAATTGATGATTCTTTATCCATAGTTTCTTTTCGATAATGTTTCTCCTTATACTATCAAGAGGATACTAAAAAATAATGATTCTTCATCCATAGTTTCTTTTCGATAATGTTTCTCCTTATATCAAGAGGATACTAGTAAATGTTCCCTTATACTATCAAGAGATACTAAAATTTGATGATCTTTATCCATAGTTTCTTTCGATAATGTTTCTCCTTATACTATGAAAGGATACTAAAAATTGATGATTCTTTATCCATAGTTTCTTTTCGATAAAGTTCTCTTATACTATCAAAAGGATAACTAAAATTGATGATTCTTTATCCATGTTTCTTTTCGATAATGTTTTCTCCTTATACTATGAAAAGGATACTAAAAATTGATGATTCTTTATCCATAGTTTCTTTTCGATAATGTTTCTCCTTATACTATGAAAAGGATACTAAAAATTGATGATTCTTTATCCATAGTTTCTTTTCGATAATGTTTCTCCTTATACTATGAAAAGGATACTAAAAATTGATGATTCTTTATCCATAGTTTATTTTCGATAATGTTTCTCCTTATACTATCAAGAGGATACTAAAAATTGATGATTCTTTATCCATAGTTTCTTTAAGATAATGTTTCTCTTTATACTATCAAGAGGATACTAAGAATTGATGGTTCTTTATCCATAGTTTCTTTTCGATAATGTTTCTCTTTATACTATCAAGAGGATACTAAGAATTGATGATTCTTTATCCATAGTTTCTTTACGATAATGTTTCTCTTTATACTATCAAGAGGATACTAAGAATTGATGATTCTTTATCCATAGTTTCTTTACGATAATGTTTCTCTTTATACTATCAAGAGGATACTAAGAATTGATGGTTCTTTATCCATAGTTTCTTTTCGATAATGTTTCTCCCTATACTAATCAAGAGGATACTAATAATTGATGATTCTTTATCCATAGTTTCTTTACGATAATGTTTCTCTTTATACTATCAAGAGGATACTAAGAATTGATGGTTCTTTATCCATAGTTTCTTTTCGATAATGTTTTTTCCCTATACTATCAACAGGATACTAATAATTGATGATTCTTTATCCATAGTTTCTTTACGATAATGTTTCT
>CM042141.1:43662488-43699988 GCA_023376005.1 Doryteuthis pealeii
GCGGATATTATAGGGAGAAACATTTATTCGAAAAGAACTATGGATAAAGAACCATCAATTTCTTAGTATCCTCTTGATAGTATAAAGAGAAAACATTATCGTAAGAAACTATGGATAAAGAATCATCAATTATTAGTATCCTTGATAGTATAGGGAGAACATTAATCGAAAGAACTATGATAAAGACCATCAATTCTTGTATGCGTGAATAGTATAAAGAGAACATTTTCGTAAAGAACTATGATGAAAGAATCATCAATTTATTAGATATCTGTTGATAGTATAGGGAGAAACATTATCGAAGAACCTTGGATAAAGAACCATTCAACTTCTTATTCCTTTGATGTATAATAAAGAGAAACATTATCGTAAAGAAACTATGATATTAAGAAATCATCAATTATTGTATCTCTTGATAGTAATAGGAGAAACATTATCGAAAAGAAACTATGGATAAAGAACCATCATTCTTAGTATTCTCTTGATAGTATTAAAGAGAAAATTATGTAAAGAAACTAATGGATAAAGATCATCAATTCTTAGTATCCTGCTTGATAGTAATAAAGAGAAACATTATGTAAAGAAATATGGTAAAGAAATCATCAATTCTTAGTATCCTTTGATAGTATAAAGAGAAACATTATCGAAAGAAACTATGGATATAAGAATCATCAATTTATGTATCCTTTGATAGTATAAGAGAAACATTATCTAAAGAAACTATGGGATAAAGATATCATCAATTTTTTAGATCCGTCTTGATAGTATAAGGAGAAATTATCGAAAAGTAAACTATGGATAATAGATCCATCAAATTTTTAGTACCTTTTTCATAGTATAAGGAGAAGACATTATCGAAAAAGAAACTATGGATAAAGAAATCATTCAATTTTTAGTATCCCTTTTCATAGTATATAGGAGAAACATTATCGAAAAGAACTATGGATAAAGAATCATCAAGTTTTAGTATCCTTTTCATAGTATAAGGAGAAAACATTACGAAGAACTATGGATAAAGAATCATTCAATTCTTTAGTATCCTTTTGATAGTATAAGGAGAAAAATATCGAAAAGAAACTATGGATAAAGCATCATCAATTTTTAGAGTATCCTTTTGCATAGTATAAGGAGAAACATTAATGAAAAGAAATAATGGATAACGAATCACAAATTTTTGTATCCTTGATAGTATATAGGAGAAACATTTATCGAAAAGAATATGGATTATAGCATGCATTTTTTTTTCGTATCCTCTTTGATAGTATAAGGAGTAAACATTATCGAAAACGAACTATGGAGAATGAATCATTATTTTTTAGTATCCTCTTGGATAGTAATTAAGGTGAGAAACTATTATGATAATAGAATACTATGGATAAGAATCATCATTTTTAGTATCCTCTTGTAGTATCAGAGGACGAAACATTGATCGAAAAATAAAGCTATGGATAAAGAATCATTGTTTTTTAGTATCCTCTTGATAGTATAAGGAGAAACATTATCGAAAAGACACTATGGATAAAGAATCATGTTTTTATACTCTGATAGTATATAGGAGAAACATTATCGAAAAGAATGCTAGGATTATAAGAATCATCAATTATTAGTATCTCTGATAGTATAAGGAGAAACATTATGCGAAAAGAAACTATGGATAAAGAATCATCAATTTTTTAGTATCCTTTTCACTGTATAAGGAGAAATCATATACGAGAAACTATGGATAAAGAATCATTGTTTTTAGTATCCTCTTGATAGTATAAGGAAAACTGTATCGTAAAAGAAACTATGGATAAAGAATCATCAATTATTAAGTATCCTTTGATAGTATAAGGAGAAACATTATCGAAAAGAAAACTAATGGATAGAAGAAATGGATATAAAGATTAAATCCGATAGTGTGTAAAAAATTAGCAAACCCAATTAAATTAAAAAAAAAGCTTTAGGCAAACTTGCACCAAGGAGTTGCCTCTTAGATCAATCGGCTGGGCCCTTCATGCCCTAGCAATCTATAATGATTGTCCCGCCTGCTATACTTTTATGGCAAGCCCCAACCTTTTTTTTATGTATGTGCTATAAGTGCGGTTGGGCTGAGAGTTTTATTGTCCTGGATAGACGTTAAATTCTATCTGGAAGAAATTTCGGTTCTGGAGCTCTGAGGATGTGGAGTAGCCTTTTTCCGCCAGTTCTCACAAGTTCCAACTCTGACCCGGAGTGGTGTACCTGTCAAGTGTCACATTTATGGGTTAAATAGAACAATAATGATTTTTTAAAAATTATGTTTAAAAAATTGAGTTAAAATTGAGTACCATAAGAATGAATAAATACAAAACTCTTCAGCATAAAGTGACCCAATGCGTAAAACCAAACCAACCAACCAACCAATCCATGTTTAGGAGACCGTTTTTGGATGACTTGCGAAAAAGTGGGAGAATGGTAGTTTGTATGTGGCGAAAAAAGGCGTACCTTGGGTCTAAAATAAGTTTAGGGTACGGGGGAGACGTTCGAAAACGTATAAAAGAGTTTTTTGTGGTTCTAGGGACATTTAGAAATATAAATAACTAAAGGTATTAAAATTGGTTGTAATCATTAAACTATAATGTGAGGAGGTTTTAGGTTAGAAATTGTACAATTGTGTTGTTTGAGATGTATAATCTGTTTTCATGTTGGTTTTGTTAGGGTATATTGTGGTTCGGCTTTGGTAAGTAGCTGATGTTTTTGGTGTAAGATCAACGTAGTGGTGGCAGTATCATATGATGAGTGAGATGGTGGTTGGGAATGGTGGTATGTCAGGATAGTACAGAGTTGGGTAGTGTGGGGGTGGTTTTAGTTGAATTTAGGTGTATTGTAGCTATCTAAAACTAATTTACTAACAATAAGAATTTCTCAGAAGGACACCTTTCCAATTAACAGATCATGACGTGAGCAGAAATACTGACATTCACTAAAATGTATAAGATTTAAACAAGTTTCAAACATTACATCAATTCTAGAAACCACGAAGATAGATAATGTTTACATCTAGAAACTATTAACCCCTCAAAAGACTCAAAAACAAATGTACAGACACAAAAGATCGCTACGTTTAAATTCCAAAACACTTACATCTTCCTTAAAGTCTAATAGTACTTTTCTAAATCGACGTATCTCGTATAGTGTACATATTGGTTACGGGCTGGTTGCTGTATATATGCTTTAACCAACTCCTCCACACGAGCAGGATGTGAACAAGGTCAATTTCTTAAACGAGTTCAACAGGTTTGAATTCAGAGTTTTCCTCTCCTAGACCGGTTGCCTACAAGGTTAAAGGAGCGCAAGTCTGCTCTACTGATTTGATCCATAGCTGGAGGTGAGTAGGATTCATAGCTTTCCCAAGGGTATTAGCGCTAAGTAGAAATGCAGTTACACTCCAGGGTTTGAATCTCGGTGCAACGAGTCCATTTCCACAGACTTTACATTACAACCACGCGCTTCTTAGAGTATATTTGTTTTAATGATTCGTGGGTGGCAATTTTAGGGTGTATATGAAAGCAGTCTTTAAACAGGGAAGTTCGTTGCGGCATAATGTTGATCTTCTTGAGTAAAAAAGTGTAGTGTAAGTTTTAATCCTTGATCGCTGATCCACGCCTTAAAGTAGGAGTTAATATCAGGCTGTCATCCTGTCTTGAAATAGAGATTTTGTATAATCCTCATCCTTTGGGTCCGGTCTTTCATCGAGTATTCTGGACAATTTATCAGACTTTATATAGTAAATTAATACATGGTTTGTGCGGTTTTGAATGGCCGGATTTAGACACCGCTATTTTGGAAAAGTCTTATAAATAATAGTCGTGGTCATTAGCAAATATGATGCTAAAAATGACGCCAACATATGTGTTTGGGATTGGTCGGCTTTGTAACGTTTGCTGGTGGTTGCCCTAATTTATTTTCTTATTTAAAAGTACTTGGTTTTCTTTCTTGTGGGTTGCAGGCTGAAAGGAATTAAAGGAGGGAATGGAAGAGAAAAACACGACCGGAATTTTAGGTTGGTCATTTATTCAAATAGGGCATTATGTGTTGCATCTAGAAATTCAAATAGGCATGTGTCTTGCTCTTAACATTTCAAAAGCACTTATGTATTGCATTAGGAATTAAAATAGCATTGTGTTGCTCTTAACATTCAAAAAGCATTATGTATGCATCTAGAATTAAAATAGATTTGTCTTGCTCTTAACATAAAAAGCATTATGTATTGCATCCTAGAATTAAAATAGCATTGTGGTTCTGCTCTTAACAATTAAAAGCATTATGTATTGCACTAGAATTAAAATAGCATTGTGTCCTGCTCTTAACATTAAAAGCATTTATGTATTGCAGTTAGATTATAAATTAGCATTGTGTCCTTGCTCTTACATTCAAAGATATGTATTGCATCTAGAATAAATAAGCATTGTGTTTCTCTTAAACATTCAAAAAGCATTATGTTATTTGCATCTAGATTAAAATAGCATTGTGTCTTGCCTTAATTAAAAAGGCATTATGTTTGATCTAGAATTGAAAATAGCATTGTGTCTTGCTCTTACATTCAAAAAGCATTATGTATTGCATCTAGAATTAAAAAATAGATTGTGTCTTGCTCTTAACATTCAAAAAGCATTATGTATTGCATCTAAGATTAAAATAGCATTGTGTCTTGCTTCTTAACATTCAAAAAGCATTATGTATTGCTCTAGAATTAAAAATCGCATTGTGTTTGCTCTCTTAACATTCAAATCAGCATTATGGTATTGCATCTAGAATTAAAAATAGCATTGTTCTTGTTCTTACATTCAAATAGCATTATGTATTGCATCTAGAATTTAATAATAGCATTGGTGTTTGCTCTTAACATTCAAATAGATTATGTTTGCATCTAATTAAATAGCATTGTGTCTTGCTCTTACATCAAATAGCATTTGTATTGCAATCTAGAATTAAAATAAGCATTGTGGTCTTGCTCTGTAACATTCAATGCTTATGTATTGCATTAGAAGTTAAATAGCATTTGTTTGGGTGCTTAACATTCAAATAGCATTATGTGCTGGCATCTAAATTAAAATACATGTCTTGCTCTAACATTCAAATAGATTATGTTTGCATCTAGAATAAATAGGCATTGTGTCTTGGTCTAACTTCAATAGCATTATGTGCTGCATACTAAAATTAAAAATAGTCATTGTGTCTGGGCTCTTAACATTCTAATGCATTATGTATGTGGATCTTAGAATTAAATAGCAATTGTGTCTGGCTCTTTAACTTCAAATAGCATTATGATGCATGCTAAAATAACCTAGCATTGTGTCTTACCTTACATTCAAATAGCATTTCCTGTGTTGCTCTTAACATTCAAATAGCCATGATGTGTTGCAATCTACTGCTATTTAGTGTAGTATCTACGACTTCCCTTCTTGAGGGTATATCTATTAAATACACCTGCAAGGTCGAATAACTGTGCCAATAGCTTTAGTGAATAGCAGCTGAGGCATCGCTGCCATGTGAATCAGATGAACAAAGTTTCATGTTTTAGCAAACAAGATGGAGTCCACTCACCCTAGATGGTAAGACCTTGATAAATTTTAACCCGTCAACAGACCTAGGTAGTAATATCGCAATCTACAAAAGTGACATCAGTAACACAACATTCGTGAAGAAGAAATTTCTTTCTGTGCCCGACGTAGCGTCTCTTTTCAGCTAAGATCAGAGTTGGAATGACCAAGGGATTCTTGTTGGTAGCAGGAAGGGGCCCTTTTCTGTGCGTATGAGCAGAGGGTACTTCCTGTCTGAGAGCTACTGAAGAGAATTTTTTTAATTTCTTGAAACTTTATTTATCTTAATCCTGACATACCTGCACTCGTAGTTGTTTACAGATTTATATCTTCTATGAATCGAGTAGCTAGTCTAGGAGAAAGAAAGCTCTGAATTCCAACTATTAACCTCCACTTAAAATTGATCTCGTGGTCAAATTCTGCTCGTGCGGAGGGGCTAGTAAATATATCATATATATATTTACCAACCCCTCCACACGAGCAGGATGCGACACAAGTCATTTATTAAGCGTAGTTCAGCAGGTTTGAATTCAGAGTTTTCCTTCTCCTAGAACGGTTGCCTAACCAAGGTTAAATAGCTGGTCTGCCCTACTATTTACCCATGCGGAGGAGAGTAGGATTCGTACCTTTCCAAGAATATTAGCGCTAAAATGAAATGCAATTAACCACGTCAGGATTTGAACTGGGGCGACGAGTCCATTTCCATGACTTTAACCATTACACCAGCGTTTCCTACTAAATATATACATATATAGCCAGTCAGTCAGATAGATAGACAGATAGAACACTGTAGAGCTGCAATGAAAAAAAAAGAATATAAAGAAGAAAAACACTTATATTGGGTTCGCCGTGTCCATTTCCCTCCGACGGTAACCATTACATCACGAGACTCCACTTAAGGAGGGAAGCTAGATCAATAGGCCATTTTTGAATGAGTTAGATTCTCACAGAGTGCACCATAACTTCTAGCCTTGTTGTCACATCTTAACTAACATAGTAAATAACATATCTATCTACATTGATATACAGCCAACGAGCCAGTCAGATAGACAGACAGACGACAGACATTATAGGACGGACAGGTAGATGCATAGACACAGTAAACACGCATAGAAAAACACTTATATTGTCTCGCCGTTTCCATTTCTCTCGACGGTAACCATTACATTCACGAGACCCCACTTAAGGAGGGAAGCTAGATCAAATAGGCCATTTTGAATGAGTTAGATCCTCACAGAGTGCCCATGCTTCTTGCCTTGTGTCACTCTAAACTAAACATAGTAAATAACACCATCTATCTACATAGATTGATATACAGCCAACGAGCCAGTCAGATAGACAGACAGACAGACAGACATATAGAACGGACAGATAGATACATACACCAGTAAACACGCATAAAAAAACACTTATATTGTCTTGGCCGTTTCCATTTCCTCCGACGGTAACCATTACATCACGAGACTCCACTTAAGGGAGGCAAGCTAGATCAATAGGCCATTTTGAATGGTTAGATTCCTCACAGAGTGTACCATACTTCTAGCCTTTGTGTCACATCTAAACTAAACATAGTAAATACACCATCTATCTACATAAGATTTAAATACAGCCAAGAGGCCAGTCAGATAGACAGACAGACATATGGGACGGACAGGTAGATGCATAGACACAGTAAACACGCTAAAAAAAGCCATAGAAAAGTAAAACATTTCTATTGTATTGTTTGTTGATATTTGATAAAAAAATCCTTTGGTGTTAATCAAAACCTTAAGTGCCCTTTACGAGACAGCCAATCGATGGCAAAACTTGAATAGAATCAGTGGATAATAACAGCTTATTGAGTTCTCAATTGCTGCTCCCTAAAAAGGCTTGAAGGAACCTGATTCGCTTGATAACATGACGGATGACTGGAGAGGCCGAAAGACTCTTGATCTTTCCCCTTTTATTTATATAAAATAGAAAGAAATAAACAAAGCGATGTATACAATGATGTTTTGAGTAGTTTTGAAAACTTTGCCTAGATATAATCTAATGATAACACAAACAAAGTGTTCGCCTTGTCGGAGTACAAACGAATAGAAAATTGCTACGACTGTTGTTTGATAAATAAGGTCTCTGATCCTATAAAACACATTTTCAGAATAGACAGAACTCGATATCTTTTTTTATTTTGAAATATCTACCAGTGTGATTTTTTTCTCACTATAGACAAATCGTTATAGCCCCTATTCGGTGACTTTTATCAAGATATTGATTTTATTCATCGTATTTATATTGAAATTTATTGGCAAAAAAAAAAAAAAAAAAAAAAACAACAATGCAAAATGGAAATTAATTTTTGCCACGCTCCTTCGTTAAGCAATGTAAAGAGATTTTTAATCTTCTTTTTTTTTTTTTTTTTTCATAATAGACAGAAAAATAGTTTTGTTGTCAAAAATCAAATAAATGTGTTTTCTTAAAAAAAAAATGTTCTAATTGTTAAATTCGAATTAATTCAAAATATTTAAGTTCCTTCTTTCGGAGGCGTCAAAACTGTTGTTTTGATTGTTGTTGATAATCAAAACAGAACGGGCTTTTTTCACCGAATGATAAAATATAAAACTGAATGCAAAAGAACATTATGTGATTATTTCTTGTTGAAAAAAAATTCTCGTAAACTCTTTACTTTAGAATATTTTGATATATATATATGGACCGGTTAGCTCAGTCGGTAGAGCGTTCGGCTAGAAACCACAAGGTTCCTAGTTCGATACCGGTCCTCGCCAACTCAGCGTATGAGTAGCACAGGGATCTGTGCGGTAAAGTAAGGAGCTGATGGTAGGTGTGGCACTCCACCTCAGATGCTAAAACAATCTCCTTGGTCTAGCGCTATGAAAAGGGGATAGACTCCTCGTTGACTGGCTGATACCGACTTTAGGGCGCCCCGTCCGACTTTTTACATACATATATATAAAACAAACTATATAAAAATCAATAATACCAGAATGTATTTATTAAAACTTGTTTTAAAAAAAACAATGTGGACCGTTGAATTTTCTTTATTTCTGAGTATATATAAAGAGGTTTGTACTTTATTTCTATGTATTAAATGATTTTGACTATAAATTAAATACTCATTGATAAACGAAGTAAATTCAGGGTATATTGTGACGTAAGTTGTGAAATTAATTCAGACATACAGACTCGAATCATTATAATAAAAATGTACAGCCATTGAAATGTGATATTTTGTGCACATTTTCTGCAAAATCTACAGAGAGCACTTGGTGTAAAAATGATTATTTTAGCGTCTGGGGTAAAGCGCCACGCCTAACCTAAACTCCCTCACTTTACCGTACAGATCCTATGCTTCTCATACGCTGAGTTGGTGAGGGACGGTATCCAGGAACCTTGATAATTCCTAGCCGAACCTATACCGAATGAGCTACAATGACAAGCCTCATTTCAAAAATACTGACAAATAATTTTATATAAATTTCAAATGATTTAGTTCCTGCGAGTTGAACTGAGACAAAGAGTTGAAAAATATCGTGTGGCACAGGGATCTGTGCGGTAAAGTAAGGAGCTGATGGTAGGTGTGGCGCTCCACCTCAGATGCTAAAACAATCTCCTTGTCTAGCGCTATTGAAAAGGGGATAGACTCCCTCGTTGACTGGCTGATACCGACTTTAGGCCGCCCCGTCGACTTTTTACTTATATATATATATATATATTTTTTATTATATACATATAAAAAAATTTAATGTTTAAATGTTAAACTCTCGCAGCATGTGAACAAGAAAATGTAACCAAACATTGGGAAAACAAGACTCAATGTGTTCTCACTCCCTCAGCAATGGGTAAAATGTAGGGTGATTGGATTTTTTTAGCTTATAAGGCAATCAGTCGTGAGAAAGGAAACTGAATTTCCGGCCAGCTTTACTTTTAGAAATAAAAGATAAAAAGAAGGAAAGAAAGAAAAAAAAGCGTGTGAGAGTTAAATCAAGATTATCATACTTTTACATATTGAACAAACGTTGTAACAATTAAATTATTATACTGTGGATATCCAGCGATATCGGCTGGAGCTTAAGAATATACCTGCTGCACCTCTGTAGAGGGTTAAGACCACCAATAGGGCCACCGGTTGACATGGGTGGCGACGTGTGATGCTCAAGGACGACATTCTGGTGAATGAGCAGTTCCTGACATGCAACACACCGCTTATGCCTTTACTTGGGCTAGAATGGCTCTCGATCAATCGGCTGGTCACGTCAACTCTAGCACCTATATAATTGTCTCAACTCTATTGTCCTTATGGAGAGCCCCAACATCTTTTATCATATGCATGCTAGAATGCGGTGGCTGAAGGACTTCATGTCTTGGGTATGACGTTAAACTCTATCCGATGGCGAGGTTCCAATTCTAGAGGTCTAGGGAATGTGGGCACCCCTTCATCACCATTGATCCAGATCCACTTTCACCCGCTGTGATAGTACCTGTTAGGGTCCGATCTATGTTGCTGAGGGTATTCTTGTTCTGGGAATGATGTTAAACTCTATCTGATGGTGAAGTTCCAGTTCTGGAGGTCTGGGGGATATGGAGCACCCTTCTATCACCATTGCTCCCAGGTTCACTCTGACCCGGACTGATAATACCAATTAGGGACCCATCTATGTGTTAAATATACATTTTTTTACAAAAAAAATTAAGATAAAAAATGTCTTCTAAATTATCGCTACGGGTAAATAGCAGGGCAGACTGGACGCTTTAACCTTGGTGAGGCAACCAGTCTACGAGAAGTAAACCTCTGAATTCAAAACCGGGTAATCACCGCTAAAAATGACCTTGTGTCACATCCTGCTCGTGCTGAGGGGTTGGTAAATGTGTATATACTGATTTCGAATAATTTTAATGCCTGAGAGTTGAATTAAGACAAAGAAGTGAAAAATATCGTGAAATGATTACACGCAACATATGAACTTTGGAACGAAGTTAATGTAAGCAAACATTGTTTTTTTTTTATTTATTTAAGCAAATTGGTCTAATAGTAAAAAGGTGTCTCCAAACGATAGACACACAAGTCTCTCTTAGTGAAAAGCAATTTATTATAAGAACGGACAATTATTGGCGACTGACATAAATCAGGAAAAGTTGTAAATTTTTGGAAATATGAAGATCGATTATTCCATAAATGAATCGGAGTTATCTTTGTTGATTTTCATAAAAAAAAGTTTTGTTTGTTTAACTGAGTTATAAATAGAAAGAATATTTTTGTTACGGGTGTGTAATTTTGGGATTTTTTTTATTCTTTCAAACTGAATTTATTTTGGCAATTTTCAGAAGAAAATAAAAGAGTGATGAAAAATAACTGGATAAAATCTTTTAGATGCCACACAGACTTGGAGATTAGTAACGAACACTTCGTCTGGAAAGAATGATCAAAATAACAAATATGAGGATAACTGTCGATTATTCCATCAATGAATTAACGTCATCTTTATTGGTTTTCACAAAAAAAGTTTGTAAAACTGAGTTATTAGTAGTTAGAATTTTTTTGTACGCGTGTGTAATTTTGGGATTTTTCTATTACTTTCATTCATTATACATGTTGTAGAAGGTGATGACTGAGGGTCTTAGTGTCCTGAGTATGGCGTTAAACTATCTGATAGCGAGGTTTCAGTTCTGAAGCTCGGGGAATGTGGAGTACCCCTTCTTCACCATTGCTACCAGGTCCACTCTGACCGGGACAGCTAGTACCTGTTGGGGTTCCATCGATGAACGAAATAGAACAATTCGTTTAAAACAAATTTAGTACTCAACAACAACGAATAAAGCAAAAACATCTTCGGGATAAAATGGGTTAACATGCAGTAAAATCCAACTAACCAACCATTCTTTCAAACTGAATTCATTTTGGCAATTTTAAGAAAAATAAAAGAGTTATGAAAAAATCTGAATAAAATCTTTTAGATGTTTCATAGACTTGGAGATAAACATTGAACACATCGACTGGAAAGAACGATCAAAATAACAAACTTGAGAATAACTGTCACAAAAATACATCGTATAATAAATAATCTTCCCATAAAATCAGACGAATTAAAATCTCAGTCATAATGTAATGACCAAAGGTGAAATAACTGTTTGAAGGATTTCGGTAATGGGGAAACTTTTTAACATTTTCATCAGATGAAATTCCCAAACTATAGATAAGGAGCATTCTTGTTGGAAAAACTAAACGAATAAATAGAAATGTCGTATATCAGCACCGGTATGTCGGTTGAGGCTGTAGAATACACCGACTGCAGCGCTATATATTCACCGCCCTGTCGGCTGGGGCGTTAGAATGCACCGACTGCACCTCTGTAGAGGGGTAAGACTCCCCCAATGGGGCCACCTGTTGGCCGTGGGTGGCGACCTGTGAGGCTTAAGGATAGAACCCATGTAGCTGAGCACTCCGATCAATCGGCTGGCTACGTCAAGCCCTAGCACCTATATGATTGCCCCAACCCTACTGCCCTCACGGCAACCCCCAATCCTTCTTATCATATTGGTACTAGAAAGCGGTGGCTGAGGGTCTACATGTCCTGGGAATGACGTTAAACTCTATCTGATGGTTAGGTTCCAGTTCTGGAGGTTTGCGGAATGTGGAGCACCCCTTCATCACCATTGCGCCCTGATCCATTCTGACCCGGAGTGGTAGTACCTGTTAGGGTCCCATCTATAGGTTGAATAGAAAAACATGAGTTCATAAACAAAACTGTATTATGCATTAAGAATGAATTTATTTCACAACTTTGTCGGCATTAAATGACACGCCGAGGTTGATATGCCGTAAAACAAACCAAACCAAACAATCTATATATTCAAACAATATTTGTTAAAAATAATTGAATCCTTATTGTTTTGGAATCTTTTATTATTTTATTGCTGTGATGTATATTTCATGACATACATATGTAATCCCTGTGACTCTAGCGGTTACTCAATTTGAAATGCCTGGTATAGAATAGTATCTATATTTTATTTGGTTTCACTATTAAGACAAGTGTATTTTTAATCATGTCAAAAGAATAACTATCCATTATTTACCTTTAATAATTCTCAGATCATTCTGTGACTTGAAAAGGCCTTTGTTTTTTGTTCAATATGTAACTATCCAATGGAGACCAGAATCGATATGTATTTGCTGAATTGTTATACCCAACATACATGGTCCCATTTAATATGAATTATTTTTTTAAATAGATCTATTTGACACATAAATGGAAGCCTCATAGTCTTTACCACTTCCGGTCAGATTGGACCTGGCAGTGATGTCAAGGAGGGTGTTCTTCAAACTACCTAGATCTCCAAAACTGGACTATTTCTATCATATACAATACGGAGTCCACACAGGCTTCCTTTCTGATTGGATGGGTCTGAGAGCTCTCCGGGGGATAGAGTCAGTATTCTTTAAGCCCTGCCGTCGAGGCGTCTAGAATAGTATGTATATTCTATTTTATTTCAGTATTAATATCTCGTCCATTATTTTCATTTAATATTTATTTTAGATAACACATTCGCAGAGCTTTCTCTTTTACTTGGAATCGCTTTTGTTTTTTTGCTTCAATCTGTGAATATTGGATGAAGACCAGAATCGATACGTATTTGCTGAATTGATATACCCAACATACTTTAGAAAGATTTGAAGGATTAGGGTTCCAAATTGGACCCAAGTGGAAATCTCTCATGATTTATATGGGATTTAGGTACTTCAAACAGAAATCTTGGTATCACCAATCGTTGCATTAATTCTTGTCCATTCTTCTGAAGAAATGACTGAGTGCCAAATCTCCAATACTCTTTCAATCATCTTGGATAAACACATTTTTTTTTTGGTGCCGACATTGACATAGCTTTATTTTCATGTTCTGACATAAACCACGTGACTATGATATTAGCATTCTAAAACTGAATTAAATACACTCGACCACAGCTGCCATTTTCCTATCCGGATATTTTTCCCCAGTTTTCTGCTTTATGAAACCGCTAAAGGGTTATTGACACAAAAAAGGGAGTTTTAGGTTAGAGTCCAAATTCATGCTGATACTGATTGCAGTTACTTTGAACTAATGGTCTTTGAGAAGAAATGAATCCATCTGTTTACCCTCCGGTTGCATATGGCAGATATATTTCCTAGGCCTTGGTTGTCAACTAGACTAGGAGAAGGTTAAATCTGAATTCAAATTCAAGAGCTATATTCACAAAAACAATGCCCTTTCAGAAGAAATGAATCTTTTTACCCTCCGGGCACATATGGCAGATATGTTTCCTAAGCCTTGGTTGTTAACTAGACTAGGAGAAGGTTAAATCTGAATTCAAAACCAAGAGCTTGATTCACAAAAGCAATTGAACTTTATTTTACGCCTCAACCGGGTAGTTATTGCTAGGGTACTCGTGACAAGCATTATCGACACTGGCATTTTTCCAGAATAATACTTTTGGTTTTGGAGAAACTACCAGTCATTAATTTGTTGCATAGTCCTCTTGTCTCGTAGCTTTTATATTTCTTGTTATCTTGTTCTGATAATTCGTGGATTAGTCCACCAAATATTAAAAAGTTGGCCTGAAAACTTGAAAAGATCACAAGTAAAATTGTTAAACAGGAGATGTGTCTTTTGTTTAATTCAACATGTATAAATGAAAAAATGCTGCCCAAACACACACACACACACACACACACACACACACACACACACATAATATATATATATATATATATATATATATATAAGTAAAGTCGTCGGGCGGCCTAAAGTCGGTATCAGCCAGTCAGCGAGGGAGTCTATCCCCTTTTCACTAGCGCTAGACCAAGGTGATTATTTGAGCGTCTGAGGTGGAGCGCCACACCATCAGCTCCTTACTTTACCGCACAGATTCCTGTGCTACTCATACGCTAAGTTGGCGAGGACCGGTATCGAACTAGGAACCTTGTGGTTTCTAGCCGAACGCTCATGTATGTTTGTGCGTTGGTTGGTTGGATTCTATTGCCTTTAGATATTTTATGCCGAACACATTAATTCATTCTCGTTGGGTATTCACTTTTAAACAAATGTTGAAAGTCTATTTAAGCCATAGATGGGACCCTAACAAGTATTACCACTCCCGATAAGAGTGGGCCTGGGAGTAATAACAATAAGTGTGTTATCCAAATTCCACAAAATTCCAGAATTGGAACCTCATCACTAGATACAGTTTAACATCATACCCAGGACATTTTTTTGTGAGTATGATGTGGCTACTGAATGACAATTCTGGACTATTATGCAAGTCCAAAGCCGCGCAATTTTAGCATCTGAGATTTTCCTTAGTATCTATATATATATTTATATATATATATATATATATATATTTATAAATTATATATTCACGCATATTCATGTCTATGAATAAATAATCACGTATAAAATATACATTTACATTTCTCTCTTTTTCTTTACATCATCCTCACATTTACGTAATTCCCTGCTGGAGTCTCTATATCTAACAGACTTATTACATACATTAACACCTACATCTACCTGTCAATATCTATACCTCACATATTAACGCACAAACACGCACACAACCTCATAAAACAAGAACATTAAATAAATCTTTAACCAAAAAAATGCTTCAAACTATGTTCACATGATCTGCTCTCGATAGCCGTGAGATGAAGAAACACTCGACTCTGACATTTTCATTCAAATTCCAATTTATCAATGACTAAAGCAGACAGCTCCCCCCCTCTCCGCCAAATAGCAGCGAGATTTTCTGGGGTTCTGTGTTGGTGCGAGTGACAAGAACTAGCAATTTTATTCTACTCTGACAGTAAGATACCTATCAACACCGGTCCTTGGCACCATGGCATCGTAATATCTAGCAAAATGCCAGGAGGCCGGTCTGGTGACGTCGACTAAATACGAACACATCAGCACATTTTTAGAGCGTTGGCATCGTTACAAAAGCGTCGTCGTCGTCTTCATCATCGTCGTCGTCGCAAATTCGTCAAATCGATCGGGTTTTGAAATACCCACTGATATCTTTGACACTTCGCTTTGTACAAAAAATAATCTGAATACCAAGACAAATATGCAGTGCTGACTTCGCCATACCAGTTTTCAAAATACATCTATTATTATACAAAAGCTGAATGAATCAATGACTGTTTCCCACAGTCTTTTTTCTATTTAGTTCAATGATACAGAATGAATTGTTGGCATTGTTCCCTCTATCAAAGACGATGGTGTAGTGTCCACTTTAAAAAAAATCTGCAACTGCACGAGTGGCTGAACAGACCAATTTTTGAATGGCAATCTCTGGTGCAGTGATTGCAAACAAAGGGTGATACTTGCTAGAGATGCTGTTGTCTCTCCTTCCTTGTGATTCTTTTTTTCTGCGGCGCCCTCGTTCCTCTCTTTTTCACTCATTTTCGTTCATTGTTTGAAGATGAGGCGCCAGGTTGCACGGTCTTCTGCGCAAGCCTTCCATGTGATGGTGTTGATGTGGCATGTCTTCATTTTTCTCTTGCAGACATCTTTAAAGCGCAGGAATGGTCTCCCTACCGGTCATGTGCCCTCTACTAACTCACCATAGAGTAGGTATTTGGGGATGCGGCCTTTTTCCATCCTCCTGAGATGACCAAGCCAACACAGGCGTCTCTCGCAGATGATGGTGGGCATGCTGTTTGGTCGTTCCAGCACGTCTGTGTTAATCACTTTGTCCTGCCAGCAAATGCGTTCAATGACACAGAGTATAAGCTAAAATATTCCTTATTTCTGCGTTGAGTTATGTTTGAAAAAAAAAAACCAACATTTTGATTGGAACCAATTAAGTAAAAAAAAGAACCCTCAATTATTCCCATTCTGCCTGTTACTTACCACCTCTCTATATATATCAATATATATTGATTAACTACCCTTTGTACATTTTAGTTTCTCTATGAGTGTAAAGAGAGAGATTGGAGAGTGTGAGAGAAAGATTAAACTTCCCACTTTATTTGTATGTTAATTTTCATAAGCAGCTAGAAAACTAAAGACTGGTTTATATATAACATATATTCATTTCTTATCAGTGTCGACCCTTCAGTTAAATAATGGACCATACCGTTTTTATTATAAAGAAAGGGGATACAAATATTTCACAGAAAAAATATGATAAGAAAGATAGAGATTAGGGGAAAGATAGAGAGAGGGAATGAGCGAAGATAATTAAAAGACGAAAAGAATGAAAGAAAGAAAAAAGAGTTACATCAAGTTCATTATACTTTTTTACATATTATAATAGTTGCAATAGCTTTTACGTAAACATATCAAACGTTGTAATAAGTACAATATCATACTATCGTATATCCTCCGGTCCTGCTAGTAATAATGTTGTATAGCCGCTTGATTACCGGCTAGTGGACTTCAATAAACAACAGATACGTATGTACAAAAATAGGACTCGTCTTTATTTTCTTCGGTGTGTGGTTGGTGAGGGGCGTAGAGCTTCACAATGAAAATGCCGGGTGGCTGGCGAAGGCGGCGAGTGTTCACAATGAGTGCCCGAGGGTTGTTTGCTGACGGGAGACGCGAGGTTGTCCTCTTGGTTGCTGGCTGGGGTCTCTATCTGTCGGCTCGAACCTTCTGATCTTTATATCGATAAATACTCCTACGCATCTTTATCTTTTGATCTGGCCTTCACAACCGCTAGTATGCCTACGCATTTTTACCTTTTGATGTGATAACGGAAATTTGTTATATATTTCTTTATCTTCTCCCTGCTTCTTTGACCGGAAAACCTCTCTTCCATTTCCCCCCCTTTTTTTAAATATAGATTTTTATATTTCTCTTTGTCTTTTTTCTGGAAGCTTCCTCTTCCGGCGATAATACAACAATAAATTATTTTTCCAAGTGTCTATATATATTTACCAAACACATCGCAAGAGTAGGATGTTACACAAGGTCAATTTCTTAAGCGGAGTTTGAAATTCAGAGTTTTCCGTTTCATACACTAGTCGCCTAATGAAGGTTAAACATCTCGGTCTCTCCTACTATTTACTCATAGCGGAAAGGAGAATAGTTGAATATATACCTTTCCCAATGGTATTTGCACGGTGTGAAAAGTAAACAACTTCGTCCACGATTTGAACTCAGGTCACCCAGCCCATTTCTTACGACGTTAACCATTACACCACGCACCAAATTGTTTGCTGTACAGCTACAATCTTTCCAATAATAACAATAAATGATTTGCCATGCATTTTAATAGTAAGATTCTATTCAATGTATTTAACAATTTATTTTGCAATTTCTCTGAATGTTTGAGATGAGGCTTGATGATTAGTATTAGCACTATTCGGACTATTGTCCCCATCTTCATTGTTATTTGTACAACGTTTGGACACATGGCCTAGTGGATAAGGTAGTTAGGTTAAGACAGTTCTAAGTGACAGTTATCTCTGGATACCGAGTTCAATCCTGAGTAGAGGCAGTTAGAAAAATAATTAACACAACTCCTACCCCAGCTATGGTTAGCGGAATGAGAACAGGATACCCCCGTGGACTAAGTAAAGGGTTAGGTTCAAAGTTCCATGATGGTTCCCGATTACGACAAGAAAGTTCCCGAGTTCGAAAAGAAGGTTCCCGAGTCCGAGAAGGTTCCCGAGTCCGACAAGAAATACCTGAAGAAGAAGGCCGGAGGGCATATCGGCCGAAACGTTGTATAAATAACAATGAAGATGGGGACAATAGTCCGAATAGTGCAGATAATACTAATTATTTTGCAAGTACCCATATCAATATTAGGGAAAAACGGTATAATATTGCGTTACCAAATGTGCTATGAATATATATTGGACTCAGAGGATGGCTTTAACGTGAATAATATTCCTCATATAGAAATATCGGTTTGGTTTGGAGGTTTGTTTTAATAGCATATCAATCATGGTAGGTTATTTAATAATAATGTCTAACAAATAATGTATTTCATAATATATGGCCTGATCATTTAGCATACTGGCTTTAACAAAACCGGGTTTGATAAACAATTACTTGGTGTTATTGATCTCTAGTATTGTTTTATTCTCCAACGTATTAAAATCAATCCTATGAATTATTATATATAGAAACCAATTAAAATCTTATTAAAATAAGTGTAATATTTCTTTGTGTTCTTATTTAATTTCGTTAATCTTTCTAATTCATATATTTCATTACATAAAACATATGTACTTCCATCAGGAGGGCGCATATTCTTGATGGTTTTGATAATTATAGTTTGGCCGATTCGTTTTTCGGTCTTCTTGGTTTTGTCTGTATTTTGAATTGTTTCCCAAAAGCGTCCATCTTAATCGCTGGCATTATTACAAAAAAACGCCATCACGAAATTTCCAGATCAATCTTGTTTCTAATACGGACATCGGAAATGCGCATAATATATAAACTAAGACACTGGGGTCTGCCTAAAAAAAATCAATCAGTCTTTGAGATTGAAGACTTAGTGCCAAGTTGGTGGCAATTCTTACACAATGAAAAGAACGGTTGTTTTTATTAGGTTTATTTGTTCCCAAGATGATGAAAAGCGGTAAAATGCATTTTTTAAACTCTGAGAAACCCCCATATTTATGGTTTCTTTACTGCAAATATTTTCCGTTCCAAGAGCGCGTTGCCAAGGGTTATAGGATGTTCTACTAACCAAAACTCTTTCTGTCATCGAGAATTTCTTTTAACTAGGCTAATTCTTATATCTGACTTCCATTATTTTCTTAATTTATAAGAAACACTCTTTGAGAAATGATACAGTACAATATAATATTATTCAACGTTTCATGTTAATGGCGATAAATAGGACCACGGTACTATTACAATTATCGTTCATCATTTCAGAGTTGCTTTGTTCCTTATGATAAAAGTTTTGGTTTATTTAATTAAATGATATATTGTTACGATTTGGTGGCTATTTTAGGACTGCAGTTGAAAGCAGTTTTACAGTGGAGGTCCTTTGTGACATAAAGTTTGATACTTTCTTGAAGTAGAACGATATAGTATCAGTTTTATTTCTTGTTTCGTTAACTCAGAGTTGGACATGTCTTAAAGTAAAAATTTGTATAATCATTTTTTTGTTGATCTGACCATTTCCTCAACAGTATTATATATATATATATATATATATATATATATATATATATGAGAAATTCTCACGAAATTGATAACGAATAAATGCCCTAATAGGAAAATAGTTCTGTACATAGTTTTGAGGCTACTTAATAGAGAATAAACGTTATCACTTACTGGCTTGGAAAGACCGTCGTGTAAACAAGCAAACGGATTGTCTGTGGGTGGCGAAGCCACCTATGCTGTAGAAAAAAGACTCAACTGGTCCGGCTGATCCCCGTGAATCCGGAGGATGAGAGCTCACGTGTAACAAGTACACAGAATGCATGGGACGAAGTTCCCTGTCCTAATGAACAGGAGACACAACTGGTATGTTAACTCTTACGACTGGAGAGTCTGAGAAAAAATGATTTGATTTGGGTGCTACTACCTTTTATACTATCGGTTGTAACGACACCTTGCTGCCTAAAGAAAAAAACCGTGACAAGGGTGATAATCTACTGTGTTCCATATACAATCAATCTTTCCTCTGGTTTCATGTCCTCCCTCTCTCTTTTTCAGGTTTTGGGATTTCATGTTCCAAAGGTTTTAATTAAAACTCAGCCTTAACATGATCGGGCGATCTGTTTGTGTCTCAAAATCCTCGGTAATTTTCTGTTTTGTTTTTCAGGACATACTCTTGTCTTTGCACCGGCCCGCACGATCAAATGTTAAATATTTCCACAGTTCACAGTAAACACTCTTTCCCACCCAGTCATATCTCTTCTTGTACTCTTTCTGTGCCAGTTTCCAGTATTCACATATGGTCTACTGCTTCCTATCTCAATTTACAAGGCTTATATTTATAATACTCCTCTATCTACATAGTTATTTGTATTATGGAATAGTACTGAACTAATGTTGTATAATTGAAGGATCAGAAAATAGCGGTCCGATTATATTTTCTCTCTTCAGATTTACCCAACTCAGGTAAAAGCATCACTGAAAATTAACATTAAAAGAAAACATTTATTACAATGATATTAAACTAGCAGGACCTGTAGATATACCATAGGATTCGGGCTTGCCATAAGAGCAATATCGTTGGGACAACCAAATATGTGCTCCAGCTTGACGGGACCAGGAGGCGCTTCTCCAACCGACGGTCGAGCCTAAGTAAGGACCAAACTGGAGTGCTGCATGTCATTGACTGATCAGAAACCAAGTTTCTACTCTTAAGCCCCTCCGATCAATCGGCTGGTCACGTCACGCCCTAACCCCTTTTTATCATATGGGTGCTAGAAGGCGGTGGCTGCGGGTCTACATGTCCTGGGAATGACGTTAAACTCTTATCTGATGGTGAGGTTCCAGTTTTGGAGGTTTGGGGAATGTGGAGCATCTCTTCATCACTATTGCTCCCTGGTCCATTCTAACCCGGACTTGTTAGGGTCCCATCTATGGGTTAAATAGAAAAACATGAGTTCATAAACAAAATTGTATTATCCATTAAGAATTGATTTATTTCAAAACTTTATCGGCATTAAAAGACCCACTGAGGTTGATATGCCGTAAAACAAAACAAACCAAACTAAACCAAACTCTTAAGCATCACAAGTCGCCGCACACAGCGAACAGCTGGCCTATTAGGGATGTCTTACACCTCTGCAGAGGTGTAGCCAACAGGGTTATGTTGGGAGTAGTATATTGGAATACAAGATGATAACTTTATATAAAATATGAATAAAGGTTTTCCTAGAAGAATCCACGCGACTTTTTGACCACGCCATGTATATATTAACAAAGACCAACTGCTACACAATTTGTAGGCGAGATGATGGGATTTTCATTTATTGCATCCAACTAACGCAGTTCTTCGAAGAAAAACTATGATTGTTCTTTTCACTTTGCTTTGTCGGTGTTTGTTTAACGAGCTATTGAGGAGCCGGACAACACTGCGCATTGCAAAATTCTTGTCGAGGATATCAGCACTATTTATGAATAATTTAATACATCTTTCTGTCTTTATTACATAACAACTAGATTTAGCGAACCAAGGATTAAACTCACACCTCACACATACAGAAAACAAAACAAACAAAAAAGCCCATTAAAAACAAAAAATAAAAAAACGACAGTGACAAAAACAAGAGATACACTTACCATGAAAATATCCTGAGTGGACGATATTATCAGTGATTTTTGAATACTTGGTCTCTTTCACACCCAGACATAATCCACCTATTTATGGATATTTGCAACAATATATTTGCATCCTCATATGCATTCTTTGCGAAAATTATCATAATACGCCAGAATGATTTTATTTTTGAACAGCAACTTCATTAGTTTTGAAATACAACACACACACACACACACACACACACACACACACACACACACATATATATATATATATATATATATATATGTATGTATATGTATATATATATATATACATTTATTTGATATAGATAATTTAGGGGCTATGTCTATGAGAAAATAGTGCTCAATATCGTGGATACAGCATCTATATCTAAGGGAGGTGTGGATATGGAATCAATGCCAGTTTGGTTATTGAGTTTCTTGCCAATGTGATTTTGAAATCAAACTTGGATTAAAAATCGCATTGGCGAGAAACTGTCTGTTACCAAGCGCTGTTGGCTCCAAATCCATGCTACCCTATCTTATATATATATATATATATATATATATATATATATATATATATATATATATTCCCGGCTGTAGGTAGCTTACAAATGTCTAGCCACATTGAAGAGACTTGATAAATCGAAACACGTGTCTGTGGATGACTCTACTTATACACCCCATCCCCCTAGGGTTGAGCACTCTGGGGAGGATTCCGCCGAGGGCCGCCAACTCAAGCGTAAACGCGACGCTCTCCTATATATACATACAAAGCGATGTGTGTATTAAAACAGTTAAAATCTACTTCGCATTCTGTAAGCTGATGGTTAAGGTGACGGACTGACACCCAACCGATCAGATTTCAATCCCGGCTGTAGGTAGCTTACAAATGTCTAGCCACACTGAAGAGACTTCATAAGTCGAAACACGTGTCTGTGGATGACTCTCTCTCTTTATATATATATATACATATACTCAACCACACACACACACAAACATATATATATATATATGTGTGTGAGTGTGTACGTGTGAGTGTGTGTGTTGACAATATACTTTGCAATATTTAAGTAAACAGTGATCAATATCATTGATGGAGCAATTATATCTAAGTTAAGATGGCGCATACGAAGTCAACGGTGCTTGGTAACTGACAGTTTCCTGCATAGAGAAATATATATATATATATATATATATATATATATATATATATAGTCATTCACAGAAACCGACGTCTCCTCAGTGTGTTTAGACTTTGCAAACTACCCCCGGCTGGGATAAAAACTCGACTGATTTTCCATCAGTCCATCTTCTTAACCACTTTCGCCATGTGTGCGTTTGTAATTCATTATATTTCTTTGGAACATCCTATACCAGCATTCAATGAGTCCTTCTTCATCTGAAGCTACTCTGTCCTTTCTTAAGGAGGGTTCCCAATCTTGTATTTTGGAGGCCAGTGCACAGTTTGCCTTACAATATAATGCCTTGGAGTCTCCTTTGTATCCGTTAGTTTTTGTACCCTATTACTGCATATGTCAGGTATATATATAAGTTGTTCTGAAAGCATTCACGTGACACTCTTACTTCATGAATAGCATACATTAATAATATACATGCATGTGTACAGTGCTCAGGTGCACCACAACACATCAAAGTCTCATGTCTAGTACATAGAACAATGTATTAGTGCCAGGAACATGAATAGTGTACAGTAATAATATACATGTATGTGTACAGTGCACATGTGCACCACAACTCATCAAAGTCTCATGTCTAGTACATAGAATAATGTATTAGTGTCAGGAACATGAATAGCATACATGAGCCACTATCAGTGATCCGGGTTATTTACCATATATACTACTTGAGTATCATCCAATCTTGCATATCGTGCGACCCCTAAATTTGATCTACAAAAGATGACTCTCGCCTGTATCATACGAGTTCCATTTTCCTTAACTCTAAGCTAATACTTGGTTAAAATTTAAACATTCTCAGCATGGCATCCAGTGTCCATGCATAACTGTTGTATATCTCTTTTTGCTGGTCAGCCAAGACTATGTATCCATATATAGGTGTCTTTGGGATAAATTCCCTTATTATTGGTGATTATTTATTTCATTGTGGCTTTCCAGATACAAGGTCAAATATATCTGTATCACGATCAGGTGAGCGAATCATTGCTGTAGTGTATTTGTAGAGCATAATTATAGCGGCAACAGTTTCTTTGGGGAGACCATACACTAGAAGTGTTTGTTCCATATTTCTTCTGTGAATGGAGTAACATTTCTTTGGAAAATTTACAAACAAAAGTGTGGCCTTGAGATTTTTTTCTCGAATTGCTTCAACGAATAATCAAAATCTTAGAAGTTGTGGAGCGATTTCTCCAAAATCTGTTTTAATTTTTCCTAAGCTTGATGTCGGATATGATTCAGAAGCAGGGCATTATAAACCTTTGCAGCTATGGCAGGAAGAGATTTAGCTCTCTAGTTCTCAGTGATTACGATGTTACTTTCCTTCGGGAATAAGAAGATGCAGCCTTTTTTCCATTTCCCTGTGATATGTTTATACTCTGCATTCCATACTCAAAGATGTATTTCCTCAAAGTTCCTTGTTTTCTATACTTCAGGAAGTAATTCGTTGAGGCCAGAGAATTTTCTGCTTTCCAGAACCTCGTCAAGTTCACCATCCCTGAAATGTCCTTCTTCAATCCCTGACTGGTTAGCAACGGTTTCTTGGATATGTTCATCTGTGATTTTAGAAGGGTTTCCAAGCAGATTCTCGGGGTGTTGATGATGATGATGATGATGATGATGATGATGATGATGATTTAAAATACCCTTATATTCCATTAGAAAAGCTAAATAAAATATAACGACATTAATATATATTTAAACAATAATTAAAAAGATGATTAATAAATAAAACAAATTAATATAGAATAAGTCATTAATAAATGGCAAACAAGATGAAGGATAAAATAAGCAACTTAATAAAACAATAAAAAAACAAAGAAAAAACAAAGAAACAAATGCATAGAAAAATAATGTTATCAATCTATATATATATAAATATAGATAAGGAATGTATTTTTAATTTTCCAAATCCAAGACAACTCCGGATAGCTCTGCTAGTATACATATATCTGTGTATATAAATAGGAAAAACAAAGTATTTTGAAAAAAAATGGATTTATTATGTCGACGTTGAAATGTTTCGGTTTTTGTAAAATCTTCAGGAAAATATTTTAAAAGAAGAGAAAAATATTTTTTTATTTTTCAAAAGGTGATGAGTGTTTTTGAACAAAAACGTCTCTTTTTGAAACAATTTGTTTTTCCTATTTCTATATATTGTCGGATTCATTTCCATATTTTAATCCATTATATTTGTATATGTAACTTATCAAGAAACCTGTTTATTTTAAAACAGACTGAAAAGTAAGTAATTCTATGAATCTGTAAATTGAATATTTAGAAATTCCAAGAAAGTTACTAAAATAATTGTGGAACGACCAAAACTTTTTAACGAACATAGCTTAGATAAATACACTGATCCAAATTAAAATATATGATGAGTAAAGATTTAGAATTGTCTATATATGGAAAAGGTGTTAATATCAGTGTTCTCTGCGTGGACAAAACATCTTGTTCGCGTTAAAAGTATTTGTACACTCCCGGTGATGTTGGAATGGTAGTACCTATGAGTTAATAAAAAATTGTTTTTTAATAGAATACCAACCATGAATTAATAAAAAAAATATGTCTTCGGCATAAAATAATACAATAAGGATTCATATGCCGCAAAATCCAACCGAACAAATTCTATCTGATGGTAAGGTTCCAGCTTTGGAGGTTTGGGGAATGTGAAGCACCCCTTCATCACCATTGCTCCCTGGTCCACTTTGACCCTGAGTGGTAGTACCTGTTAGGGTTCCATCTATGGGTTAAATAGAAAAACATGATTTTATAAACAAAACTGTATTATGCATTAAGAATGAATTTATTTCACAACTTTGTCGGCATTAAATGACCCACCGAGGTTGATAAGCCGCAAAACAAAATAAACCAAACCAAACCAACTGAACAACCATCCAGGTGTCTTTAACTATCCCATCTAATCCCTTCTTCCACTATGTGTCACTCGCGGGCAATTCTACTTGACTCTTGAAATCGAACACTTCTTGACTTCCATCAAGTGCTTGACATTTATACGTCTTAGCCCTAAAATAATTTAACAGATGTTCCATCACAGTCACTACGAATGTGGTCTTTATTTATGTATAAAAAATCATTAAACTTAAGAGATAAGTGTCATCGAGAATGCTGAAGATGCGCTCGTTTCTAAAGATTATCATTCAAAACATGGACGAGACTGTTTGAATTTCTCATGGCGCTAATATCCATTGGGAAAGTATGAAACTGAGTATTTTATTTGACGACTTTGGGTAAATAGTAAGGCATACTGGACACTTTAACCTTTAGTAATGGTATTTTGCTACCAACAGCCAAAAATGTCAAATATGATTTTTTTTCGATTCTAAATTTTACACGAGACATTGTTTTGCAAAATAAAAGGCGACACTGTTTATCAATATTCTTGAAATTGTACATTCAATTAGCCTCTTAAACTGCGACCAGGAATTGGTTATTTTCTTCTCCGATCCAGGGAAACGAAAATATACGCGATGATAGTTGACGGAGATGTTTTTCAAAAAGCGTAAAATAAGCAAAAAAGAGCACTCTATCATTAATAGAACAGATAGTCTCACAATGATTTGGATATATAATATGTGAAATTCTGACCATGTTCTAATGTCAGCTTTTTTTCTGAAACTTTTAATTTGAAAAGAACGAAACTCTGAATTCAAATCAATTGTAATCCACTTTAAAACTGGCCTCGTGTCGCATCCTGCAATTGAAATGTGAACGCCAAACAGTAGGTATTTACTCAAACTGTTCTCCATGCGTAGGATGTGACACAAGGTTGCAAGTATGGATTATCCAGCGAGGATTTAACTAGCGATTCAGTAGTAATGGTTCTGCGAGTCAAGCAGTAATATGCACTGAATCAACTTCGTAGACTCATTTTTTCATTGATTGTATAATTTAGTATCAGTGCAATATTTGCATTGGAAATTGATCCTCCTAATAGAAACAACAGTTATATAATAAAAATAAACAAACACCATAATCGTTTTATTTCATTTCCAAGGACATTTTACTCAGGATTTAGATTTAATTTAATCAACGTTAAAACCAATCGTTTTTGGAAAGTGACAGGTATCGGTAGAGGAATCGCAGATATCCGAGCTTTTAGAAGAATTAAATTTATTCTTGTATTTAGAATTGACTTAATATTTAATCTCTTTTTAACTATAATCTCATGAATGTTCTCTTCTCTCAGCCGAACGTTCTTGTAATTTCTGCAATTGAGTAGATGTACCCAAGAAGGCCAGCTTCTGATGAAAGAAAAATAACATTTATTTAATCAAAAGTGAACTTCGAGAATCTGGACATTTGATTAATATTGGATTGTGAAAATTTTAGTATTTTAGATGCTGTTCGATCTCTTGGAATATTTATATGTACTAGCAAGAATATGCGTAATTATTTAAGTTTTAATGTAGTGAAATATATTATCCCTTTTACATATTGTACTAATTTGCAATAACTTTTAGGTAGACATATCAAACGTTATAATAATTAGATTATCATACTGTGCTATATTCACCGGTCGTGCTAGTAAAGATTATTATACTTTTTACATATTGAATTATTGCAATAACTCATTTAATAATTACTAATTTAATAATTTAATAATTAGATTATCATACTGTGGTCTATCCACATGTCCTGCTTGTCAACATTACTATACTTTGTACATATTCAACTGTTTGGCAATAGCTTTTAAGTAAACATTTCAAACGTTATAATAATTAGTTTATCGTACTACGAATAAAAAAATTAAAACGTTTTGTATAGAGACCTGAAAATATCACTAAGGTTGTTAATGATAATTCACTAGAAGGACCTGTGCATATACAATCCACAGGTCCTGCTAGTGAATTATCATTAACAACATGAGTAGATGTAACCAAGAAGGCCAGCATCTGATAAAAGAAAAATAACATTTATTTAATCAAAAGTGAACATTGAGAATCTGGACATTTGATTAATATCGGATTGTGAAAATGTTAGTATTTTAGAAGCTGTTCGAGCTATTGGAATATTTATATGTACTAGCGAGAATATGCGTAATTATTTAAGTTTTAATGTAGTGAAATATATTACTGTAAAGTTGCGCCTTTTTTCCGGGCACTAAAACGATATCTGTAACGTTGTGGTATATGGTCACAGTACCCAAAGCGATATATTCACGGTACTAAAAATGTCTTCTGCACGTGGCGGTCATCTTGTTGATAAAAATTACAACGCGAGAAATATGTAGTCACAACTACTAGCCTTTATTATCGTGCTCATCTCGTGGGTTCGTATCAGAGAGGAGGAAAGGCAGAGAGACAGGGAGAGAGAACTATTAAACTACTGTCATCCCACAAGGGACCAAGAGCACGTCTTAACCCTACGCTGTCTCAAATCGAAAAGAGGCCGGGACCTTTCTTCGTTGTTCCACGTCACCACGTGACTTTCGGTTCCGTCACCACCCGAAAACTTCCGGTTGACACTCAGTTCCCCATTCGCGAGGTCACCCTCCGGTCAAACTGTTTTGTGTTCATTACTCTTTTTAAAACCTTTATCATCTATTTCTTCTTCCTCCTTTTCCAATATAGTAGTTCTAGCTCACAAAAGTCAGGACCTTCATTATCTCGTTACATTACATCAGAAAGACTAAAGACATTAAATATAAACACATATAAAAAGATTACCCTTATTTTGATTGCATTTTAATAGGCTTCTATATAAGATATTTCAAAGAATTAATTTTAATACGGTGGAGAATAAAGAAATAATATTAGAGATCAATAAAACCAAGTAATTATTTATTAAACCCGGTTTTGTTAAAATTGGGTACGCAAATCAACCACACCATATATTATGTAAACCTTTATTTCTTAGTGATATATAAGACACATTTCAGGATTCTAAATGTACTAATAACATGGGCAGGTTTGAGGTAAACCTAACTGATTTTCATATAGAAATCGTTGATGAATAAGATTTATATGTATTAATAATAATGATTTTGACTATGTATTAATAATAATGATTTTGAGTATACATTAGATGCTCATTAATAAACTTAAGCAATTCCTAAGGGTATTGTGAGGTAAGCAGTGGGGTAGTTTCAGTTACACACATAGAGAGGTCGAATCTCCATTAAAATAAGATATGCGCATATGTGCTATATTAGACTCCCCAATTGATTGATTGTTGATTAATTATCGATTCTGAGTCGTGAAGAGATTATATCCACACTAGCAGGACCTATAAACACAACACAGTATGCTATTATTACAACGTTTGATATGTTCACTTTAGAGCTATTGCCAAATAGTTCAATATGGAAAATGTATTATAATCTTGATTTAACTTTCTCACTCTTCTTTTCTTTCTTTCTTTTTCTCGTTTCATTATGTTCGATTGAAACAGATTAGCGTTATCACTTCCGTGCGCTCATTCCCTCTCTCTATGTTTCCCATACACTCTTTTTTATTTCTTTCTTTATTCGTATATTTTTCTGTGTAGCATGTAAAGAGAAAGGAAATGAATCCGACGGTATATATATAGATAAAAAGATATGAAACACACAATATTGTTAAAAATGAATATATTTTATATCGTTTTCATAGCTGATGAGTCCGGATTAATAAACATGCTCTGATGATGATTTTTTATAATCGAAATATTGTTCAATATTAGCTATGAAAAGGATATGAAATATATTCATTTTTAACAATATTGTGTGTTTTCATACCTTTTTTATCTATCTATCTATCTATCTATCTATCTATCTATATATATATATATATATATATATATATATGTGTGTGTGTGTGTGTGTGTGTGTGTGTGTGTGTGTGTGTGTGTGTGTGTTTTTCGCATCTGTGCAATATCAATCTTTGCAATTGATAGATTATCAATTTGTTATTGAATTTAAATAATGAAGTGATTATATTCATCATAATCTTGCCCTAGTAGCAGGGACATCCATGACAATTTCTCGCCAACCGTCTTTATTATACATTGTTCTTGGGAAGTCTTCTCCGCAGCATCCAGTATCCACTCAGAGCTGGTCAATGTAGGCCTTTCCTGGGCGGCCCACACTGGCGTGCCAATATGCTGGTTTCCATACGAGAACGTCACTTAGTCACTTATGAGGTCGTCCCCGCTTATTCGCAGTTTCTAGCACGTCTTGTTCGTCGCACTTGGCTGGTCTGTGTCATAGGTGGCAAATAGTCGTTCAGCTGCTTTCTTGTAGAGTACTGTTTTTAAGATATGTTTGATATCGCACGCAACATACCGAATAATTCTACCTCTGTATTCATATTAAAGAAAATGAATAACATGTGTATTAAAATGCTTACTCTCGCCTGAAAAACTATCCGTAACATACTTAACACGAAATCACTCTAACACATGGCCTTTACATAATTTTGGGCAAGGATGTCGATAAGAAATACATAGGAGAAACTTCCAGAATACTTAAAAAACATATATCAACATTTGAAAGATATGAAATGAGGAAATCCGACCAATTGTCTCTTACAACACATATTCAAAACGAATAATTTAAATTTAAATACTGTCACAATATTAGCTCACATCCAAAACAATATATATATATATATATATATATATATATAGTCATCCACAGACACGTGTTTCGACTTAACAAGTCTCTTCAGTGTGGCTAGACTTTTTGTGGGCTACCTACAGCCGAGATAGAACTCTGATCGATTCAGCAGCAGTCAGACAGCTTAACCGCTCGGCCATCGTCACCCACATAATGCGAAGGGAATTTTAGCTGTTTTAATACACAAATCTATATATATATATATATATATATTATATATATATATATATATATCCATCCGAAGCCGGGTCCATCTCTCCCATACCTTCGTTCAATATTTGGCTAGGGTTGTTCAACGTTTCACCTTTCCTGGGTAAATTAGTTCTAGATAGCTATAAGACAACTGAATTTTACTAACTGCTCCAACACTAACCCATATTCCCTACTGTTCTGACACACGACCCCCATTCACCCTCTCACTTATCTACATACTCTCATCCACTACGTTGAATCTTACTACAAAAACCATCAGCACCCACTTACAAAGCCGAAATTACAATACACCCTAATACAACATAAAACATATTAGACGTCTCAAACAACACACTGTTACAAACTTTACACTAAACCTCAGTCAATAGATTTTAAGGACACTAATTTCAGCCAATTTGAAAATCTCTCGTCTTATATCTACATGCCCTTATGAAACACAACACTCTTTTCACTGTTTCTTGGAACGTCTTTTCGAGAGGCAGCATTTACGCTACACCGGTCTTGGTTACGCCCCCTTTTGTCACCCACAAACTACTATTCTCCCACTTTTCGTTGATCATCCAAACATTTAAAATGAGTTGAAAAATATTGAGTACTAATCAAGAATGAATAAAAATTTTATTTGGCATAAAATTGCCCAACAAATGTTGACATGACTTAAAATCCAACCAACCGACCACCTGAGCAGCCAGGCAGCCATTACAACTCAAAGGTCAGACAGCATACGCGGACTTGGTCAACTTAAACGCCAAAGCCAATTTTGACTATGGCTCGTACGTCAACCTACAGAAATCGCTAGCGGCCTGTCCAAACGATCATCTGAATATGTTTTTGAATTAAGCCCAAACCTGGCATAGGCTTTTTGCCAAAAATAAAATCCTGTCATTATATATTCCATTTTACCGAAGCGTGTTATTCCACGCTCTTGAGGTAAAGGGTCTTGGTAATTGCTGATGACAAGTGGTAAAAACAAAGTGAATGATGTGAGGCCAACGACCTTTAGGGTAACTAGCGGTATGACATAGTTATTGGGCATGGTGGTCATTCTCACCAATAGTTGACTGAACAAAAACGGAAGCAAATAAGTCGCTAACTAGTCTATTAACTAACTAACCTACAGTCGAATTGAAGATCTTCAGAAAAGAGACAGCAAAAAGCACCGAGATTTAGAATACATGATAATAGGAATTTTTCTAGCGCCAGTGTCAATTTGCGAAGTTGTTGCGAAAATGGTTATCAACGTCCACTTTTTTCCACAATTCCTCGTTAGAATTCATCAGAAAAATGGTCAATTTCTGTCTGGACAGGGAAAGAGCTGCAGAAAATATTGTTAACCCTAATACCTCAAGTTTTTTTGTTTAGCTTTATCTCAAAGACCACACAGTGAACTGCGTTACATAAAATTATTAATAGAAATTTTTACACAAATTACATACCTTCAAATATTTGCAAAGATAAGGAGGTCAGTTTTAATGTATTTGGTACCATTTAAAAAAGTTAGAGATTTTCCTTTATCCAAATTGTGCATATATATATATATATATATATATATATATATATATATATAAAGAGAGAGAGAGAGAGAGAGAGAGAGAGAGAGAGAGAGAGAGAGAGAGAGAGAGAGAGAGAGATAAAAGGATGTGAAAACACACAATGCTGTTAAAATGAAAAATATTTTGTATCATATTCATAGCTAATATTGAATATATTTCGATTTATAAAAATCATCATCAGAGCTTGTTTTAAACCGGACTCATCGAGAGAGAAGCTGAAAATAATTTGAATATGATATGAATATGATATAAAATATTTTCATTTTAACAGCATTGTGTGTTTTCATATCCTTTTATCTATACTTATACCGTCGGATTCATTTCCTTACTCTTAACTTATATATATATTGTCAGCAATCACATAACAAACATCATATATTTTTTCAAAATGTTATATTTCATACTGTCGGATTAATTTCCATATATTTTTCATATTTGTCAAATGAAAAAACATTATATCTGGAATTTTACACCTTGAAGACTTTCATATATAAATCTACGGACTTCAACACCACTAGTAAACTTTGGAAACCTAACATCTTTCTTCAAATTACCATGTGGACTTGTATATTGTTAACAGCTGAAATATATATACTATACTATTTTGATACCCACTTTACATTTTTTATATATTTTTACAATTTTTACAATAAACTCTTTTGAGTTTTACCTTGAACTATAATGCTTCTGATTTTTAATTAAAAAAAAAAAAAAATTTATTTTATTTTTATTTTTAAAACAGAACATGCATTTTCAAAAAATTTTCAGCGGTTGATATCAGCGTTCGTTTTGTAAACAGTCTTTTTAACGGATATTTTCTTCTCGTCTATGTCGCTCTTTGATGAAGACCAACTTATCGTTTTGGTCGAAACAAGCTTGTCAGCAATCACATAACAACATCATATGTTTTTTCAAAATGTTATATTTCATATAATATATATATATATATATATATATATATATATATGTGTGTGTGTGTGTGTGTGTGTGTGTGTGAACACTTGTGTGTTTATTTTATGCCAGAGGTCTTTTATTCTTTTTTGTTGGGTATTCATTTCTTTGTAATTCATTTTTCTAACATATTCATAATATTCAGTTTTTGATCAATTTAACCAGGAAGTACAAATCTGGGTCTGAGTGGACATTGGAGTAATGGCAATGAAGAGGTACTCCACATTCCACAGGCTTCTAGAATTGGAATTTCACCACTAAATAGTTTACGTCATACTCAGGATATACCATCGGTACCGCCTTCTAGCACATACATCATAAAAAAGGGTCGGGGGTTGCCATTAGGACAGTAGAGTTGGGACAATCCTATATGTGCTCCGGCTTGACGTAGCCAGCCGATTGATCAGAGAGGACCTCTCCAGCCGCCCTTCTAATATAAGTAAGGCCCAAAGTAGAGTTTTGGATTTCGTAAAATGCTCAGCATCGAAGATTTTACCTCTGAAGAAGTGCAGTCGGTGTATTTCATAGCCCCAGTCGACAGGGCGGATAAAAAGAAGGATTTACGCACTGAATTATTCAATTTACGTTCAATGAAACGTGTTCGAGAGAATTGAGAGAAATATTTGAAAACTAGAAAGATCTGTAGATATACCACAGTATGAGAATATAATTATGACTACGTTTGATATGTTTACTTAAGAGTTGTTGCAAATAGTTCAATATGTAAAATGTTTAATACTCTTGATTTAAAACTCTCTCTCTCTCTCTCTCTCTCTCTCTCTATCTCTCTCTATCTCTCTCTCTCTCTCTCTCTCTCTCTCACTCACTCTTACCTTCCTTTCATCTTTTCATTATGTTTGCTTGAAACAAATTAGCATTATCACTTCCACACGCTCACCCCTCTCTCTCTCTCTTTTCCCAAGTCTCTTCATTATATATTTTTCTGTGTAGCATGTCATTTTTCTTCGCTTTCTTTCGTTTTAATAAAAACGCAATGGTTCATTATTTGGCTGAAGTAACGACACTTATTAGAAATAAGAATCCGGTGGATAAGCATCACCAGATCATCAGGATTTACATTTTTGCATTCCGTCTTTGGCCTCATCCGTCTTGGGCCTCATCCGTCTTGGACTGTCTCATCTTTAAACAGAGGTTGTTGGAAGATCATAACTGTCGTACGATTAAGGAACGCGAGTATTGATATATAACTACATGGGATTTAGAATGCTGTTTGCGTTTTGACGTTGATTTTCTCGAAATCAGAAAAATCAGCCGCCCCCTTTTTTTTTGCAAACGAAAATTGTATAGACCTCATCGATCACGTTATTAGGGGTTCATGCTATTTCACTTGGTAGTGAAGTAGTAAACCAGTAGGTTATGAAGGTGGTGATTCTATCGATCATTACTGGGAGGTTTAGAGATGGCCTGAAGGCATTTTGCAAACATTATGGACTTATTAGGATTCCAAGGAAAACTCTATTCAAATCGCGGCAATATTGAATCCATCAAACATCGTCAATAAAGACGGTGAAGATTGAGTAAACATGATTTCATTTGATCTACTGAGAGAATAGCTTATTACTACCATGAAAATAAGATTACATCATTGTATAATTATAATAAGATAAACTAATTATATTTAATGCAATATAATTCCATATGGATAATATATATCTTTCCAACGACCCTCATATATATATATATATATATATATATATATATATATATATATACATATATATATATATATATATATATTTATATATATATATGTATGTATATATATATATATATAATATATATATATATATATATACGTGTGTGTGTGTGTGTGTGTGTGTGTGTGTGTGTGTGTGTGTTTGTGTGTGTTATATAAGGGTCGTCCGAAATCTTCTAAGCCTTACCCAGAAGGAAGAACCTTTTCCTATAAGACTAGGAAAATTAATTAAGATTTGTCTCAATTTCTGTGCAGGTGAGATGTGTATGTCTAATCGAAAAATGAATAAAACAAATAATAATAATAATAATAATAATAATAATAATAATAATAATAATAATAATAATAATAATAATAATAATAATAATAATAATAAAATGAAAAACTGAACAAATAATAATAATAATAAAATGAAAAAATGAACAAATAATAATAATAAAATGTATAAATAATAATAATAAAATGAAAAAGAAAAAAATAATAATAATAATAAAATGAAAAAATGGACAAATATCTAGACCTTGCCAGAGAACTGAAAATGTTATGGAATATGAAAGTGAAAGTGATACCAATTGTGGTTGGTGCACTTGGAACCAAAAGGATTAGAAAAGGGTTTGGAAAGTTTGGATATCAAAGGAAGGATTGAAACCATTCAGAACACTGCACTGCTACAATCTGCCAGAATACTCAGAAGAGTCCTGGAGACCTGAGGAGACTTGCTGTCACTCAGACTCCAGTGAAAGACCATCAGCTAACACTGATGTGAAAACTCAAAAGAAGTAAATAATAATAATAATAATAATAATAATAATAATAATAATAATAATAATAATAATAATAATTGAAAAAAAACATGACAAAAGTGAAAACCCTTATGAAAAACTAGAAGAATAGAGGGCCCGGATATAGGCATGAAAATTTTCCATGCTAGTGATGGAAGGTGAAGATGTGAAACAATAGACGGAACACAATTACCAAATAAGGAAAATATAAGAACACTTGGAGAAAAGGAGAACTACAAATACCTAGGTATTTTGGAAGCGGACATCAAACAAAACAGAGATGAAAGAAAAAGTTAAAAAAGAATACCTAATAAATTTGATGATTATTTTTTAAAATTAAGATAGTAGAAATTCAAAGGTAACTTGCTGTCACTGAGGCATCATTAACAGTCACGTGATAAACCTTCCGTGGAGATACCACTTGATATAATCTGGGAAAAATTATGCAAATTAGATAATTGCAGTAATAATAATGAATAATAATAATGAGGTGATGGTGGTGGCTTGGGGTTATTGTTTGGGGTAACTAAGTCTGTTTAAATGAATTGATAACGAGGTAGTGTCTGTCAAAATCTAATGCTGGGGTCACTACGGATATCCCTGATTATGGATGATATGAACGCACGTCAGAAACAGGCTGAATACACCTGACATCTATCCGGTAGTTAAACCCACCGAATTGCTGTTCTCGCGTTACGCAAGAACTCCATTCCTCAATAGCCGATACCCAATACGCAACTGACGCACCCGGGTGCTTAGTGCCATCCTCTACCCACCCCGAGTGTCTGACCCGTGTTGACCTCATGGTGTCTGTTTGAAATTGGATTTGATCATCGACTCTTATTATTCATCGTTTTCGTTTCTTATTTCCTTTCTTTTGGTTTCTAAACGTTTTCTTCTGAAGAAAGAAAGAGAGAAAACAAGAAAGATTGATGAAAGAGAAAACAGACAAAGAGAAAAAGAAAAATGGGGGAAAAAAGAAATAGAGAGAAAGAGAAAAAAAAAAGAAAGAATGATGAAAGAAAAAGAAAAAGAAAAAGAAAGAGAGGAGGAAAGAACGATGAAAGAAAAAAAAACAGAAAGAGAGAAGGAAAGGACTATGAAAGAAAAATACAGAAAGAGAGAAGGAAAGAACGATGAAAGTAAAAAACAGAAAGAGAGAAAGAAAGAACGATGAAAGAAAAAAACAGAAAGAGAGAAGGAAAGAACTATGAAAGAAAAATACAGTTACAGAGAGAGAGAGAGAGAGAGAGAGAGAGAGAGAGAGAGAGAGAGAGAGAGAGAGAGAGAGAGAGAAGGAAAGATCGATGCAATATCTGAAAGAAAGAGAGAGGGAGAGAAAGGTGAAATGAGAAAAAAGCTAATAGAAAGAGAAAGAAAGAATGAAAAAACTGACCAAAAGAGATGAAGAAAAAACGATGAAGGAAAAAAACATTAAAGAAAGAAATAGAGGAAGAAAGGAGAATGAAAGCAAAAAACCGAAAGATATAATGGATGGAAAAATAAGGAAAATATGGGTTGATTTTTCTTCTTTCTTTTGTAATATTTTCTGTACCTTTCTTTATTTCACAAACAGATGTTTGGATACATTCATGTCCAACGATCGATGCCAGAAGGTTTAAGTTCGAATCCGGATAAAGTCCAGGATTTTTACATCAAATTTTTCCTCGTCTCCTGAAT
>CM042141.1:43702488-43729988 GCA_023376005.1 Doryteuthis pealeii
TATATATATATAGATTTTTGAAGGCAATTTACATGCAATATGTGTTGAAAATTATATTTATTTAACTTTTTTTTTAATTCTAAATATTTTCGGAAAATAAAATGCCATCATCAGAGTTATTGAAAGTACTAGGTGTTTTTTTGTTTTTTTTATAGTACTTATCCCACGGCGATATTGTAATCATCTGTTGTTTTAAGAAATTGAGGAACGCCGTATTTTTGAAATCTTTTTTTCATTTTCGGTTACTTCCGTGATGTTAAATCGGCTATTTCCGTGATGTTAATTCGGTTCAGCTGCTCCCGCACTCGTGGAGATTGTTCAAAATTCTTTTAATTTTAAGGAGCGAGGCTAAATTTATAGTAAAAAATTAAAAGAATTTCGAACAATAAAAATAAATAAATATAATTTTCAACACATATTGCATTGTAAATTGCCTTCAAAAATCTTTATATTAAACATACACACAATGCTTCAAAGATACTATAAAAAAACCTTTATATATATATATATATATATATATATATATATATATATATATATATATATATATATATATATAAGTAAAGAATAACAAAATACTTACAGGATTAGCATACCATATTAACCGTTGACGGTAAGTCAACGGTTAATATTCATTTTGTTTGAATAAGTGAATTCGTCTAGTGCCGAACTTGAAATATGTATTTCTTTTTCAAAATCTTTTACCATAAGAGATACATTAAGAGATACATTGATTGTTGACCGAGATTTTTGTGACAGAAGTGCTCATATTTCAAACTACAACATAAAATTCTTTTTTTGCAACATCAAGGCGTTCATTTGGAATTCATATCACAGGACTATAAAATTTGAAAAATTTGAAAAAATAAAAAAATTAAAATCTGTTTTCAAATGCCTTTAAAGTAATAAAGAATTCATCATTCGCATCTGATGAGTCGGAATAGTTAGACACTTTGTCTAAGCTCCCTGAAATAGACTATAAAGCTAAATCTCTAAGTATTTTGTTATTTCTTTACTTATATATTTGCTCTGTGACTCTAACTTTAAGAGCACACATTGAGCTCTCAAACTGCGACAGGTTTTTTTTTAAATAAAACCCTCTGTGTCGGAAGGAAGATTTTTTCTCTGGACTTTTCGATTATATATATATATATTATATATTATATATATATATATATATATATATATATATATATGAGAAATGTATATCTTTTTTTATAACTCAAGTAACGCAGACTATGCAAGTATTAAATATTTTTGACTTTTTCTATAGTAGAGATTGCTGTCCGATTCCCTTCTTATATTATACATAAATCTAAAACATAATATCTAGAATTTGATTTAATTCAGTACTAAATAACAAAACACGAACTCGGTTCTTTTTTTTTTAATATATTTCCGTTTCTCGCCAAAGTAATATCAAGAGAAAGTTGAATATTAATACATTCAAGTAAACTTTGCAGTTCAGTACGTTTTAATAACAATATTCAATAATATTCTATAGCATCAATAATCAATCATATTGAGCGTTCGAATTCAATGTGAACAATATACGTTGCGTAACGATGAGTGTGGTTAGAAATGAAACCGGCAAGCCGAGTTCAAATCTTTGACAATGTTGTTTGCATTTCACATACCGATAATACACTTGGGAAAGGTATGAATCAGGGAAGTCTCCGTGGCAAAAAGACTAACGTGCTGGTATGAGACGTCGTTTTCAGCGAGTTTAAACTCCAGGGTAATTAAGAACTTTTGTTTAGTAAATTAGAGTGTCCCAGAAAAAACAGAACCCACAAATTTTGTAATAAAAGTGTTAATTTTAACTAGGGGGGTTAGGGTTAGGGTCAGGGTCAGGTTTAGGATTGGGGTTTGGGTTAGGGTTAGGATTAGGTTTTCGGTTTGGCTTGGGGTTAGGGTTAGGGTTTTGGTTTTTTTTCTGGCTCACCCTATACAGGGTGACCCAGAAAAAACAGAACCCAAATTATTTATTTATTTTCCCATTAAACTAACTAAACTGCTAATACACTTGGGAAAAGGTACGAATTCAACTCTTCTCCCCCACCTGAAATATGGGTAACTAGTAGGGAAGACTGGGTTCTTTAACCTTGGTATAGCAACGAGACTTGGGAAAGGAAAACTTAGACTAAAGAGGCTCTCGTCTCGTTAGTCAAAAATATTTTGAGAGCTCCTCTACTGAGCCATTTACCATTCTATGTTTTACTTCTTTTTCTTCTTTTTTTTGTCTTTATTTAATTCAAATGCATTGTTATTTTCATGTCGATTTCCTTTTGATTTCTTTATTCCATATTTTCTTTGAATTTTCAGTATAGACTTGATTTTCTTTCACTTTCTTTTTCTAATCCTTTCCAATTTGTTGCCTTTATCCACTCTTTATGGTGATGTATTTACTTACTACTACAACTCTAATAACAAGAAAGAAAACAAAAAGGTATCAGTACCGTGGCATATCTTGACGTTGATCGTGAAGCATACAAAACGATGAAAGAAAGTGTGAAAGATTGAGAAAGAAAAAAGAACGAAATATTTTTTTAAAAAAAGGAAAAGAAATACAAAAATATTTTTTAAAAATTAAAAATAAAATAATATAAAAAAATAACTGAAACATTAAAATGGGTGACAAAAATTGAGAAAGAAAATGGACGAAATGCGACAAAAGGACGTTCATGTTCGGGATTAAGATAATGGAAGAAGAAGTAATGGTAGCTGAAGAGACAGTTTGGAGAAATGTTCGTCGTTGGTGACTGGTACATTCTAATTCTTTTTTTTTCTTTTCTCTCCTTGTCAGATTTCTTTCTTTTTCTCATTTATTTCATCTTTTTCTTTTTTTCTCCTTCAAGGTTTCTCCGATTTCTCTTTCTACTCCTTTATTTTTTCTTTATTCATCTCGTCTCACTAATGCCCCCCTTCATTCCTTGTTCGAAGCACTCGTCATTTTGGCCAGTGATTCATGAATCACGCATAACACATACGTCATCTATTAATTCCTTTTACTCAAAGTTTCTCAGCGTTTATTTCGAGATTTTCCATCTTCAATTTCTTCTTCTATTTTTTCTCTCTTCTTTCTTTTCTTTCTCTCTTTTCTTTTTCACTTTCTTTTTTCCTTCCCTTTTCTTCCTTTCATTTTCTTTTATATAATTCTTCCTGTTTTGTTTTTTTCTTTCTTCCTTTTTTCTTTCTTTTTCATTTTTCCTATTTCTTTTTTCTTTTTTTTCATTATTTATATTTTTCTTTTTATTTATTTATTTGTTTTTTTCCTTTTTTTCTTTTTTACTTCTTTCTTTTCTCTTTCTTTCCTTTTTTATTTCTTTTTCCTTCTTTCTTTCAACTCTTTTTCTAAATATTCACATATTTCCCTTATATATCATTTTCTCTTTTTGCGTTTTTGACCTCTTGTGACAGCTCATGTGTTTTAATTGTTAGATAGTTTCATTAGCAGACCATTACTAGTGAGTTTGATTCTAACTGGGTGCCTCATACTTCTGAAATTGTTACTGAAATGTTTATTAAATAACTTCACTTCCTTCGTCTTCTAGCAATTTTCAGCTTTACTTTTCTTTCCATATTTATTCCTTTTTCAATCACTGTCTTTCATTTCAATTTTCTTCTTTTATTTTCTCTTTCTTTTTCTTCTTTTTATATTTTTTCCCCATATTATTGTTCTTTCAACTTTCTACTTTTTCCTTCATTGTTTTCTACTTCTCTCACCTTTTCCCTGCTCTTTCCTCTTCTTTCTTTCTCTCTTACTTTCTTTCTTTCGGTAACATTCATCTGTTACTTTTTTTCTTCTTTTTATATTATTTCTTTCATTTTATTTTTCAGATCTCATTCTTTTTACTTTCTCCTTCATTTCACTGTTTCTTATTTTTCAAACTTTTCCTCTGGTATTTTCTCATCTTTCTATTCTTTCTTTTAGATTCAATTGTTATTTTTCTTTTCTTCTGTTTATATTATTTCTTTCATTTCCTCTTTCACATCTTAATCTTGTTATTTCAAATTACTCCTTCTACACTTTATCTTTTTTTACTTCTCCAGCTTCCTCGTTCGTAGTCATTTCTTTATTCCCTTTCTTCTCTTACATTCAACTGTTCTTTCCACGTTCTTATTCTTAACTTTTTCTGCTCTTTTCTGTTATTTTTTTCTTTCCTAATTTCCTTTTTTTTCTTTCCTTATTTCTTTCCTTTCTTTTTATCGTTTTTTCTTCTTCTCTCACTTCCATATAGAATTCATCTTCTTTCTTTCCTTTTTTTTCTTTCTGTTACATTCTTAACTTTTTCTGCTCTTTTCTGTTGTTTTTGTCTTTTCTAATTTCCTTTTTTCTTTCCTTATTTCCTTCCCTTCTTTTTATCGTCTTTTTTTTCTTCCCTCACTTTCATATAGAATTCATCTTCTTTCTTTCCTTTTTTCTTTCTGTTACATTCAACTGTTTTTCCACGTTTCTTGTTCTTAACTTTTTCTCCTCTTTTCTGTTATTTTTTTCCATTCCTAATTTCCTTTTTTTTCTTTCCTTATTTCCTTTCCTTCTTTTTATCGTTTTTTCTTCTCTCACTTTCATATAGAATTATTCTTCTTTCTTTCCTTTTTTTCTTTCTGTTACATTCAACTGTTATTTCCACATTCTTATTCTTAACCTTTTTTGCTCTTTTCTATTATTTTTATTCTTTCCTAATTTCCTTTTTTTCTTTCCTTATTTCCTTCCCTTCATTTTATCGTTGTTTTCTTTTTCTCACACTTTCATTTAGAATTCATCTTCTTTCTTTCCTTTTTTTCTTTCTGGTACATTCAACTGTTCTTTCCACGTTCTTATTCTCATCGGTATCTGCTTCTCCCACATTCTTAGTCTTCTCTTTCATTCTTCTTTCTTTCCTTTTTTCTTTCTGTTACGTTAAACTGTTCTTTCCCTCCTTCTTCTTCTTGTTCTCTCACTTTCATGTTGTCTTTTGTTTCTTTCTTTCAGTTGCACTCAACTGATATTTTTCTTTCTATCGTTTTCCTGATTTAATCATTAAGCAAATGATTTTGTAGCTTATTCTTTCTTTCTTTCTTTCATTCAGCATTCCTCTTTCGTTATACACAAAATCTATTTTTCGTGTGATTACATTCTATTTTCGGTTCAGGTTCCTTCTCGACATCCCACTTCCCTTTCCCTATATCTACTCTACTTCCTAACATTATTTACTTATATTTCTTCGTATCTCTCTACTTCTCTCTGTATATACATCTCATCTCATCTCTCTCTCTCTCTCTCACTCTCTCTCTGTTTCTCTCTCTTTCTATCTATCTATCTATCTACCTTTCTATCTATCTATCTCTCTATATATCTATCTATCTCTCTGTATATACACCTCTCTCTCTCTCTATCTATCTACCTTTCTATCTATATATCTATCTCTCTGTATATACACTTCTCTCTCCCTACCCAATCTCTCTCTCTCTCTCTCTCTCTGTGTTGTGTGTGTGTGTGTGTGTGTGTGTGTGTGTGTGTGTGTGTGTGTGTGTCTATCAATCTATCTGTTTCTTTGGCCATTTCATTCATTCCTTAATTTACGTCTTGTAAAGCTTTTTTCTAACATTATTTACTCTCTCTCTCTCTCTCTCTTCTCGCCCATCTCTCTCTCTCTCTCTCTCTCTCTCTCTTCTCCTCTCCTCTCTCTCTCTCTCTCTCTCTCCACTCTATTCTTCTCTCTTTTACTCTCACTTTCTTCGGTTATTCATTCATTCCTTAATTTATGTTTTGCAATGTGTCTTTTCTAACCTTATTTACTATCTCTCTTCGAACACATCTCTCTCTCTCTCTCTCTCTCTCTCTCTCTCTCTCTCTCTCTCTCTCTCTTTCTTCTCTTGCTCTTTCTTTCTTTCTTTATTTCATTCATTCCGAAATTTACGTCTTGTAATGCGCTTGTTCTAACATTATTTACTATCTATCTTCTCACCCATATATATATATATATAAAATAAAATAAAATAAAATAAAATATTATAAAATTATTTTATTTTATAAAATATTAACAATGCTTCAAGCAAATTACCAATTACTTTTATATATATATATATATATATTATATATATATATATATATATATATATATATATATATATATCCTCTATTTTCTCTCTCTTCCTTTCTTTATTTCATTCATTCCTTAATTTACATCTTGTAATGCGTGTTTTCTATCATTATTTACTCTCTCTCTCTCTCTTCTCACCCTTCTCTCTCTCTCTCTCTCTCTCTCTTCTCACCCTCTCTCTCTCTCTCTCTTTCCTCTCTTTCTCTCTCTCTTTCTTTCTTTATTTCATTCATTCCTAAATTTACGTCTTATAATGCCTGTTTACGTTTGTTGTATGTCATTTCAATTAATGTATTTCCTTCTTCATGTAATTGCACTTCTTTCATTCTATTTCTTTCTTTTCTATTTGTGTTCCCCATCGCTATTTATGTTTTGTCTATGTGTCATCTATATCTTCATTCCTTTTTACCTCTTATTTTCATTCTAATATGACGTCATGTAATGGAAGTTACGACTGGTTAAACCGTCATCGTTTCCATTTAGAAAGCTCTGTTGCTAGAACTGGTCGACCTGGTCAATTCAATCAAGCTAAAAGGGTTAACTCTAAAAGTAAGGCTCCAAAACCTTATAGAGGGGGGGGGCAAAGGATGAGAGGAGCAGAATATGAGGATGAAGAAGTGAATGAGTGTGATGGAGATGCGAGAGGTAGGCAAATCTTTAGAGATAACGAAGGTTACTCATGATAACTAAAGGAAATAATAATAATAATAATAATAATAATAATAATAATAATAATAATAATAATAATAGACGAATACCTGGACATTGCTAGAGAATTGAAAATATGTGGAATATTAGGGGATAAAGTGATATTAAATGTACTTGGTGCACTTGGAATGGTCCCAAAAGCCTTCGAAAAAAGGCTAGAGGGGTTGGAAATCAAAGAAAGAATTCAGACTATCAAGACAATGGTATTGTTGAAATCAGCTAGAATACTCAGAAAAGTCACTGAGACCTGAGGTGATTTGTTGTCACTCAGACCCAGTGAAGCACTATCAGATAGCACCGATGTGAAAACCTCAGATGGAGTGAAATAATAATCTTATTATAATGGAGATTGTGGGTTTGTCTGTCTGTAACCGAAACTATATTACTATACAAGTCACAATTCCCTTTGTTATTTACATCACATTCTCCATGATATTATTTTTATTTAAACTTCAATTATTAATAAAATTGTTTTACATTATTAAGACTGTTGCCCATATCTACATACTAATAACATGCAATTGCATTTATATATACAACAAAAGAGCGGTTTACAGTGTGAATTGAAAAGCTAATTTGCATATTGATATTAAAAATTTGATTTTAATAAATATATGCTTAGTATTATTGATTTCTAATTGTTTGGTTTTATCTTATTGAATATGAGCAAAAATCTCGGGGATAAATCTTAAAAGAAATCCATTAACAAGAAGAAATGACTGTAATATTATTCTTTACTTCATATTTTAACTAAATAGTTGAATTAGGAAAATTTATCAATGAAATACGGGAGTAACGGAAAATGATGGAAGAGTTAGTTTCAAAGTTGTTCTATTTTTCAATCATACCCCCTCTGTTCCAAATCTTTTTATCTGCATACTTATTCAGTTTCATTAGCCTTTCTAATTTAATACAATATTTTATTATATTAAAACTTAAATACTTGCACCCGGAGGGTGCATATATTTGCTAGTAATAATAATAATAATAATAATAATAATAATAATAATAATAATAAAATATATATATATATATATATAATAATGATAATAATTTTAAAAAATATATATAATAATAATTAAAAAAAAATATATAATAATAATAATAAAATATATATATATAATAATAATAAAAAATATATATATATATAAAAATATATATATATTGATAATAATAATAATAATAATAATAATAATAATAATAATAATAATAATAATAATAAAAAATAATAATAAAAAATAATTTAAAAAAAGAATATCTCAGGAGAACTAGAAAACTTCTAGAAACCAATCTTAACCAGCAGAAATCTGATCAAAGGAATTTATACCTGGGCTGTCTCCATTATAAGATACTCAGGACCATTCTTAAAATGGACAAAAGAAGAACTCAGACAGATTGACCAAAGGACGAGAAAGTTAATGACCATGCACAAGGCTCTTCACCCTAGAGATGATAGAGATAGATTATATGTGTCAAGAAAGGAAGGGGGAAGATGTCTTGCCAACATAGAGGAATGCGTAGAAACCACAATCCAACAACTTGAAGATTACACAAGAAAGAGTAAAGACAAACTATTTATGGCGGCCAACAATAGTAGAAACGGCAGATGGACAAACAGAAAAACGACAAAGACTAGAAAACAAAAATAGGAAGAAAAACAATTATATGGACGCTTCAAACGACAAATAGAAGAGGTTGCACATGAAAAGACTTGGACATGATTAAGAAAGGGAAACCTCAAAAGAGAAATAGAATCACTTATAATTGCTGCACAAAATAATGCCATAAGGACAAATTACATCAAAGCGAAAATTAATAAGACCCAACAAAATAGTAAATGTAGACTTTGCGGTAATAGAGATGAGACTGTAAACCATATACTCTGCGAATGTAGCAAACTAGCACAACGAGAATACAAAACTAGACACGACTGGGTTGGGAAGGTGATCCACTGGGAATTATGCAAAAAATTAAATTTTCTCCACACAACAAAATGGTATATGCATAAACCAGAATCTGTTCTTGAGAACGAAACGCATAAAATTCTCTGGGACTTTGAAATAAAAACGGATCACCTTATCCCAGCAAGAAGACCAGACCTAGCGTTGATAAACAAAAAAGAAAGAACTTATCAACTGGTGGATTTTGCAGTGCCAGCAGATCACAGGGTGAAGCTAAAGGAAAATGAAAAAATGGACAAATACTTGGACCTTGCCAAAGAACTGAAAAAATCATGGAATATGAAAGCGAAAGTGATACCAATTGTAGTTGGTGCAATTGGAAAAGTCCCCAAAAGATTGGAAAGGGGTCTGGACTGTTTGGAAATCAGAGGAAGGATTGAAACCATTCAGAACACTGCACTGCTGCAATCTGCCAGAATACTCAGAAGAGTCCTGGAGACCTGAGGAGACTTGCTGTCGCTCAGACTCCAGTGAAATACCATCAGCTAATGCTGATGTGAAAACTCAAAAAGAGCAAATACTTGGACCTTGCCAGAGAACTGAGAAAACTGTGGAACATGAGGGTGAAGTTCGTGCTGATTGTGATTGGGGCCTTTGGAACAATCCCCAAGGGGTTGGAAAGGAGTCTGGATGAATTAAAAATCGGAGAAAGAATCGGGAGACCATCCAGACTACAGCATTATTGAGATTGGCTGGAATACTCAGAAGAGTCCTGGAGACCTGAGGAGACTTTCTGTCACTCAGCCTCCAGTGAACCACCGGCTTCTGCAGGTGTGAAAAACTCGAATGGATTGAAATAATAATAATAATAATCTGGACCTGTGGATATGTTTAATTAAGAGCTATTGCTGAATAGTTCAATGTATAAAAAACTATAATAATCTTGATTTAAATCTCTCTCACTCCTTTTTTTCTTTCATTCTTTTCATCATGTTCAATAGAAACAGATTAGAGTTATCACTTACACGTGCTCACCCCATCTATCTTTCCACAGCTCTATCTTTCTTTACTATATTGTTTCTGGGCGTATATTTTACTTCCCTCTATTTCTTTATAATAAAAACGGAATGGTCCATTATTTAGCTGAGGAGATGAAATTCATAAGGTATAATTCGGTGGATAAGCAACAAGTGATAATCAGGATTTACAGATTTGGATTTCCGCTACGACGATTTGGGCGGTGTCATTTTTAACCAGAGTGTATTGCAAGATAATAACGATCGTAAAATTTAGGAACACCAGTATTCATATAATAATAATAATCAAAGCGAGAAGAGATAAACCCAACAGAATAGCACGTGTAGAATGTATGGAAACAGACTCAAAGTTTAATTATAAAAGAAGACAATACAGCAAAGTAGCACAAAAGACGTATAAAACTAGACACTACTGGGTGTGAAAAGGGATACTGTTGCATAGGAGTCAAGTTCGAGTTGTAGTAGTAGTCGTTAGTAGTAGTAGACGTCGTTAATTCAGAGAACAACATACAAAAATCGTATAGTCAAAAAGGGGTTGTTTATTTACTTCTAGGCTCATGGGTTCTTTTTCAGAGAGAAGGAGAGTGAGAGAGTAAGGTTAAGCTATTCTATCGTAAATCATGTTCATGCGTGCTCTTCGTTGCTACCCTAGATATCTCACGACGGGGCCCCAACAAACGCGTCCGACCCTCCTTGGGTTCAGCGAAAAAGAGACCCAATTTTCTTTACTTCCGTTTGTGGTCCTGGAGGTCACATCCACTTCTGCTCCTCCGCAGAATCTGGGACTTTCATTTTTATTTTTAACTCTAGTCAATGGTCGATCAAAGGCTGGCCACCAGTTGAGTGTTTACCCTTCCAAACTTTAACCTCTTTTTGTTCTTATTTCTTTTTCTTCTCTTTCTCCAGAAATCCGATTACCGTTTTTTTCAATCCCCAAATTCCCCGTAGACCATAATTACGCGACAGATACAATAGGAACTGTGCAAGAAATTAGATGTTGATTATATTACCAAATCGTACATGCACAAACCTGACTCCATTCTAGATTTTTCAGACGCATAAAATTCTCTGGGATTTTGAGATAAAAATGCTTCCCGTCTAGAATATCAGGGCTAATTAACAAGTAAAAAAGAACTTGTCACCTTGTGGATTTTGCTATTCTGACCGATCACTGAGTGAAAATGATGGAAATCGAAAATATAGACTAATACTTGAACTTTGCCAGAGAACTAAAAATACAAAAACATTGGTGAACGTGTGAGTAAAGATGATACTAAATGTAGTTGGTGTCCTTGAAAGTCGATAAAAGATAGTCAGAATTGGAAATCAAAGGAGGAGTCTAGCCCATCCAAACAAAGGCATTGTTAAAATCAGCTAGAATACTCAAAAGACTCCTGGACACCACTAACTAGTGTCAAAACCTTGCAAGGAGTGAAATAATAGAAAATAATGAGATTGTTTATCACATTAGTAAATGTTTGAAGATAAATAAAACTTTATTAGAATAAGGATTCTGTGTGTCTGTCTGTAACCGAAACTACGTCACTGCTTACAGCACCATACCTTCAGAAATTGCGTATGTTTTTCAATATGTTTTTAATTTAGAGTCAATGACCTTAATACATAGAATAAATCATATTTATTAACAATACCTCTTTGAAAATCTGAGTTTGATTTTCCTCAAAACAGCAAACGTTATTACTGCCTTTAAAATTCTGCATTTTGTCTTATATATCCTAAGAAATAAAGGTTTACATGATATATAGTTTTTTTTTGAGGATATGTGCTTAATTGAAGTCATACCTAATTTTTGAAAATTAATTATTTAATAATTAATGAATTTAGGCGGGCATATATATTCAAATGTAAGGCTAAACAGATCGAGAAAATGTCAATCCCTGAATCTACATTTCGACCTATTTCTCGATCTGTTTAACCTTACATTTGAACATATATGCCCGCCTAAATTCATTAATTATTAACTAACTAATTTTCAAAAATTAGATATGACTTCAATTAAGCACATATTCTCCAAAAATTGTCGGCTAAAAGCCATATCAAATAAACACAATGATTATTTACGTACTTTCATGATATATAGTGTGTTAATTTGCATACTGATTTTAACAAAACCGGGTTTAATAAATAATCATTTGTTTAGAACCTAAATACTTCTGCCGGGAGAGCACATTTTTTGCTAGTTAATTTTAAAATGATTTGAGCCAATTATTTTTACAGCGGCCATTTTGTAAGCCAGTTGGTTTCGATCCCGTAAACAAGTGGTAAGAGCATGTATGTTTTTGATAACAAGGTACTTTTGGGAGTCAGTTCGATCTGTTGAATGGTTAGGGTTATTAGTCCAGTCATAGAGGACATTGATGACATATTTCCTTTTCACTAGATGATTCACTACCGTAGCTTTTTTGAATAACATTCAATGTAAATATTTTATGAACTCTGTTGTATCTGGGTCAGTGTTATAGAAAACCATCCACTGAGTTCAATATTCATTAATTTGTCTTACAGAAGATGATGCACTATTTTCTCGGTTGAAACGTCTAAACAACTTATGTACAATGGAGTGTCCCAAATACTACTTTTCCAAACAGTGACTAAAATTATATATAATTATATATATATATAATATATATATATATATGTGTGTGTGTGTGTGTGTGTGTGTGTGTTGTGTGTGTCATCCGCAGACACTTGTTTCGACTTATCAAGTCTCTTCAGAGTGACTAGACATTCTTGATCTACTTACAGCCGGGATAGAAACTCGATCGATTCAGCTTCAGACCATACCTTCCCTCTACATGCATTAACATCATTTTCTGTTGAAATTATATATATATATATATATATATATATATATATATATATATATATATATATATTATATTCGTTTCTGAAGATAAAGTTTTCTTTGAAATCGATAAGACAAAAAATAACATCTTTTTGTTCTTATTTTTTACACGCATTGTAATTGCCTTCACATTACTAATATATTATAACCTACTTAACAATGCTTCAAGCAAATTACCAATTACTTTTATATATATATATATATATATATATATATATATATATATATATATAACCCGAATTAAATCGAATTTAACCACACACACACAATAACACTACTCCATAAGCAAATATGATCTACTAAATAGAATCCACAACCTATGTGTATGTGTAAAACACATATGTAGGAACACAAATAAGCACCCAAAACACACAAACTGAACCTAACCAAGCAAATACATATAGACAAATTATATAATATTAAATATAGAACAGACCAAGATACATACATACATACATATATTACATACATAGGAACTGACTGGGGTAGATAGATAGATAGATAAAAATGAAAAGAATAAGATAGATAGATATGTACAGAATAAGATAGATAGATAGATATATAGATAGACAAATGAAAAAACAGAGATAGATAGATATAAACACATCGAAATAGATAGATAGATTCATAGATCCATATATAGATAGATACGAACAAACACAGAGGGATATATAGTTAAATAGATTGATAAATATGAACAGACTGAGATAGATAGATAGATAGATAGACATAAACACACTGAAATAAATAGATAGATAGATTGCTATATCATTAAAAAAAATGTATGTATGTATATGTATATATATATATATATATATATATATATATATATAGATAGATAGATAGATAGATATCAACTTACTAAAACAGATAGATAGATAGATAGATAGATAGATAGATAGATAGATATCAATTGAATGAAATAGATATATAGATATGAACAGACTGAAATAGATAGATAGATATAAACAGACTGAAATAGATGGATAAATGGATATAAACAGACTGAGATAGTTATAAACAAAGTAAGATAGATAGATACATAAATAGATAGAAAGATAGTTATGAATAGACTTAAATTTAATTCTTAATTCAACTCTTAAGTATATATATATATGTACACATATACACACCGAGTACAACCGTATACATACGCACGCACACACACACACACACACACACAAGGTAAACATAGACACATATACGTAGGCACACACATACACACACCCAAAAAGTATAAATTTAAGTAGAAAAACATAGAATGTCTTCGGAACAAAGAACAAAAAACAAATTACAAACACACACACACTTGATATATCAAATGAACATTTGATGAACTTTATCAAGACAACCCAATTAGAAAAGTAATAAAAATAAGAAAAGTTAAAAGCTATAAAAATTCAGCTAATGACTTTATTGGTAAGCCACCCAAAAGCAGGAACACCTGCTTGAGGGACTAGTGTTAAAGATGAAATTCCATTCCACCCCCATAAAAAAAGGGAAAGAGAGGGTGAAGTGCTCATGTGTATGTATATATATACACATACATGTAAGAATTCATTTTCATATTATCAACCAAAGCCTGAAGAAGGTACCAGAAGATCTGAAACACGTGTTGCACATGTAAAACAAAAAGAATTAAAAAAAATTTTTCTGAGAACAAAATACATTTTGCGGACCTTCCTTTTTTATAAAATATTGAATTTTCTCCCGTTGGAACCAGAACAACACTTTATATATATATATATATATATATATATATATATATATATATAATATATATATATATAATATATATATATAGTTTCAACAAAATGTGATGTTAATACATGTATAGGGGAGGCATTGTCTACCATGAACAGATTAACAGTCATATGGAAATCCTATATAACTGACGAGTTAAAGCGATAATTCTTCCAAGCAGTAGTATCAGTGCTACTGTATGGCTGCAACACTTGGAACCTAACGAAGCGCCTTGATATTAAGTTAGATGGAAGATGCTTAAGAATGCTCCATACAATATTAAACAAATCCTCCAAACAAACCATCACACAAACCACCCGAGATAGACTAACGAGACATTCTGAACACAGTGGGAAAAGCAAGTACGAAAAGTTACGTTAGCCTGTGGAAACCAGTACATGGGTCCGTCAATGTGGGTCGCCCAACAATAATCTACATTGACCAGATCTGTCCGGATACTTGATGTTGCGCAGTGGACCTCCTAAGGGCAATGAAAGTTTGGATCGATTGACGAGAAATTGTCATGGATGTCCGTGCTAATGGCGAGACACGATAATGATGATTATCTGAAATGTGAGGATTTTTCGTATGCGTCAAGAATTAAATGGCAAAGTTATATAGAAATAAATGTACTTAACGTTTTTGAAACGTAAAAGAACAAAAATAAAACAAGTAAACACTCAAAATTACAGACTCAACTTCTTAGTCCGGACCATTTATAGAAATGACAGTAACCTAAAACTTCTTAATATAGCACATTGTATTCGACAACTTCCCGTTTGGAAAGACTAATGATTTTGTAATCAATTTTAATATAATGTATAGAAAGTTCATATTTACAAACCCCTCCATACAATCAAAATATGAATTGAGATTTTTCCTTCTCCTATACTGGAAGCGCGTTGTCAAATGGTTAGAGTCATAGGAAATGGACTTGTCGACCCGAGTTCAATTCCTCGACGAGGCTGTTTGCATTTTCACTTAGCGCTAATACCCTTGGGAAAGGTATGCATCTAATTCTCCCTCCAGCTATGGGCAAATAACAGGGCAGACTGGGCTCTTTAGCCCTGGCTAGGTAACCAGTATCGGAGAAGGAAAACTCTGAATTCAAACCTGTTAAACTCCGCTTAAGAAATTAACCTTGTGTCACATCCTGCTCGTGCGGAGAGGTTGGTAAATATATATACTGGAAATATAAAAACAAATTTGTAATAAGATTATCTATATTTCATATGAAACGGGACTATTTTTGATATTTTCTGCTGGAAATTCTAGGTGTACTATATGGCCTCGAATAGGCTTGGCCATTTATTTACACAATTTTTATTTCATTTTTTTTATCTTATCTATCTAGTGTGGTATCTATTAAGTGTAACATCTATTATCTAGATGTAAATACAAAATAAATAATTCATTTACATTGTTACACAGAAGTTACGTCACTGTTTACATCACAATATCCTCAGGAATTGCGTAAGCTTATCAAGGAACATTTAATTTATAGTCAGAATCATTAATATATAGAATAAATCTTTGGTTTGGCCTAATAACAACCCATGTTATAAGTGATATATAAGACACATTGCAGGATTTTAGATTTACCTAATAAATTGTGTGGTTAATTTGCATATTGGTTTTAACAAAACCGGGTTTAATAAAAAATTACTTGGTGTTATTGATCTCTAATATTATTGTTTTTTTTCTCTCCAACGCATTAAAATGAATACTATGATTGATTTTATATAGAAACCAATTAGATATAATTAAGATAAGTATTATTCTTATATGTGTTCTTACTTGATTTCGTTAGTGTTGTGGGGTTTTAAGGGGTCAAATAAGAACAAAACAACGGGTAACAAATGTAGGAAAATGTATTAACAAAAGAGTAGACAATTACAGTACAGAGAAGTGGGAATTACGTCTGTCAAATAGAGTTATGAGCTGACTCGCATTGGCTTACTCTCAAGCCATAATTGTCACTGTTACTTATAGTAACCGTCGGTGCATTCCATTAGTCTATAGGGTATATCACCTATAACAGTTAGTCTTTTTAATTCAATACGCCCTGAGGGTGTATATTATTGCTAGTAAGCCCGGAAGACGCATATTCCTTTAAAACTTTACATTTTTATCACTTTTCAATAAGATTGCATTAGAGAAATGCAATCTTATTGAAAAGTGATAAAAATGTAAAGTTTTAAATAAACTAAATGTTTATCTGGTTGAATTCAAATTGAAATATCGGTGTCGTTTCTGATTGCGAGGTTCGTGCCCAAGTGTCGGCCCTTTAAGAAAGTAAGTTGTATTTATCGTCAGTGACAACCAATATCTCACAGTATCTCACGTTTTCTTTTATTCATTCTTTGTTGCCTATTCAAATAAGATTTTAGGAAAACACCTATTTTAAACATTATTTTTATAATTACCGAAATTTACGCGAAAATTTGACTGTTAATTGATTTTTCTTAGAATTTTTAAAAAAGCCGTTAGTCATAACTTGTTTTTTTTTTGTTTTTTTTTTGGGGGGGGGGCTACGTTAAATTTAGTTACTGGCAAAAGAGCCTAAAATGCGTTTTTGACAAAATGACTTTTAGCCCCCCTCCCCCCCGAAAATAATCTTACCAAAAATCAGGGAATTGTCGGATTTTAATGAAATTTTCAGTATTTTTTTTTTCATCAACGAATGATCTTTATAATGCATTATTTATTTTATTTCAAAACTCTCTCATATTTTTCACGTCAATTAATTTTGACCGCCCCCCCCCCTTATGTTGTTGCTAGTCTAGGTAATAAATTAAAATAATTCATAATGAATTATTTCATTTTTTGTGATGCATGTCATCATATCATTTTTATTCTATTGAGTAAATATTTTTTTCCTTAAGCCACTCAACTTTCTCGACAGATATGACCGGTAACTAAACCTTAACCCGCCTGCATTAAACGTTTACGCTCTTGTAATCGTATAGACATAGATCTCCACTCAGCATTGATATGCAGAGTGTGGTTACAGTGAGGTGATTTGGTTGTTTGATTTGTTTTAAGGCATACCAACCTCAGTGGGTCATTTAATGCCGATACAGTTTTGAAATAAATCAATTCTTAATAGATAATACATTTTTTTATGAATACATTTTTCTATTTAACCCATAGATGGGACCCTAACAGATACTACCACTCCGGGTCAGAGTGGACCAGGGAGCAATGGTGATGAAGGGGTGCTCCACATTCCCCAAACCTCCAAAACTGGAACCTCACCATCAGATAGAGTTTAACGTCATTCCCAGGACATGTAGACCCGCAGCCACCGCCTTCTAGCACCATATGATAAAAAGGGTTTGGGGCTTGCCATAAGGGCAAACAGGGTTGGGAAAATCAATAGGTGCTAGGGCTTGACGTGACCAGCCGATTGATCGGAGGGGGCTCTCCGACCGCACGTCTAGCCCAAGATAGGGCCAAAGTGGAGTATTGCATGTCATGAACTGCTCATCCACCTGGGCTCTATCCTTAAGCATCACGGGTCGCCACCCACGATCAACAGGTGGCCCCATTGGGGGAGTCTTACCCCTCTGCAGAGGGGCAGTCGGTGCATTCTAACGCCCCAGCCGACAGGGCGGACAGTGAGTTGAGTCATGGTCATAGACAGACTGCTTACAGGTACGACTATTAATAAGTCTGATATACAATAGGTGATACACTATTCTCTAATGTCTAAAACACTGACCATAAATTATTTACCGCCCAGATTCGACCTGATAGTCCGTGAATCACCCAGACGGATGGAGAAGAACGTGAAGCGTCTTTGTTGCATTTTGGCTTCATGTAGTCATTAACGAGAACAAGATTAGCGCGGTAAATATCTCAAGCAAGTAAATTTAAGTGACCGCCATTGAATGGTAGTTTGCATGCGAGTCACGGAGATCATTGTTAGTGAGTTCGATCCTTTACTAAGTATTTCGCAATTGTGATGTTCTGCTAGACCGATCGCGGCTTGCTAAATGTCTTCATGCATCATTAGGTCTCCTCTGCAATGCTATAGCTGACTAGATCTTTTGTATTTGAGCAGTCGAAAAGGCGTATATATATATATATATATATATATATATATATATATATATATATATATATACGTAGTGTGTGTGTGTGTGTGTGTGTGTGTGTGTGAGTGTGTGAGTATTCAGATATTTACGCATGTACATATATATATGAGTGCATGTGTGTGTATTCCAACACATATACGTTTATATAATATATATATATATATATATATATATATATATATATATGCGTGTGTGTATGTGTGTGTGAAATTATTCAGATACATCGGCATGTACATATATATATATATGTGTGTGCATATTCAAAAACTTACGTTTATATATATATATATATATATATATATATATGTGTGTGTGTGTGTGTGTGTGTGTGTGTGTGTGTGAGTATTCAGATATATACACATGTACACCTGTACATATGTGTGTGTGTGTGAGTATTCAGATATATACACATGTACATATGTGTATATATATATGCGATATATATATATATATACATATATATAATATATAATATATATATATATATATATATATATATATATATATATATGTGTGTGTGGTGTGTGTGTGTGTGTGTGTGTGGTGTGTGAATCAAATAGTAAGCAATGAAAGACGTAATCAAAGTATAAATATTCATTTCATTGTCCGAAAACTTCCCTGTAACTATGTTAAGTAAAAGTCAAAGAAAATGATCGAATGTCTCGGTCAGCTATTATCTCCAGAACAGATAATGCTCGATACCAACTAAGTGGCGCATGCAACACGACTAAAATTATTCGCTGAAATTTGTTTTAGTGTTCATCCCTCGTCCTAAATCTTGTGTAGAGAATTTTTTTCAGAATTTCCTATGAAAGAAGTGTGCCTCTATTTTATTGAGGAGCGTGGTACAATGATTAGAGTCGTTGGAAATGGACTAGTAGAACCGAATTCAAATCATGCATGGGGCTGTTTACATTTCACATAACGCTAATACACTCGAGAAAGGTATGTATCTAACTATTACCCATCCAGCTATAAGTAAATAGTTGGGCAGACTGGGCTCTTTCAGTAAGTAGGTAACCAGTCTAGGAGAAGGAAAACTCGGAATTCAAATATGTTCAAACTCCCCTAAAGAAATTGACCTTGTGCCAATCTGTCTGTAACTGAAACTACGCCATTGCTTATGTCACAGTACTCAAAAGCGTTAATGCACAGAATAAAATACAACCATATATTATATGTTTTATTTATCATTTTTAAATATTCAATATTAATATTAATAAAATAAATAAAAGCAATTCTTTATAATTCAACGTTTTACCCATTTCCATTGTAATAATGAGAATTTAAATTTTTTTAAATATATAAATTAATTTAAAGTTGTATTATTTTAAACGGAGAACATATTTTCAAAATTTCTAATCAATTAAAAAAAATATTTTTTATTCTCACCATTTTTCAGTAACAAGAAGTTAACTAAAAAAATTACAAATAAATAGACACCTACGATTTTGTGTAAATTCGTTGTGTACAATATTCAAGATAATTATTTCACTAATAATTAAGAGATGCATGCAACATTTTATTTGAGAGCAAAGTTTTTATTTAAAATTGTTTTATTTTTTTCAGCCTTTAATAAATTCGGGGATTTTACTTATGATACAAACTTTCTGATATTGATTTTTAACGCACACCTCGCGGACAATATCTTAAAAAGTAATTTTTACACCGTCAGGCGGGTGTTTATTTTTTTGCTAGAAAAATTTAATGAGAAATTCACCTGCTTTTTCTGGAATTTTGAGACCATCATAAGTGATGCTTCTTATAAGATTTAACTGCATTCCATCATCTTTAACTGCACCAATGCGATATCTGATCATAGAAATATGATGTTTCTATGTTTGTTTTGTTGGGTTAGTTGGATCTTACAGCATGTAAACACTCGTTGGGTTATTTTATGCTGAACACATTCATTCTTGTCAATTTTTGTCAAACTATTTTTTCTAATTGGCCCATAGATGGGACCCTGGCAGATATTACCACTCTGAGCGATCGTTGGCCTGGGAGTAACGGTGACGATGGAGTATTCCACAATACCCAGAGCTCCAGAATTTGAACCTCACCATCAGATAGATTTTAATGTCATACCTAGGACACTAAACCCTCAGCCACCACCTTCTAGCATACATATGATGAAAAGGATTAGTGGTTTGCCATATGAGTAATAAGATTGGAACAATCATATAGGTGCTAGGGCTTGGCGTGACCTGCCGATTGATCGAGGGGGTCTCTCCAACCGTCCGTCTTGACTAAGTAAGGGCAAAAGTGGAGTGTTACAGAAGATCATTTGGAATGAAAGGGCCAAAGTGGAGTCTTGCATGCCATGGACTGTTCCATCCTTAAGCAACATAGGTTACCACGCACGACCAACAGGTGAGCCAGTCGGTGTGTGGGGTGGTCTTATAGGGAATACGAAATGAGGAGATGAAGAGAAATAAAAAGACACAACTGTTTCGAAGTATAGAGGAAGACTTTATTGATTCGACCGTTAACTCTGAACGCTAGAGTCCAGACGCTCAGAACTTTATATTTATTCATTTAATTTTGATTTAATCTAATTTTATTTAAATCCCCACAATCTTGCCACTTTGCAGAGGTACAGTCAGTGTATTCTAAAGCCTCAGTTGACAGGAGCTGGTATGTTTGTTTTATACACATACATATCCGACACAACCATAAACATAGACACATGTACATAGACACACACACAAACGAACACACGCACATACACACATACAGAAGCACAAACACACACAAAAAGTAAACATAGACACATATACATAAACGGAAACACGCACACACGAACACACACAAGCACAAAACACACTAAAAAATTAAAGCAGAAAAATTCTTTAGAACAAAAAAATATATTACAAACAGACACATATGACATATCAAATTGACACCTGATAAACTACATCAGAAGAACACTAATATGAACAAATAACCATAAAAGTTTCGAAAACCCTAAATTTAAAAGTTTATTATCCAGCCACCCAGGAACAAAAACATCTGCTAAAAAACACAGATGTTAAAAATGAAATTCCTCTATACTCCACTCCCAGCTAACAGAAAGGGAGGGGTTAGAAACTTATATATATATATATATAATATATATATATATAATATATATATATATATATGCATGTACAAGTTCATATTCATATGATTAATCAATACCTGAAGAAGATATCAGATCTGAAACAGGTGTCGCAAATGTAAGATAAACATTTTTTTTTTTTAAACATAATCCATTTTGCGGACTTTCTTTTTATTAAAATGTTACTATATATTTATAATATATATATAATATATATATATATATATATATATATATATATATGAGGTGAGGTAAAAGTAAAAATGAACAAAAATAATGACTCAAACAAGTTGAACTAGGAGAGAAATATTTCGTTCTTCTTGAGAAGAACGAAATATTTATCTCCTACTTCTACATGTTTTAGTCATTATTTTTGTCCATTTTTCCTTTTACCTCACCTCATACTGTCGCATTTTACTCCAACCATCCTAAATTCATATATATATATATATATATATATACACAACAAAGTCCATCTTCAAAACCCTGCCCATCAACGCAAAAAACAACCATATAACCTACGTAACATCCTCACTGCATCCAGAAAACATTTACATAATACCGTACAGAAAGGTAACAAAAGATGCAACAAGCCTAGCTGCCAAATTTGCAGCCATATACACACGGAAACCGAAATAAAAATACCACACACGAACATAACAATCCATCCCCCACACCTAACATGCGATAGCGCTAACATCATTTATTACATATACTGCACACAATGCACAAATAGCGGATATGTGAGAGAAACATCAACATCTTTTAGACTAAGATTAAATAACTACAAATCCACAATAAAACTCAAATCTCCGCATAGTACAATAGCACTTCACTTTAATACCCTACCACACAACCTTACACACCTCAAATGCATTCTAATAGAACACGCATTTCCAACAACGCAATCTCGAAAACAAGCAGAAACTAAATGGATTCTAAAATTACAAACTCACGTGAGGGGACTGAACGCTGACATCGAAATACTCCGTTATCATAATTATTTACAGACGCTGCCGCTGTCAATAACAACAGAGACAAAAGATCCGTTGAACAGGAACAACAGTCATTTGATAAAGGGTATCTAACGAACCCGAAAATTTATGATAAAAAATAATGAAAAAAAAAAAAGTGAATCCAATACTCCATAACATCGAGTTCATTCATTTATTTTTAGATGCTTCGTAATAACGCCCAACTTAAAAAAGCATATATATATATATATATATATATATATATATATATATATATATATATATATATTATTGAATTAGAAGTATAAAGCTATTGATAATTCTAACTCCAGTACTCGTATAGTATTCCAGCATAATTGAGAGAGCACACCGTTTCGATAAAATCATCATTGGGAGAGCTTGTGTGCTAAGAATTAATTTTGTAAACTGTTTTTCTTGTTAACAATTCTAGTAAAAAAAAATCGTGCATGGGTATTAGAAGATTAAATATTATTATAGTCTATTTATCACTTTCTCTCATAGCGTGACTCAAGTCAAATGCTGAGGACTAATGTAGGTAGGTAGTCTCAATGGCATTTATATAGAGATGTTTTCGCATGTTTCTACGTCTGCTAGTCATTGCTGAAAATTCTCATTACCTTCTTCATTTTCTAATTCTTTATTCTATTGAATATTTTGTAAATGGCTTCGAGGTTGACCTCTGGTTTTGAAGAAGTTCTTTCAAGTTTAATATTTCAACTCCTACGCCACAATTTGGTTCTGTCCAATCAAGACCCTTTGTATTATATTATTTCGGTTTGTCTGGAAATACAGTGACTAAGATTTCTATAATATTTCGTGTTGTCTTTATTGCTACAGCTATGTGAATGCGTATATATTGGATTTTATGTGTAAGTGCTTGTGTGCATGTGTGTGTGCCTGTACCTGTTCGTATCTGCGTCAAGATTTGTAATTTTATTGGTACAGATATGTGTATGCGTATATATGGGATGTTATGTGCAAGTGCTTGTGTGTGTGTGTGTGTGTGTGTGTGCGTGTGTGTGTGCGCGCCTGTGCCTGTTTGTATCTGTATAAAGGCAAACTGCGTCAAGATCTGCAATTTTATTGGTACATATATGTGTTATGGCTATATATGGGATTTTATGTACAAGTGCTGTGTGGTTGTTGTTGTTTTTGTGTGTGTGTGTGTTGTGCTTGTGTCTTTTAGTATCTGTATAAAGGCAAATTGCGTCAAGATTTGCAATTTTATTGGTACATATATGTTTATGCGTATATATAGATTTTATGTGCAAGTGTTTGTTTGTTTGTTTGTGTGTGTGGTGTGTGTGTGTGTGTTGTGTGTGGTGTGTGTGCCTGTGCTTTTTAGTATCTGTATAAAGCAAACTGCGTCAAGATTTGCAATTTATTGTTACAGCTATGTGCATGCGTATATATGGGATTTTATGTGCAAGTGTTTGTGTTTGTGTGTGTTGTGTGTTTGTGTTGTGTGTGTTGTGTGTGTGTGTGTGTGTGTGTGTGTGTGTGTGCTGTTTGCATCTGTATAAAGGCAAACTTCGTCAAGATTTGCAATTTTATTGATACAGATATGTGTATGCGATACATAGAATTTATGTGCAGGTTTGTTGTGTTGTTTGTTTGGTGTGTGTGTGTGTGTGTGTGCCTGTCTGCCTTTAGTATCTGTATAAAGGCAAACTGCGTCAATATTTGCAATTTTATTGGTACAGCTATGTGTATTGCGTATGTATGGATTATATGTGCAAGTTTTGTAAGTGTGTATATGTCTGTTGTGTGTTTTTTTATATGTGTGCGCTGTTCGTATCTGGATAAAAGCAATCTGCGTCAGGAATTGCAATTTTATGGTACAAGCTATATGTATGCGTATGTATGTGCTTTATATACACGGGTGTATGTACATGAGTGTGTGTGTGTTTATTTGTGTTGGGGTGTGTGTGTGATTGTCAGATGTTGCTACGTGAAGTGCCTGTTCATATCTGTGTAAAAGCAAATTGCCGTCAATAACTGCAATTGTATTGGTACAGCTATGTGTATGCATATTGTATGGGATTTTATGTCACGTGTGTATTGTGCATGTATGTGTGTGTGTGTGTGTGTGTGTGATTGTGTGGAGGTGTGTGTTACTTGTGCCTGGGCGCGTATCTGTATGAAGGCAAACTGCCGTCAAGAATTTAAAATCTTTATAGATTTTCATTTTGATGAAAATCAATAAAATTCCTAATCACACTATCATTTCGGCTGTTGCTATCATCTCACCATCTCTATTTTTATTTCTCTTCATTTTACCTTCTTTCTCTTTCTCTCTATCTCTGTCTCTCTCACCCTCTCTCTCTCTCCCTCTCTCTCTCTCTCTCTCTCTCTCACACACACACACACACACCACACACACCACACACACACCCTCTCTTCACAAACACTCATACATACTCTCTCTACCTCTTTCTCTCTAAAATACACACGCACACACATGTTAAATTACATCTAATGCTGAAGCCTCCCTCCTCCGATCAAACGGCTGGTCATGTCAAGGCCTAGCACCTATATGATTGTCCTAACTCTTTTGCCCCTATGGCAAACCCTCAGTCTTTTTTATCATATACATATTAGAAGGTGGAGGCTGAGGGTCTTAGTGCCCTGTGCATGACGTTAAACTGTATCTAGTGGTGAAGTTCCAAATATGGAGATTTGAGATATGGTGAGTGTCCTTTCATCCAATACTCCCAGATCCACTCTGACCCAGAGTAGTAATACCTATTAGGGTCCCGTCAATGGGTTAACGAGATAAAAAAAACTGAGTTTAAAAAATTGAATACCCAAACAGGATGAATTAAACAAAATGTATTCCGTATAAAATAACCCAACAAGGGGTATTGTTCATATTTCCCACTTGTATGGACTGGCACAAGGCCTCGTTTTAAGTGGGCCCACCCACAAGCCGAAGCTCATGGTGAAAGAACAAATATTGCGTCGATCTCCTCGGCATTACCCTCAATGGGCCGCCTCAGGCGCTGGGCAATAACCCCACCCTGTCCCCAAGGGGCAGGGTATTGCCTGGGGTAGCCCCTGGGATCGACGCTATTATTTGTACTTTAACCTGGTGCAGTGACCGAAGCACACTGGACCCCAACCGAGCCGGGTTTAAGAGTGTAAGGGTCAAAGCATAAATACTACACTGATCCCTCCCTTCCAACCAAGGTAAAATAAAAATAACACAACAAGGTTGACATGCCGTAAAATCTAAGTAACTAACCAACCAAGCAACATAAGAAATATCAGCTTCATAAGAAAATATGAAATATATCAATATTTAAATCTCCTTCATGTTATGTTGATCTATATTTTAACGTAAATTATTTTTAATCTAACGTAAAAGAAAAAAATGCTTCACTCTAAAACAAAAAAAAAAAAAAAACAAAAAAAACAAGAAGCAGATGATATCCTGCAAAAACTCTTACATATGCAGCCGACACAGATGATCTTATGCTTCTAGCAAATACACCTGTCGAATCACTACTGTATATTCTGTAGCAGGCAGCAATAGACATTGGCCTCCACACGAACTCAGATAAAACAGAGATCACATATTTTGAACAAGATGAAGCCGTCTTTATATTGAAATGAAAGCTTCTGAAATTAGTACCCCATTTCACATTGCTAGATAGCTGTATCTTATCTACTGAAAGCGATGTCAATATACGCATCAAAAGGCATGGACTGTTATTGACAAATTATCGATCATATGCAAATCTTACTTCTCAGATAAGATGAAGCTATAGCCGTATCAGTAGTACTATATGCCAGAACCACTTGGAGAAAGTATAAACAGGAACTAAACAATGATGCTACATGCTCTCTTGAACAGTTGCACATACACTTAGCTTCAATCTCACACACCTCAAAGTAAAATGAACACATGATCGGCACTGTTGGAGAAGTAAGGACGAACTTAAACATGACGTTTTCTGGTTCACACCTACACGTGTCCACTCTAGAATTGGCCAACCAACAAAAACTTACATATAACTGCTCGGTACAGATACTGGATGCCTTACGGAGTACTTACCAGGTGCGATGACGGGGATGAATTTGCACAACGGTCGCAAAATTAAAGCGGAAAGTTTTTGGGAGCTACCCCATGACAGTTTAACTACAGTCTATGAATGAACTTTTTGCGAATTGGGTTACGATTTAGTAGTTTGGGGATTAGGGTTGTTTTTAATTACTTATTGCTTAAAAAACAATAAAAATCCAAAATTACTATAATTACATTATCATTACAAACATTGACATTAATTATTGAACTAAAACGGTAGACACATTAGTCTCAGTTGTTTGCGTTAGTATTGCAATGTATAATTTCAATTAAACTTGGTTTAAAAAAGAAATATTTTCAACATTAAATGTATAGTAATTTTGGGTTTTTTGTTGTTTATTTTTAAACAATATGTAATTAAAAAAAAACAACCTTAATCCCCAAATCCCTAAATCGTAACCCAATTAGCAAAAAGTTCATTCATAGATTGTAGTTTAAACTGTCATGAGGGACCCCCAAAAAAACTTCCCGTTTTAACTTTGTGACCGTTGTGCAAGTTTCAGCCGATGACTGATAGAGTAACAGGTAGCCAGAAAATGGCATGGAATTCGTCTAGCCATCACGACTTGGGGATGATGAAGACATAAAAAATTGGATGATTCTCAGATAGGTAATACAATAATTTTCTCCTCTTATTTTTCTATTTATTTGGATTACTAGTAAGTGTTGATCATATCTGAAGACGGCTGAGGTTCTCCAGAAGTTTAGGAGCAGATTATGGTTGATGGTAGGTGTGATGTTCTAGGTCAGGTAAACAATCTCCCTGGTCAAGCACTAGTGAAAAGTGGATAGACTTCCTCGTTTTTCGGTTGATACCGTCAATAGGCCACTCTGCCAACGTTACTTATATTTCTAATATCTAAATGTTCCGCATATC
>CM042141.1:43733793-43743793 GCA_023376005.1 Doryteuthis pealeii
ATATGGTGCTATATAAACTCCCCAAATTGATTGATATTGATTATATTATCATTTTGAGGCCGATGAAGAGATTATATCCGCACTTTAGAGCTATTGCCAAATAGTTCAATATGAAAAATGTATTATTATCTTGATTAACTCTCTCACTCTTCTTTTCTTTCTTTCTTTTTCTCGTTTCATTATATTCGCTTGAAACAGATTAGCGTTATCACTTCCGTGCGCTCATTCCCTCTCTCTATCTTTCCCATACTCTGTTTTTTTCTTTCTTTCTTTTTTCGTATATTTTTCTGTGTGGCATGTTCTTTTTCTTCTCTTGTTTTCCTTTGTAATAAAAAACGGAATGGTCCATTATTTAGCTGAGGTGACAGCATTCATAAGAAATAAGAATTCGGAGAACATTTTTAACCAGAGGGTGTTGTATCATATTTATATATAATATATATATATAATATAATATTATATATATATGAATAAAGAGAAAGTAAATATATATATTATATATATATATATATATATATATATTATATATATATATATATAATATTTATTATATTTGAATAAAGAGAAAGTAAATGAATCTGACGGTTATATATATAGATAAAAAGGTATGAACACACAATATATTAAGAATGAATATATTTTATATCATTTTCATAGCTGATGAGTCCGCATTAATAAACATGCTCGGATGATAATTTGTTATAATCGAAATATTGTTCAAAATTATCTATGAAAATGTTATAAAATATATTCATTTTTAACAAATTGTGTGTTTTCATACCTTTTGATCTATCTTTCTATCTATCTATACACACACACACACACACACACACACACACACATATATATATATATATATATATATATATATGTGTGTGTGTGTATGTGTGTGTGTGTGTGTGTTCGCATCTGTGCAATATCAATCTTTGCAATTGATCGATTATCAATCTGTTATTGAATTTAAATAATGAAGTGATTATATTCATCATTATCTCGCGCTAGTAGCAGGGACATCCATGGCAATCTCTCGCCAACCGTCTTTATTATACATTGTTCTTGGGAAGTCTTCTCTGCAGCATCCAGTATCCACTCAGAGCTGGTCAATGTAGGCCTTTCCTGGGCGGCCCACACTGGCGTGCCAATATGCTGGTTTCCATATGAGAACGTCACTTATGAGGTCGTCTCCTCTTATTCGCAGTTTCTAGCATGGCTTGTTCGTCGCACTCGGCAGGTCTGTGTCATAGATGGCAAATGTTCGTTCAGCTGCTTTCTTGTAGAGTACTGTTTCTACGATCTGTTTAATATCGCACGCAGCATACCGAATAATTCTTCCTCTGTCTTCATATTAAAGAAAATAAATAACCTGGGTATTAAAATAATTACTCTCGCCTGAAAAACATACTTAACACGAAATCACTCTAACACATGGCGTTTACATGGTTTTGGGCAAGGATTTCGATAATAAATGCATAGGAGAAACTTCCAGAATACTTAAAAAACATATATGAACACTTGAAAGATATGAAATGAGGAAATCCGACCAGTTGTCTCTTACAACACATATCCAAAACTAATAATTTTAATTTAAATAGTGTCACAATATTAGCTCACATCCAGAAGAATTATATATATATATATATATATATATATATATATATATATATATATATATATATATATTCTATTATTATACTAAAGCAGAGCAAATACAACTTTGCAAGCTAAAGGCTTTTTTCTATGCTTACTAATGATTTAAAAACTATCTTAGTATATTATCTTATCATTAATCTAATCATTGTTTCAAAAAAATCCCACTTTATTTGCTTCTAATCATCGTAATTTACAATTAAGTCAATGACCGACCAATCTCTGTCATAAGTATAGTTTATTTCTCTCACCCTCTCTCAATACATGTAGAATAGAGTATAAAATGAGGAGAAAAAACATCAGCAGTGGCTGACTGTTTTACCTCTCTTCCTCTCTCTCTCTCTCTCTCTCTCTCTCTCTCTCTCTATATATATATATATATATATATATATATATATATATATATATATATATATATCTACATAAATTTATCGAGGGAAGCCTAAATGCTTTTTTAACAAAATTACTTTAGCCCCCCCCCCCAACAGAAAATTATTTACCAAAATCAGGGAATTATCGGATTTTAATGAAATTTTTCAGTGTTTATTTATCAATGAATGATTTTTTATAAAGCATTATTTATTTTATTTCAAAACTTTCTCATTTTTTTCAGGTCACGTGATTTTGACCCTCCTTATGTTGGGGGCGTAACATTTTTTGCGAGTTGGTCATTTTCGGTACTAATTACAGTATAAATAAAGAAATAAAAGACCAAAGTTATGAATAGCAACAACAACATAAATTTTTACGGTGGCTTTTCTATGAGAAAATAAGTACCAAAAATCGAAAAATAAAATATAAAAAAACAATATATAATCAATTTTTTGGAGATTTCGTTTTTACTCATTTCGATAATTATTTAATTATCTTATAAAAGAAAAAAATATACATCGATATTTTTTCTGCTTAAAAAGGGTGCTAAATTTTCAATAGAGTTTTACTTCAAAACTTATTACATTTTGTATCTAAAATAAGGTTTGCATTAGATAGATATTTATTTCTAGAAACTACAAATATAACATTTTAAACTTAACACCAGGGTTTTCATATTTTAAATGAATTTTATATATTAATTATTTATAGCAAAAATACTAAATTCAAGTTTTCAAATAGAATAACTGATGCGTTATAAGATTCATTAGTTGATAAATCAATACTGAAAATTTCATTAAAATCGGATAATTCCCTGATTTTTGGTAATTTATCAAGGGAAGCCTAAAAAAAATAAAAAGCAATCGCGAATGTTATATTAAATTTGTAAAAAAGCCATTTTAAGCCTTTTTAAACCAGAATCTCAGACCGAAAGCGATAGAAATTGACCGAAAAATCGTTTTAAATGTTTTTTAAAAAAAATTGTATCTGTTATGATATTTTTCTTTTTTTAATGATAGTCAAAAATTTGACCTTAAATAATAGATATAAGTAATTCTAATTCGTTTTTAAAACAAAAGATCTGTCACGAGCAGACTAATTATGGGCCATCCTACTATTATCTTATAAAAGAAAAAATATACATCAATATTTTTTTCTGTTCAAAAGGAAGGGGTCCTAAATTTTCAATATAATGTTTTTAAAAAAATTATTAGATAACAATAATAAACCAAAGTAGTTATTAAATAGATATTTCTTTTTAGAATCTAAAAATAGGAAATTTGAAACTTAAAATTAGGCGTTTCATATTGTAAATGAATTCTAAATATTAATTTACCATAGCGGAAATACCTAATTAAGTCAGAAAGTTTTGAAATAAGATAACTGATGCATTATAAAATTCAATTATTGATAAATCAACTCTGAAAATTTCATTAAAATTGGAAAATTCCCTGATTTATTTTACATTATTGTGATTTTTTAACAATATTACCAGAGCTCAATGGGTGACCCAGCGGGTCACGGGTTTTCTAGTATATACATATACATATATATATATATATTATATAATATAATATATATATATCCAAGGCCGGGTCCATCTCTCCCATACCATCGTTCAATATTTGGCCAGGGTTGTTCAACGTTTCACCTTTCCTGGGTAAATTAGTTCTAGATAGCTCCAAGACAACTGAATTTAACTAACTGTTCCCACACTAACCCATTTTCTCTACTGTTCTGACACACGAAAACCCCACCCACCCTCTCACTTATCTACATACTCTCGCCCACTACGTTGAATCTTACTACAAAAACCATCATCACCCACTTACAAAGCCGAAATCACAATATACCCTAATACAACATAAAAGAGATTAGACGTCTCAAACAACACACTGTTACAAACTTTACACTAAACCTCAGTCAATAGATTGTAAGGACACTAATTTCAGCCAATTTGAAAATCTCTCGTCTTATATCTACATGCCCTTAGGAAACACAACACTCTTTTCACTGTTTTTTGGAACGTCTTTTCGAGAGGCAGCATTTACGCTACACCGGTCTTGGTTACGCCCCCTTTTGTCACCCACAAACTACTATTCTCCCACTTTTCGTTGATCATCCAAACATTTAAAATGAGTTGAAAAATATTGAGTACTAATCAAGAATGAATAAAAATTTTATTTGGCATAAGATTGCCCAACAAATGTTGACATGACTTAAAATCCAACCAACCGACCACCTGAGCAGCAAGGCAGCCATTACAACTCAAAGGTCAGACAGCATACGCGGACTTGGTCAACTTAAATGCCAAAGCCAATTTTGACTATGGCTAGTACGTCAACCTACAGAAATCGCTAGCGGCCTGTCCAAACGATCATCTGAATATGTTTTTGAATTAAGCCCAAACCTGACATAGGCTTTTTGCCAAAAATAAAATCCTGTCATTACATATTCCATTTTACCGAAGCGTGTTATTCCACGCTCTTGTGGTTAAGGGTCTTGGTAATTGCTGATGACAAGTGGTAAAAACAAAGTGAATGATGTGAGGCCAACGACCTTTAGGGTAACTAGCGGTATGTCGTAGTTATCGGGCAGGGCGGTCATTCTCACCAATAGTTGACTGAACAAAAACGGAAGCAAATAAGTCGCAAACTAGTCTATTAACAAACTAACCTACAGTCGAATTGAAGATCTTCAGAAAAGAGACAGCAAAAAGCACCGAGATTTAGAATACATGATGATAGGAATTTTTCTAGCGCCAGTGCCAATTTGCGAAGTTGTTGCGAAAATGGTTATCAACGTCCACTTTTTTCCACAATTCCTCGTTAGAATTCATCAGAAAAATGGTCAATTTCTGTCTGGACAGGGAAAGAGCTGCAGAAAATATTGTTAACCCTAATACCTCAAGTTTTTTGTTTAGCTTTATCTCAAAGACCACACAGTGAACTGCGTTACATAAAATTATTAATAGAAATTTTTACACAAATTACATACCTTCAAATATTTGCAAAGATAAGGAGGTCAGTTTTAATGTATTTGGTACCATTTAAAAAAGTTAGAGATTTTCCTTTATCCAAATTGTGCATATTATATTATATATATATATATATATATATATATATATATATATATATATATATATATATATAGAGAGAGAGAGAGAGAGAGAGAGAGAGATAAAAGGATATGAAAACACACAATGCTGTTAAAATGAAAATATTTTGTATCATATTCATAGCTAATATTGAATAATATTTCGATTTATAAAAAGCATCATCAGAGCTTGTTTTTAAACCGGACTCATCGAGAGAGAAGCTGAAAATAATTTGAATATGATATGAATATGATATAAAATATTTTCATTTTAACAGCATTGTGTGTTTTCATATCCTTTTATCTATACTTATACCGTCGGATTCATTTCCTTACTCTTAACTTATATATATATTGTCAGCAATCACATAACAAAACATCATATATTTTTTTCAAAATGTATATTTCATACTGTCGGATTAATTTCCATATATTTTTCATATTTGTCAAATGAAAAAACATTATATCTGGAATTTTACACCTTGAAGACTTTCATATATAAATCTACGGACTTCAACACCACTAGTAAACTTTGGAAACCTAACATCTTTCTTCAAATTACCATGTGGACTTGTATATTGTTAACAGCTGAAATATATATACTATACTATTTTGATACCCACTTTACATTTTTATATATTTTTACAATTTTTACAATAAACTCTTTTGAGTTTTACCTTGAACTATAATGCTTCTGATTTTTAATTAAAAAAAAAAAAAAATTATTTTATTTTTATTTTTAAAACAGAACATGCATTTTCAAAAAATTTTCAGCGGTTGATATCAGCGTTCGTTTTGTAAACAGTCTTTTTAACGGATATTTTCTTCTCGTCTATGTCGCTCTTTGATGAAGACCAACTTATCGTTTTGGTCGAAACAAGCTTGTCAGTAATCACATAACAAACATCATATGTTTTTTCAAAATGTTATATTTCATATATATATATATATAATATATATATATATATATATATGTGTGTGTGTGTGTGTGTGTGTGTGTGTGTGTGTGTGTGAACACTTGTGAGTTTATTTTATGCCAGAGGTCTTTTATTCTTTTTTGTTGGGTATTCATTTCTTTGTAATTCATTTTACAAACATATTCATAATATTCAGTTTTTGATCAATTTAACCAGGAAGTACAAATCTGGGTCTGAGTGGACATTGGAGTAATGGCAATGAAGAGGTACTCCACATTCCACAGGCTTCTAGAATTGGAATTTCACCACTAAATAGTTTACGTCATACTCAGGATATACCATCGGTACCGCCTTCTAGCACATACATCATAAAAAGGGTCAGTGGTTGCCATTAGGACAGTAGAGTTCGGACAGTCCTACATGTGCTCGGGCTTGACGTAGCCAGCCGATTGATCAGAGAGGACCTCTCCAACCGCTCTTCTAACATAAGTAAAGCCCAAAGTAGAGTTTTGGATTTCATAAACTGCTCAGCATCGAAGATTTTACCTCTGAAGAAGTGCAGTCGGTGTATTTCATAGGCCCAGTCGACAGGGCGGATAAAAAGAAGGATTTACGCACTGATTTATTAAATTTACGTTCAATGAAATGTGTTCGAAGTTGAGAGAAATATTTGAAAACTAGAAAAATCAGTAGATATACCACAGTATGAGAATGTAATTATGACAACGTTTGATATGTTTACTTAAGAGTTGTTGCAAATAGTTCAATATGTATAATGTATAATACTCTTGATTTAAAACTCTCTCTCACTCTCACTCATTCATTATGTTAGCTTGAAACAGATTAGCATTATCACTTCCACGCGCTCACCCACTCTCCTTTTTCCCAAGTCTCTTCATTATATATTTTTCTGTGTAGCATGTCATTTTTCTTCGCTTTCTTTCGTTTTAATAAAAACGCAATGGTTCATTATTTTGCTGAAGTAACGACACTTATTAGAAATAAGAATCCGGCGGATAAGCATCACCAGATCATCAGGATTTATATTTTTGCAATCCGTCTTGGGCCTCATCCTTCTTGGGCCTCATCCATCTTGGACTTTCTCATCTTTAACCTGAGGTTGTTGGAAGATCATAACTGTCGTACGATTAAGGAACGCGAGTATTGATATATAACTACATGGGATTTAGAATGCTGTTTGCGTTTTGACGTTGATTTTCTCGAAATCAGAAAAATCAGCCGCCCCCTTTTTTTTTGCAAACGAAAATTGTATAGACCTCATCGATCACGTTATTAGGGGTTCATGCTATTTCACTTGGTAGTGAAGTAGAAAACCAGTAGGTTATGAAGGTGTTGATTCTATCGATCATTACTGGGAGGTTTAGAGATGGCCTGAAGGCATTTTGCAAACATTATGGACTTATTAGGATTCCAAGGAAAACTCTATTCAAATCGCGGCAATATTGAATCCATCAAACATCGTCAATAAAGACGGAGAAGATTCAGTAAATATGATTTCATTTGATCTACTGAGAGAATAGCTTATTACTACCATGAAAATAAGATTGCATCATTGTATAATTATAATAAGATAAACTAATTATATTTAATGCAATATCATTACATATAGATAATATATATCTTTCCAAGGACCCTCATATATATATATATATATATATATATATATATATATATATATATATATATATAATACGTGTGGTGTGTGTGTGTGTGTTTGTGTGTGTTATATAAGGGTCGTCCGAAATCTTCTAAGCCTTACCCAGAAGGAAGAACCTTTTCCTATAAGACTAGGAAAATTAATTAAGATTTGTCTCATTTCTGTGCAGGTGATGTGTATGTCTAATCGAAAATGAATAAACAAATAAAAAATAATAATAATAATAATAATAATAATAATAATAATAATAATAATAATAATAATAATAAAATAAAAAATGAACAAATAATAAAATAAATGAAAAATAATAAAATAAAATCAAAAAGAAAATAATAATAATAATAATAAAAAAAATGGACAAATATCTAGACCTTGCCAGAGAACTGAAAAAGTTATGGAATATGAAAGTGAAAGTTATACCAATTGTGGTTGGTGCACTTGGAACAGTCCCAAAAGGATTAGAAAAGTGTTTGGAAAGTTTGGATATCAAAGGAAGGATTGAAACCATTCAGAACATTGCACTGCTACAATCTGCCAGAATACTCAGAAGAGTCCTGGAGACCTGAGGAGACTTGCTGTCACTCAGACTCCAGTGAAAGACCATCAGCTAATGCTGATGTGAAAACTCAAAAAGAGTAAATAATAATAATATAATAATAATAATAATAATAATATAATAATAATAATAATAATAATATAATAATTGAAAAAAAAACATGACAAAAGTGAAAACCCTTATGAAAATCTAGAAGAATAGAGGGCCCGGATATAGGCATGAAAATGTTCCATGCTAGTGATGGAAGGTGAAGATGTGAAACAATAGACGGAACACACTTACCAAATAAGGAAAACATAAGAACACTTGGAGAAAAGGAGAATTACAAATACCTGGGTATTTTGGAAGCGGACATCAAACAAAACAGAGATGAAAGAAAAAGTTAAAAAGAATACCTAATAAATTTGATGATTATTTTTAAAATTAAGATAGTAGAAATTCAAAGGTAACTTGCTGTCACTGAGGCATCATTAACAGTCACGTGATACACCTTCCGTGTAGATACCACTTGATATAATCTGGGGAAAATTATGCAAATTAGATAATTGCAGTAATAATAATGAATAATAATAATGAGGTGATGGTGGTGGCTTGGGGTTATTGTTTGGGGTAACTAAGTCTGTTTAAATGAATTGATAACGAGGTAGTGTCTGTCAAAATCTAATGTTGGGGTCACTACGGATATCCCTGATTATGGATGATAGGAACGCACGTCAGAAACAGGCTGAATACACCTGACATCTATCCGGCAGTTAAACCCACCGAATTGCTGCTGCTCTCGCGTTACGCAAGAACTCCATTCCTCAATAGCCGATACCAATACGCAACTGACGCCCCGGGTGCTTAGTGCCATCCTCTACCCACCCCGAGTGTCTGACCCGTGTTGACCTCATGGTTGGTTTGAAATTGGATTTGATCATCGACTCTTATTATTCATTCGTTTTCGTTCTTATTTCCTTTCTTTGGTTTCTAAACGTTTTCTTCTGAAGAAAGAAAGAGAGAAAGCAAGAAAGAAATGATGAAAAGAGAAAAAAGACAAAGAGAAAAGAAAGAATTGGGAAAAAAAGAAATAGAGAGAAAGAGAAAAAAAAGAAAGAATGATGAAAGAAAAAGAAAAAAGAAAAGAAAGAGAGGAGGAAAGAACGATGAAAAAAAAAAACAGAAGAGAGAAGGAAAGAACTATGAAAGAAAAATACAGAAAGGGAGAAGGAAAGAACGATGAAAGAAAAAAAACAGAAAGAGAGAAAGAAAGAACGATGAAAGAAAAAACAGAAGAGAGAGAAGAAAGAACTATGAAAGAAAAATACAGTTACAGAGAGAGAGAGAGAGAGAGAGAGAGAGAGAGAGAGAGAGAGAGAGAGAGAGAGAGAGAGAGAGAGAGAGAGAGAGAGAGAGGGGGGGGGAGATCGATGCAAATATGAAAGAAAGAGAGACGGAGAGAAATGTGAAATGAGAAAAAAGCTAATAGAAAGAGAAAGAAAGAATGAAAAAACTGACCAAAAGAGAGAACGATGAAGGAAAAAACATTAAAGAAAGAAATAGAGGAAGAAAGAAGAATGAAAGCAAAAACCGAAAGATATAATGGATGGAAAAATAAGGAAAATGGGGAGGTGGGGGGCTTGATTTTTCTTCTTTCTTTTGTAATATTTTCTGTACCTTTCTTCATTTCACAAACAGATGTTTGGATACCTTCATGTCCAACGATCGATGCCAGAAGGTTTAAGTTCGAATCCG
>CM042141.1:43748793-43783793 GCA_023376005.1 Doryteuthis pealeii
ACTCTAATAACAAGAAAGAAAACAAAAAGGTATCAGTACCGTGGCATATCTTGACGTTGATCGTGAAGCATACAAAACGATTAAAGAAAGTGTGAAAGATTGAGAAAGAAAAAAAAAAAGAACGAAAGATTGAAAAAAAGGAAAAGAAATAGAAAAATATTTTTTTAAAATTAAAAATAAAATAATATTAAAAAAATAACTGAAACATTAAAATGGGTGACAAAAATTGAGAAAGAAGATGGACGAAATGCGACAAAAGGACGTTCATGTTCGGGATTAAGATAATGGAAGAAGAAGTAATGGTAGCTGAAGAGACAGTTTGGAGAAATGATCGTCGTTGGTGACTGGTACATTCTAATTCTTTTTTCTTTCTTTCCTTGTCAGATTTCTTTCTTTTTCTCATTTATTTCATCTTTTTCTTTTTTTCTCCTTCAAGGTTTCTCCGGGTGTTCTTTCTCCTCCTTTATTTTTTCTTTATTCATCTCGTCTCACTAATGCCCCCCTTCATTCCTTGTTCGAAGCACTCGTCATTTTGGCCAGTGATTCATGAATCATGCATAACACATACGTCATCTATTAATTCCTTTTACTCAAAGTTTCTCAGCGTTTATTTCGAGATTTTCCATCTTCAATTTCTTCTTCTATTTTTTTCTTTCTTCTTTCTTTTCTTTCTCTCTTTTCTTTTTCACTTTCTTTTTTCCTTCCTTTTTCTTCCTTTCATTTTCTTTTTTTATATTTCTTCCTTTTTTCTTTTTTTATATTTCTTCCTTTTTTTCTTTTTTTTCTTTCTTCCTTTTTTTCTTTCTTTTTCATTTTTCATATTTCTTTTTTCTTTCTTTTTCATTATTTATATTTTTCTTTTTATTTATTTATATCTTTTTTTCTTTTTACTTCTTTCTTTTCTCTTTCTTTCCTTTTTTATTTCTTTTTCCTTCTTTCTTTCAACTCTTCTTCTGAATATTCACATATTTCCCTTATATATCATTTTCTCTTTTTGCGTTTTTGACCTCTTGTGACAGCTCATGTGTTTTAATTGTTAGATAGTTTGATTAGCAGACCATTACTAGTGAGTTTAATTCTTACTGAGTGCCTCATACTTCTGGAATTGTTATTGGAATAAGCCATGTTTATTAAATAACTTCAGTTCCTTCGTCTTCTAGCAATTTTCAGCTTTATTTTTCTTTCAATATTTATTCATTTTTCAATCATTGTGTTTCATTTAAATTTTTTCTTTTATTTTCCTCTTTCTTTTTCTTCTTTTTATATTATTATTTTTCCCCATCTTATTGTTCTTTCAACTTCTCTACTTTTTTTTTCTTTATTGTTTCCTACTCCTCCCACCTTTTCCCTGCTCTTTCCTCTTCTTTCTTTCTCTCTTACTTTCTATCATTCATCTGTTACTTTTTTCTTCTTTTTATATTATTTCTTTCATTTTATTTTTCAGATCTCCTTCTTTTTACTTTCTCCTTCTTCATTTCACTGTTTCTTATTTTCGAAACTTTTCCTCTGGTATTTTCTCATCTTTCTATTCTTTCTTTTAGATTCAATTGTTATTTTTCTTTTCTTCTTTTTATATTATTTCTTTCATTTTCTCTTTCACATCTTAATCTTGTTATTTCCAATTACTCCTTCTACCCTTTATCTTTTTTTACTTCTCCAGCTTCCTCATTCGTAGTCATTTCTTTATTTCCTTTCTTCTCTTACATTCATCTGTTCTTTCCACGTTCTTATTCTTAACTTTTTCTGCTCTTTTCTGTTATTTTTTTTTCTTTCCTAATTTCCTTTTTTTCTTTCCTTATTTCCTTCCCTTCTTTTTATCGTTTTTTCTTCTCTCACTTTCATATAGAATTCATCTTTCTTTCCCTTTTTTCTTTCCGTTACATTCAACTGTTCTTTCCACGTTTCTTGTTCTTAACTTTTTCTCCTCTTTTCTGTTATTTTTTTTCCATTCCTAATTTCCTTTTTTTTCTTTCCTTATTTCCTTTCCTTCTTTTTATCGTTTTTTTCTTCTTCTCTCACTTTCATATAGAATTATTCTTCTTTCTTTCCTTTTTTCTTTCTGTTACATTCAACTGTTCTTTCCACGTTCTTATTCTTAACCTTTTTTGCTCTTTTCTATTATTTTTTTCTTTCCTAATGTCCTTTCTTTTCTTTCCTTATTTCCTTTCCTTTCTTTTTATCGTTTTTTCTTCTCTCACTTTCATATAGAATTCATCTTCTTTCTTTCCTTTTTTTCTTTCTGTTACATTCAACTGTTCTTTCCACGTTCTTATTCTTAACTTTTTCTGCTCTTTTCTGTTAATTTTTTTCTTTCCTAATTTCCTTTTTTTTTTCCTTATTTCCTTTCCTTCTTTTTATAGTTTTTCTTCTTCTCTCACTTTCATATAGAATTATTCTTCTTTCTTTCCTTTTTTCTTTCTGTTACATTCAACTGTTCTTTCCACGTTCTTATTCTCATCGGTATCTGCTTCTCCCACATTCTTAGTCTTCTCTTTCATTCTTCTTTCTTTCCTTTTTCTCTTTCTGTTACATTGAACTGTTCTTTTCCTCCTTCTTGTTTTCTCACTTTCATGTTGTCTTTTGTTTCTTTCTTTCTTTCAGTTGCACTCTACTGATATTTTTCTTTCTATCGTTTTCCTGATTTAATCATTAAGCAAATGATTTTGTAGCTTATTCATTCTTTCTTTCTTTCATTCAGCATTCCTCTTTCGTTATACACAAAATCTATTTTTCGTGTGATTACATTCTATTTTCGGTTCAGGTTCCTTCTCGACATCCCACTTCCCTTTCCCTATATCTACTCTACTTCCTAACATTATTTACTTATATTTCTTCGTATCCCTCTACTTCTCTCTGTATATACATCTCATCTCATCTCATCTCATCTCTCTCTCTCTCTCTCTGTCTGTCTCTCTCTTTCTATCTATCTATCTACCTTTCTATCTATCTATCTTTCTCTATATCTATCTATCTCTCTGTATATACACCTCTCTCTCTCTCTCTATCTATCTACCTTTCTATCTATATATCTATCTCTCTGTATATACACTTCTCTCTCTCCCTACCCAATCTCTCTCTCTCTCTCTCTCTCTCTCTCTCTGTGTTGTGTGTGTGTGTGTGTGTGTGTCTATCAATCTATCTGTTTCTTTGGCCATTTCATTCATTCCTTAATTTACGTCTTATAAAGCTTTTTTCTAACATTATTTACTCTCTCTCTCTCTCTCTCCTCTATTCTTCTCTCTTTTACACTCACTTTCTTCGGTTATTCACCCATTCCTTAATTTACGTTTTGCAATGTGTCTTTTCTAACCTTATTTACCCTCTCTCTCTCTCTCTCTCTCTCTCTCTCTCTCTCTCTCCTCTCTCTCTCTCTCTCTCTCTCTCTCTCTCTCTCTCTCTCTCTTCTTCTTCTCTTGCTCTTTCTTTCTTTCTTTCTTTCTTTCATTCATTCCGAAATTTACGTCTTGTAATGCGCTTGTTCTAACATTATTTACTATCTTCTCACCCATACATACATACATACATACACACATATATATATCCTCTCCTTTTCTCTCTCTCTCTCTCTCTCTCTCTCTCTCTTTCTTTCTCTCTTTCTTTCTTTATTTCATTCATTTCTTAATTTACATCTTGTAATGCGTGTTTTCTATCATTATTTACTCTCTCTCTCTCTCTCTCTCTTCTCACCCATCTCTCTCTCTTTTTCCTCTCTTTTTCTCTCTCTTTCTTTCTTTATTTCATTCATTCCTAAATTTACGTCTTATAATGCCTGTTTACGTTTGTTGTATGTCATTTCAATTAATGTATTTCCTTCTTCATGTAATTGCACTTCTTTCATTCTATTTCTTTCTTTTCTATTTGTGTTTCCCATCGCTATTTATGTTTTGTCTATGTGTCATCTATATCTTCTTTCCTTTTTACCTCTTATTTTCATTCTAATATGACGTCATGTAATGGAAGTTACGACTGGTTAAACCGTCATCGTTTCCATTTAGAAAGCTCTGTTGCTAGAACTGGTCGACCTGGTCAATTCAATCAAGCTAAAAGGGTTAACTCTAAAAGTAAGGCTCCAAAACCTTATAGAGGGGGGGGGCAAAGGATGAGAGGAGCAGAATATGAGGATGAAGAAGTGAATGAGTGTGATGGAGATGCGAGAGGTAGGCAAATCTTTAGAGATAACGAAGGTTACTCATGATAACTAAAGGAAATAATAATAATAATAATAATAATAATAATAATAATAATAATAATAATAATAATAATAATTATAATAATAATAATAATAATAGACGAATACCTGGACATTGCTAGAGAATTGAAAATATGTGGAATATTAGGGGATAAAGTGATATTAAATGTACTTGGTGCACTTGGAATAGTCCCAAAAGCCTTCGAAAAAAGGCTCGAGGGGATGGAAATCAAAGAAAGAATTCAGACTATCAAGACAATGGTATTGTTGAAATCAGCTAGAATACTCAGAAAAAGTCACTGAGACCTCAGGTGATTTGTTGTCACTCAGACCCCAGTGAAGCACTATCAGATAGCACCGATGTGAAAACCTCAGATGGAGTGAAATAATAATCTTATTATAATGGAGATTGTGGGTTTGTCTGTCTGTAACCGAAACTATATTACTATACAAGTCACAATTCCCTTTGTTATTTACATCACATTCTCCATGATGTCATTTTTATTTAAACTTCAATTATTAATAAAATTGTTTTACATTATTAAGACTGTTGCCCATATATACATACTAATAACATGCAATTGCATTTATATATACAACAAAATAGCGGTTTACAGTGTGAATTGAAAAGCTAATTTGCATATTGATATTAAAAATTTGATTTTAATAAATATATGCTTAGTATTATTGATTTCTAATTGTTTGGTTTTATATTAATGAATATGAGCAAAAATCTCGGGGATAAATCTTAAAAGAAATCCATTAACAAGAAGAAATAACTGTAATATTATTCTTTACTTCCCATTTTAACTAAATAGTTAAATTAGGAAAATTTATCAATGAAAGACGGGAGTAACGGAAAATGATGGAAGAGTTAGTTTCAAAGTTGTTCTATTTTTCAATCATACCCCCTCTGTTCCAAATCTTTTTATCTGCATACTTATTCAGTTTCATTAGCCTTTCTAATTTAATACAATATTTTATTATATTAAAACTTAAATACTTGCACCCGGAGGGGGCATATATTTGCTAGAATAATAATAATAATAATAATAATAATAAAATAATAATATATATATATATAATAATATATATATAATTAATAATTTAAAAAATATATATATATAATAATAAAATATATATATATAATAATAATATAAAAAAATATATATATATAAATATATATATATTTGATAATAATAATAATAATAATAATAAAAAAATATAATAAAAAATAATTTAAAAAAAGAATATCTCAGGAGAACTAGAAACTTCTAGAAACCAAACTTAACCAGCAGAAATCTGATCAAAGGAATTTATACCTGGGCTGTCTCCATTATAAGATACTCAGGACCATTCTTAAAATGGACAAAAGAAGAACTCAGACAGATTGAAAAACGAGAAAGTTAATGACCATGCACAAGGCTCTTCACCCTAGAGATGATAGAGATAGTTATATGTGTCAAGAAAGGAAGGGGGAAGATGTCTTGCCAACATAGAGGAATGCGTAGAAACCACAATCCAACAACTTGAAGATTACACAAGAAAGAGCAAAGACAAACTATTTATGGCGGCCAACAATAGTAGAAACGGCAGATGGACAAACAGAAAAACGACAAAGACTAGAAAACAAAAATGGGAAGAAAAACAATTATATGGACGCTTCAAACGACAAATAGAAGAGGTTGCACATGAAAAGACTTGGACATGATTAAGAAAGGGAAACCTCAAAAGAGAAATAGAATCACTTATAATTGCTGCACAAAATAATGCCATAAGGACAAACTACATCAAAGCGAAAATTGATAAGACCCAACAAAATAGTAAATGTAGATTTTGCGGTAATAGAGATGAGACTGTAAACCATATACTCTGCGAATGTAGCAAACTAGCACAACGAGAATACAAAACTAGACACGATTGGGTTGGGAAGATGATCCACTGGGAATTATGCAAAAAATTAAATTTTCTCCATACAACAAAATGGTATATGCATAAACCAGAATCTGTTCTTGAGAACGAAACGCATAAAATTCTCTGGGACTTTGAAATAAAAACGGATCACCTTATCCCAGCAAGAAGACCAGACCTAGCGTTGATAAACAAAAAAGAAAGAACTTATCAACTGGTGGATTTTGCAGTGCTAGCAGATCACAGGGTGAAGCTAAAGGAAAATGAAAAAATGGACAAATACTTGGACCTTGCCAGAGAACTGAAAAAATCATGGAATATGAAAGCGAAAGTGATACCAATTGTAGTTGGTGCAATTGGAAAAGTCCCAAAAAGATTGGAAAGGGGTCTGGACTGTTTGGAAATCAGAGGAAGCATTGAAACCATTCAGAACACTGCACTGCTGCAATCTGCCAGAATACTCAGATGAGTCCTGGAGACCTGAGGAGACTTGCTGTCGCTCAGACTCCAGTGAAAGACCATCAGCTAATGCTGATGTGAAAACTCAAAAAGAGCAAATACTTGGACCTTGCCAGAGAACTGAGAAAACTGTGGAACATGAGGGTGAAGGTCGTGCCGATTGTGATTGGGACCCTTGGAACAATCCCCAAGGGGTTGGAAAGGAGTCTGGATGAATTAAAAATCGGAGAAAGAATCGGGAGACCATCCAGACTACAGCATTATTGAGATTGGCTGGAATACTCAGAAGAGTCCTGGAGACCTGAGGAGACTTACTGCCACTCAGCCTCCAGTGAACCACCGGCTTCTGCAGGTGTGAAAAACTCGAATGGATTGAAATAATAATAATAATAATCTGGACCTGTGGATATGTTTAATTAAGAGCTATTGCTGAATAGTTCAATGTATAAAAAAATATAATAATCTTGATTTAAATCTCTCTCACTCCTTTTTTTCTTTCATTCTTTTCATCATGTTCAATAGAAACAGATTAGCGTTATCACTTACACGTGCTCACCCCATCTATCTTTCCACAGCTCATTCTTTCTTTACTATATTGTTTCTGGGCGTATATTTTACTCCCCTCTATTTCTTTATAATAAAAACGGAATGGTCCATTATTTAGCCGAGGAGATGAAATTCATAATATAATTCGGTGGATAAGCAACAAGTGATAATCAGGATTTACAGATTTGGATTTCCGCTACGACGATTTGGGCGGTGTCATTTTTAACCAGAGGGTGTTGCAAGATAATAACGATCGTAAAATTTAGGAACACCAGTATTCAAATAATAATCAAAGCATGAAGAGATAAACCCAACAGAATAGCACGTGTAGAATGTATGGAAACAGACTCAAAGTTTAATTATAAAAGAAGACAATACAGCAAAGTAGCACAAAAGACGTATAAAACTAGACACTACTGGGTGAGAAAAGGGATACTGTTGCTTAGGAGTCAAGTTCGAGTTGTAGTAGTAGTCGTTAGTAGTAGTAGACGTCGTTAGTTCAGAGAACAACATATGAAAGTCGTATAGTCAAATAGGGGTTGTTTATTTATTTCTAGGCTCATGGGTTCTTTTTCAGAGAGAAGGAGAGTGAGAGAGTAAGGTTAAGCTATTCTATCATAAATCATGTTCATGCGTGCTGTTCGTTGCTACCCTAGATATCTCACGACGGGGCCCCAACAAACGCTTCCGACCCTCCCTGGGTTCAGCGAAAAAGAGACCCAATTTTCTTTACTTCCGTTTGTGGTCCTGGGGGTCACATCCACTTCTGCTCCTCCGCAGAATCTGGGACTTTCATTTTTATTTTTAACTCTAGTCAATGGTCGATCAAAGGCTGGCCACCAGTTGAGTCTTTACCCTGCCAAACTTTAACCTCTTTTTGTTCCTATTTATTTTTCTTCTCTTATTTCTTTTTCTTCTCTTTCTCCAGAAATCCGATTACCGTTTTTTTTTCAATCCCCAAATTCCCCGTAGACCATAATTACGTGACAGAACTGTGCAAGAAATTAGATGTTGATTATATTAACAAATCGTACATGCACAAACCTGACTCCATTCTAGATTTTTCAGACGCATAAAATTCTCTGGGATTTTGAGATAAAAATGCTTCCCGTCCAGAATATCAGGGCTAATTAACAAGTAAAAAAGAACTTGTCACCTTGTGGATTTTGCTATTCTGGCCGATCACTGAGTGAAAATGATGGAAATCGAAAATATAGACTAATACTTGAACTTTGCCAGAGAACTAAAAATACAAAAACATTGGTGAACGTGTGAGTAAAGATGATACTAAATGTAGTTGGTGTCCTTGAAAGTCGATAAAAGATAGTCAGAATTGGAAATCAAAGGAGGAGTCTAGCCCATCCAAACAAAGGCATTGTTAAAATCAGCTAGAATACTCAAAAGACTCCTGGACACCACTAACTAGTGTCAAAACCTTGCAAGGAGTGAAATAATAGAAAATAATGAGATTGTTTATCACATTAGTAAATGTTTGAAGATAAATAAACTTTATTAGAATAAGGATTCTGTGTGTGTCTGTCTGTAACCGAAACTACGTCACTGCTTACAGCACCATACCTTCAGAAATTGCGTATTTTTTCAATATGTTTTTAATTTAGAGTCAATGACCTTAATACATAGAATAAATCATATTTAAACAATACCTCTTTGAAAATCTGAGTTTGATTTTCCTCAAAACAGCAAACGTTATTACTGCTTTAAAATTCTGCATTTTGTCTTATATATCCTAAGAAATAAAGGTTTACATGATATATAGTTTTTTTTTGAGGATATGTGCTTAATTGAAGTCATACCTAATTTTTGAAAATTAATTATTTAATAATTAATGAATTTAGGCGGGCATATATATTCAAATGTAAGGCTAAACAGATCGAGAAAATGTCAATCCCTGAATCTACATTTCGACCTATTTCTCGATCTGTTTAACCTTACATTTGAACATATATGCCCGCCTAAATTCATTAATTATTAACTAACTAATTTTTCAAAAATTAGATATGACTTCAATTAAGCACATATTCTCCAAAAGTTGTCGGCTAAAAGCCATATCAAATAAACACAATGATTATTTACGTACTTTTCATGATATATAGTGTGTTAATTTGCATACTGATTTTAACAAAACCGGGTTTAATAAATAATCATTTGTTTAGAACCTAAATACTTCTGCCGGGAGAGCACATTTTTTGCTAGTTAATTTTAAAATGATTTGAGCCAATTATTTTTACAGCGGCCATTTTGTAAGCCAGTTGGTTTCGATCCCGTAAACAAGTGGTAGAGGCATGTATGTTTTTGATAACAAGGTACTTTTGGGAGTCAGTTCGATCTGTTGAATGGTTAGGGTTATTAGTCCAGTCATAGAGGACATTGATGACATATTTCCTTTTCACTAGATGATTCACTACCGTAGCTTTTTTGAATAACATTCAATGTAAATATTTTATGAACTCTGTTGTATCTGGGTCAGTGTTATAGAAAACCATCCACTGAGTTCAATATTCATTAATTTGTCTTACAGAAGATGATGCACTATTTTCTCGGTTGAAACGTCTAAACAACTTATGTACAATGGAGTGTCCCAAATACTACTTTTCCAACAACTAAAATTAAAATATATATATATATATATATATATATATATATATATATATATGTGTGTGTGTGTGTGTGTGTGTGTGTGTGTGTGTGTGTCATCCGCAGACACTTGTTTCGACTTATCAAGTCTCTTCAGAGTGACTAGACATTCTTGATCTACTTACAGCCGGGATAGAAACTCGATCGATTCAGCTTCAGACCATACCTTCCCTCTACATGCATTAACATCATTTTCTGTTATATATATATATATATATATATATATATATATATATATATATATATATATATATATATATTCGTTTCTGAAGATAAAGTTTTTTTTGAAATCGATAAGACAAAAATAACATCTTTTTGTTCTTATTTTTTACACGCATTGTAATTGCCTTCACATTACTAATATATTATAACCTACTTAACAATGCTTCAAGCAAATTACCAATTACTTTATATATATATATATATATATATATATATATATATATATATATATATATATATATATATATATATATATATATAACCCGAATTAAATCGAATTTAACCACACACACACAATAACACTACTCCATAAGCAAATATGATCTACTAAATAGAATCCACAACCTATGTGTATGTGTAAAACACATATGTAGGAACACAAATAAGCACCCAAAACACACAAACTGAACCTAACCAAGCAAATACATATAGACAAATTATATAATATTAAATATAGAACAGACCAAGATACATACATACATACATATATTACATACATAGGAACTGACTGGGGTAGATAGATAGATAGATAAAAATGAAAAGAATAAGATAGATAGATATGTACAGAATAAGATAGATAGATAGATATATAGATAGACAAATATGAAAAAACAGAGATAGATAGATATAAACACATCGAAATAGATAGATAGATTCATAGATCCATATATAGATAGATACGAACAAACACAGAGGGATATATAGTTAAATAGATTGATAAATATGAACAGACTGAGATAGATAGATAGATAGATAGACATAAACACACTGAAATAAATAGATAGATTGCTATATCATTAAAAAAATGTATGTATGTATATGTATATATATATATATATATATATATATATATATATATATATATATATATAGATAGATAGATAGATATCAACTTACTAAAACAGATAGATAGATAGATAGATAGATAGATATCAATTGAATGAAATAGATATATAGATATGAACAGACTGAAATAGATAGATAGATATAAACAGACTGAAATAGATGGATAAATGGATATAAACAGACTGAGATAGTTATAAACAAAGTAAGATAGATAGATACATAAATAGATAGAAAGATAGTTATGAATAGACTTAAATTTAATTCTTAATTCAACTCTTAAGTATATATATATATGTACACATATACACACCGAGTACAACCGTATACATACGCACGCACACACACACACACACACACACACAAGGTAAACATAGACACATATACGTAGGCACACACATACACACACCCAAAAAGTATAAATTTAAGTAGAAAAAACATAGAATGTCTTCGGAACAAAGAACAAAAAACAAATTACAAACACACACACACACTTGATATATCAAATGAACATTTGATGAACTTTATCAAGACAACCCAATTAGAAAAGTAATAAAAATAAGAAAAGTTAAAAGCTATAAAAATTCAGCTAATGACTTTATTGGTAAGCCACCCAAAAGCAGGAACACCTGCTTGAGGGACTAGTGTTAAAGATGAAATTCCATTCCACCCCCATAAAAAAAGGGAAAGAGGGTGAAGTGCTCATGTGTATGTATATATATACACATACATGTAAGAATTCATTTTCATATTATCAACCAAAGCCTGAAGAAGGTACCAGAAGATCTGAAACACGTGTTTGCACATGTAAAACAAAAAAGAATTAAAAAAAATTTTTCTGAGAACAAAATACATTTTGCGGACCTTCCTTTTTTATAAAAATATTGAATTTTCTCCCGTTGGAACCAGAACAACACTTTATATATATATATATATATATATATATATATATATATATATATATATATATATATATATATATATATAGTTTCAACAAAAAGTGATGTTAATACATATATAGGGAAGGCATGTTCTGCCATGAACAGATTAACAGTCATATGGAAATCCTATCTAACTGACAAGTTAAAGCGATAATTCTTCCAAGCGGTAGTATCAGTGCTACTGTATTGCTGCAAGACTTGGAACCTAACGAAGCGCCTTGAGATTAAGTTAGATGGGTGATGCATAAGAATGCTGCATGCAATATTAAACAAATCCTGCAAACAAACCATCACACAAACCACCCGAGATTGACTAACGAGACATTCTGAACACAGTAGGAAAAGCAAGTACGAAAAGTTACGTTAGCCTGTGGAAACCAGTACATGGGTCCGTCAATGTGGGTCGTCCAGCAATAATCTACATTGACCATATCTGTCCGGATACTGTATGCTGCGCAGTGGACATACTCAGGGCAATGAAAGGTTGGATTGCTTGACGAGAAATTGTCATAGATATCCGTGCTAATGGCGAGACACGTAAATGATGATAATCTTAAATGTGAGGATTTTTCGTATGCGTCAAGAATTACATGGCAAAGTTATATAGAAATAAATGTACTTAACGTTTTTGAAGCGTGAAAGAACAAAAATAAAACAAGCGAACACTCAAAATTACAGACTCACCTTCTTAGTCCGGACCATTTGTAGATTGGTTTGTTTTGTTTTGTTTTACGGCATATCAACCTCAGTGGGTCATTTAATGCCGATAAAGTTTTGAAATAAATCAATTCTTAATGGATAATACAATTTTTTTATAAATACATTTCTCTATTTAACCCATAGATGGGACCCTAACAGGTACTACCACTCCGGGTCAAAGTGGACCAGGGAGTAATGGTGATGAAGGGGTGCTCCACATTCCCCAAACCTCCAAAACTGGAACCTCACCATCAGATAGAGTTTAACGCCATTCCCAGGACATGTAGACCCGCAGCCACCGCCTTCTAGCACCAATATGATAAAAAATGGGTTGGGACTTGCCATAAGGGCAATAGGGTTGGGGAAATCATATAGGCTAGGGCTTGACGTGACCAGCCGATTGATCGGAGGGGGGCTCTCCGACCGCCCGTCTAGCCCAAGATAGGGCCAAAGTGGAGTATTGCATGTCATGAACTGCTCATCCACCTGGGCTCTATCCTTAAGCATCACGGGTCGCCACTCACGGCCAACAGGCGGCCCCATTGGGGGAGTCTTACCCCTCTGCAGAGGGGCAGTCGGTGCATTCTAAAGCCCCAGCCGACAGGGCGGACCATTTGTAGAAATGACAGCAACCTAAAACTTCTTAATATAACAAATGATATTCGACAACTTCCCGTTTTGAAAGACTAATGATTTCGTAGTCAATTTTAATATAATGTATAGAAAGTTTATATTTATAAACCCCTCCATACAATCAGAAATTGAATTCAGATTTTTCCTTCTCCAATACTGAAAGGGCGTGGTCAAATGGTTAGAGTCGTAGGAAATGGACTTGTCGACCCGAGTTCAATTCCTGGACGAAGCTGTTTGCATTTTCACTTAGCGCTAATATCCTTGGGATAGGTATGAATCCAATTCTCTCTCCAGCTATGGGCAAATAGCAGGGCTGCCTGGGCTCTTTAACCCTGGTTAGGTAACCAGTCTAGGAGAAGGAAAACTCGGAATTCAAACCTGTTAAACTCTGCTTATGTCACATCCTGCTCGTATGGGAGAGGTTGGTAAATATATATACTGGAAGTATAAAAACATATCTGTAATAAGATTATCTATATTTCATATGAAACGGGACTATTTTTGACATTTTCTGCTGGAAATTCTAGGTGTACACATGGCCTCGAATAGGCTTGGCCATTTATTTACACAATTTTTATTTTATTTTTTTTTATCTTGTTATCTATCTAATGTGGTACCTATTAAGTGTAATATCTATTATCTAGATGTAAATACAAAATAAATAATTCATTTACATTGTTACACAGAAGTTACATCACTGTTTACATCATTTATCTTCAGAAATTGTGTAAGCTTATCAAGGAACATTTAATTTATAGTCAAAATCATTAATATATAGAATAAATCTTTTGTTTTGCCTAATAACAGCCCATGTTATTAGTGATATATAAGGCACATTGCAGGATTTTAGATTTACCTAATAAATTGTGTGGTTAATTTGCATATTGGTTTTGACAAAATCGGGTTTAATAAAAATTACTAGGTGTTATTGATCTCTAGTATTATTGTTTTTCTCTCCAACGCATTAAAATGAATACTATGAATGATTTTATATAGAAACCAATTAGATATAATTAAGATAAGTATTATTCTTATATGTGTTCTTACTTGATTTCGTTAGTGTTGTGGGTTTTTAAGGGGTCAAATAAGAACAAAACTACGGGTAACAAATGTAGGAAAATGTATTAACAAAAGAGTAGACTATTACAGTACAGAGAAGTGGGAATTACGTCCGACAAATAGAGTTATGAGCTGACTCGCATTGGCTTACTTTCAAGCCATAATTGTCACTGTTACTTATAGTAAACTTCGCCGCATTCCATTAGTCTATAGGGTATATCACCTATAACAGTTAGTCTTTTTAATTCAATACGCCCGGAGGGTGTATATTATTGCTAGTAAGCCCGGAAGACGCATATTCCTTTAAAACTTTACATTTTTATCACTTTTCAATAAGATTGCATTAGAGAAATGCAATCTTATTGAAAAGTGATAAAAATGTAAAGTTTTAAATGAACTAAATGTTTATCTGGTTGAATTCAAATTGAAATATCGGTGTCGTTTCTGATTGCGAGGTTCGTGCCCAAGTGTCGCGCCCTTTAAGAAAGGAAGTTGTATTTATCGTCAGTGACAACCAATCTCACGTTTTCTTTTATTCATTCTTTGTTGCCTATTCAAATAAGATTTTAGGAAAACACCTATTTTAAACATTATTTTTATAATTACCGAAATTTACGCGAAAATTTGACTGTTAATTGATTTTTCTTAGAATTTTTAAAAAAGCCGTTAGTCATAACTTGTTTGTTTTTGTTTTTTTGGCTACGTTAAAATTAGTTACTGGCAAAAGAGCCTAAAATGCGTTTTTGACAAAATGACTTTAAAAAAAAATCCCCCCCCCGAAATAATCTACCAAAAATCAGGGAATTATCGGATTTTAATGAAATTTTCAGTATTTTTTTTCATCAACGAATGATCTTTATAATGCATTATTTATTTTATTTCAAAACTCTCTCATATTTTTCAAGTCAATTAATTTTGCCCCCTCCCCCCTTATGTTGTTGCTAGTCTAGATAATAAATTAAAATAATTCATAATGAATTATTTCATTTTTTGTGATGCATGTCATCATATCTTTTTTATTCTATTGAGTAAATATTTTTTTCCTTAAGCACTCAACTTTCTCGACAGATATGACCGGTAACTAAACCTTAACCCGCCTGCATTAAACGTTACGCTCTTGTAATCGTATAGACATAGATCTCCACTCAGCATTGATATGCAGAGTGTGGTTACAGTGAGGTGATTTGGTTTGTTTGGTTTGTTTTACGGCATACCAACCTCAGTGGGTCATTTAATGCCGATAAAGTTTTGAAATAAATCAATTCTTAATAGATAATACATTTTTTATGAATACATTTTTCTATTTCACCCATAGATGGGACCCTAACTGGTACTACCACTCCGGGTCGGAGTGGACCAGGGAGTAATGGTGATGAAGGGGTGCTTCACATTTCCCAAACCTCCAAAACTGGAACCTCACCATCAGATAGAGTTTAACGTCATTCCCAGGACATGTAGACCCGCAGCCACCGCCTTCTAGCACCCATATGATAAAAAGGGGTTGGGCTTGCCATAAGGGCAATAGGGTTGGGAAAATCATATAGGTACTAGGGCTTGACGTGACCAGCCGATTGATCGGAGGGCCTCTCGATCGCCCGTCTAGCCCAAGATAGGGCCAAAGTGGAGTATTGCATGTCATGAACTGCTCATCCACCTCGGCTCTATCCTTAAGCATCACGGGTCGCCACTCACGGCCAACAGGTGGCCCCATTGGGGGAGTCTTACCCCTCTGCAGAGGGGCAGTCGGTGCATTCTAACGCCCCAGCCGACAGGGCGGACAGTGAAGTGAGTCATGATCATAGACAGACTGCTTACAGGTACGACTTTTAATAAGTCTGATATACAATAGGTGATACACTATTCTCTAATGTCTAAAACACTGACCATAAATTATTTACCGCCCAGATTCGACCTGATAGTCCGTGAATCACCCAGACGGATGGAGAAGAACGTGAAGCGTCTTTGTTGCATTTTGGCTTCATGTAGTCATTAACGAGAACAAGATTAGCGCGCTAAATATCTCAAGCAAGTAAATTTAAGTGACCGCCATTGAATGGTAGTTTGCATGCGAGTCACGGAGATCATTGTTAGTGAGTTCGATCCTTTACTAAGTATTTCGCAATTGTGATGTTCTGCTAGACCGATCGCGGCTTGCTAAATGTCTTCATGCATCATTAGGTCTCCTCTGCAATGCTATAGCTGACTAGATCTTTTGTATTTGAGCAGTCGAAAAGGCGTATATATATATATATATATATATATATATATATATATATATATAATATATATATATATATACATGAGTGTGTGTATGTGTTTGTGAGGGTGTGAATGTATAAGTATTCAATATATAAGCATGTACATATATATACGTTTATATATATATATATATATATATATATATATATATATATATGTGTGTGTGTGTGTGTGTTGTGGTGCGTGTGTGTGTGTTAGATCATTCAGATACATCGGCATGTAATATATATATATGTGTGTGTGTGTATATATATTCAAACACATACGTTATATGTATATATGTGCGTGTATATATATATATATATATATATATAATATATATATATTTATGTATATATATGTGTGTGTGTGTGTGTATGTGAGTATTCAGATATATACATACACATGTACATATGTGTGTGTATGTGTGTGTGTGAGAGATTCAGATATTACACATGTACATATGTTGTGTTTGTATATTTACGTTTATATTATATGTGTGTGTTATATATATATATATATATATTATATATATGTATATATATATATATATGTGTGTGTGTGTGTGTGTGTGTGTGTGTATGTGTGTGTGTATGTGTGTGAATCAAATCGTAAGCAATGAAAGACGTAATCAAAGTATAAATATTCATTTCATTGTCCGAAAACTTCCCTGTAACTATGTTAAGTAAAAGTCAAAGAAAATGATCGAATGTCTTGGTCAGCTATTATCTCCAGAACAGATAATGCTCGATACCAACTAAGTGGCGCATGGAACACGACTAAAATTATTCGCTGAAATTTGTTTTAGTGTTCATCCCTCGTACTAAATCTTGTGTAGAGAATTTTTTTCAGAATTTCCTATGAAAGAAGTGCGCCTCTATTTTATTGAGGAGCGTGGTATAATGGTTAGGATATGAATTTGTAGAACCGAGTTCAAATCATGGATGGGGCTGTTTACATTTCACATAACGCTAATACACTCGGAAATAAGTAAATAGTTGGGCAGACTGGGCTCTTTCACCTTGGCTAGGTAACCAGTCTAGGAGAAGGAAAACTCGGAATTCATATATGTTCAAACTCCCCTAAAGAAATTGACCTTGTGTCAATCTGTCTGTAACTGAAACTACGCCATTGCTTATGTCACAATACTCAAAAGCGTTAATGCACAGAATAAAATACAACCATGTATTATATGTTTTATTCATCATTTTTAAATATTCAATATTATTATTTAAAAAATAAATAAAAGCTATTCCTTATAATTCAACGTTTTACCCATTTCCATTATAATAATGATAATTTAATTCTTTTTTAAATATATAAATTAATTTAAAGTTGTATTATTTTAAATGGGGAAAATATTTTCAAATTTTTAATCAATTTTAAAAATTATTTTTTATTCTCACCATTTTTCACTAACAAGAAGTTAACTAAAAAAATTACAAATAAATAGACACCTACGATTTTGTGTAAATTTGTTGTGTACAATATTCAAGATAATTATTTCACTAATAATTAATAGATGCATGCAACATTTCATTTGAGAGCAAAGTTTTTATTTAAAATTGTTTTATTTTTTTCAGCCTTTAATAAATTCGGGGATTTTACTTATGATAAAAACTTTATGATATTGATTTTTGACGCACACCTCGCGGACAATATCTTAAAAAATAATTTTTACACCGTCAGGCGGGTGTTTATTTTTTGCTAGAAAAATTTAATGAGAAATTCACCTGCTGTTTCTGGAATTTTGAGAACATCACAAGTGATACTTCTTATAATATTTAACTGCATTCCATCATCTTTAAGTGCACCAGTGCGATATCTGATCATAGAAATATGATGTTTCTAAGTTTGTTTTGTTTGGTTAGTTGGATCTTACAACATGTAAACACATTTTGGGTTATTTTATGCCGAATACATTCATTCTTGTCAATTTTTGTCAAACTATTTTTTCTAATCGACCCTAACAGATACTACCACTCCGAGCGAGATTTGGCCTGGAAGTAACGGTGACGATGGAGTATTCCACAATCCCCAGAGCTCCAGAATTGGAACCTCACTATGTCATACCTAGGACACTAAACCCTCAACCACCTCCTTCTAGCATACATATGATGAAAAGGATTAGTGGTTTGCCATAAGGGTAATAAGATTGGAACAATCATATAGGTGCTAGGGCTTGACATGACTTGCCGATTTATCGAGGGGGGGTCTCTCCAACCGTCCGTCTAGACTAAATATGGGAAAATGTGGAGTGTTACAGAAGATCATTTTGAGTGAAAGGGCCAAAGTGGAGTCTTGCAGGCCATGGACTGTTCCATCCTTAAGCAACATAGGTTACCACCCACGACAAAAACAGGTGAGCCAATCGGTATGTGTATGTGTGTGGGGGGTCTTGCCACTCTGCAGAGGTACAGTCAGTGTATTCTAAAGCCTGTTTCTTTTATACACATCCGACACAACCATAAACATAGACACATGTACATAGACACACACACACGAACACACGCACATACACATATACAGAAGTACAAACACACACAAAAAGTAACCATAGACACATATACATAAATGGAAACACGAACTCACGAACACACACAAGCACAAAACACACTCAAAATTAAAGCACAAAAAATTCTTTAGAACAAAAAATATATACAAACACACACACATGACATATCAAATTGACACCTGATAAACTACATCAGAAGAACACTAATATGAACAAATAACCATAAAAGTTTCGAAAAACCCTAAATTTAAAAGTTTATTATCCAGCCACCCAGGAACAAAAACACCTGCTAAAAAACACAGATGTTTAAAAATGAAATTCCTCTATACTCCACTCCCACCTAACAGAAACTGGGGGGGGTAGAAACTTATGTATATATAATATATATATATATATATATATATATATATATATTATATATATATATATATGTTGTGTGTGTGTCTGTGTGTGTGTGTGTGTGTAAAAATGGAAATTGGAAATGAATCCGACAATATGAGGAAGAATGAATAAATAAAAGAAAGAATAGAATGGATAATAACAGAAGAATTTAATCAATATCACTTACACATGTGTTTCGGTCAGTTCATCCGTGTGAACATATTTCGCACACAGAGAAGATTCGACCTTCATCAGAGGGAAATTTTATTTTGAATGAAAAAAAATTGTTGGGGTACAACGGAGAACTTTGGAAATGTTCGAATAGAATTTATTGATTAAATTCTTCTTTTATTATCCATTCTATTCTTCTTTTCTTTATTCATTCTTCCATATATATATATATATATATATATATATATTATATATATATATATATATATATATGTACAAGTTCATATTCATATGATTAATCAATACCTGAAGAAAATATCAGAAGATCTGAAACAGGTGTCGCAAATGTAAGATAAACATTTTTTTTCTAAAACATAATCCATTTTGCGGACTTTCTTTTTTATAAAATGTTTATATATATATATATATATATATATATATATATATATGAGGTGAGGTAAAACTAAAAATGAACAAAAATAATGTCTCAAACAAGTAGAACTAGGAGAGAAATATTTCGTTCTTCTTGAGAAGAACGAAATATTTCTCTCCTACTTCTACTTGTTTGAGTCATTATTTTTGTTCATTTTTACTTTTACCTCACCCCATACTCTCGGATTTTACTCCAACCCTCCTAACTTCATATATATATATATATATATATATATATATATATATATATATACAACAAAGTCCATCTTCAAAACCCTGCCCATCAACGCAAAATACAACCACATAACCTACGTAACATCCTCACTGCATCCAGAAAACATTTACATAATACCGTACAGAAAGGTAACAAAAGATGCAACAAGCCTAGCTGCCAAATTTGCAGCCATATACACACGGAAACCGAAATAAAAAATACCCCACACGATCATAACAATCCATCCACCACACCTAACATGCGATAGCGCTAACATCATTTATTACATATACTGCACACAATGCACAAATAGCGGATATGTGAGAGAAACATCAACATCTTTTAGACTAAGATTAAATAACCACAAATCCACAATAAAACTCAAATCTCCGCATAGTACAATAGCACTTCACTTTAACACCCTACCACACAACCTTACTCACCTCAAATGCATTCTAATAGAACACGCATTTCCAACAACGCAATCTCGAAAACAAGCAGAAACTAAATGGATTCTAAAATTACAAACTCACGTGAGGGGACTGAACGCTGACATCGGAATACTCCGTTATTATAATTATTTACAGACGCTGCCGCTGTCAATAACAACAGAGACAAAACATCCGTTGAACAGTAACAACAGTCATTTGATAAAGGGTATCTAACGAACCCGCAAATTTATGATAAAAAATAATAATAAAAATAACTGAATCCAATACTCCATAACATCGAGTTCATTCATTTATTTTTAGATGCTTCGTAATAACGCCCAACTTAAAAAAGCATATATATATATATATATATATATATATATATATATATATATATATAAATCTTATTGAATTAGAAGTATAAAGCTATTGGTAATTCTAACTCCAGTACTCGTATAGTATTCCAGCATAATTGAGAGAGCATACCGTTTCGATAAAATCATCATTGGGAGAGCTTGTGTGCTAAGAATTAATTTTGTAAACTGTTTTTCTTGTTAACAATTCTAGTAAAAACAAAATTCGTGCATGGGTATTAGAAGATTAGATATTATTATAGTCTATTTATCACTTTCTCTCATAGCGTGACTCAAGTCAAATGCTGAGGACTAATGTAGGTAGGTAGTCTCAATGGCATTTATATAGAGATGTTTTCGCATGTTTCTACGTCTGCTAGTCATGGCTGAAAATTCTCATTACCTTCTTCATTTTCTAATTCTTTATTCTATTGAATATTTTGTAAATGGCTTCGAGGTTGACCTCTGGTTTTGAAGAAGTTCTTTCAAGTTTAATATTTCAACTCCTACGCCACAATTTGGTTCTGTCCAATCAAGACCCTTTGTATTATATTATTTCGGTTTGTCTGGAAATACAGTGACTAAGATTTCTATAATATTTCGTGTTGTCTTTATTGCTACAGCTATGTGAATGCGTATATATTGGATTTTATGTGCAAGTATTTGTTTGTGTGCATGTGTGTGCCTGTACCTGTTCGTATCATTATAAAGGAAAACTACGTCAGGATTTGCAATTATATTGGTAAAGATATGTGTATGCGTATATATGGGATTTTATGTGCAAGTGTTTGTTTGTGTGTATGTGTGTGTGTGTGTGTGTGTGTATCTGTGCCTTTTAGTATCTGTATAAAGGCAAACTGCGTCAAGATTTGCAATTTTATTGTTACAGCTATGTGTATGCGTATATATGGGATTTTATGTGCAAGTGTTTGTGTGTGTTTGTTTGTGTGTGTATGTTTGTGTGTGTGTTTGTGTATGTGTGTGCCTGTGCCTTTTATTATCTGTATAAAGGAAAACTACGTCAAAATTTGCAATTTTATTGGTACAGATATGTGTATGCGTATATATGGGATTTTATGTGCAAGTGTTTGTGTGTGTGTGTGTGTGTGTGTGTGTGTGCCTGTGCCTTTTATTATCTGTATAAAGGCAAACTACGTCAAAATTTGCAATTTTATTGGTACAGATATGTGTATGCGTATATATGGGATTTTATGTGCAAGTATGTGTGTGTGTGTGTGTGTGTGTGTGTGCCTTTTAGTATCTGTATAAAGGCAAACTGCGTCAATATTTGGAATTTTATTGGTACAGCTATGTATATGCGTATGTATGGGATTATATGTGCAAGTGTTTGTAAGTGTGTATATGTCTGTTGTGTGTTTGTTTATATGTGTGCGCCTGTTCGTATCTGTATAAAAGCAAACTGCGTCAGGAATTGCAATTTTATTGGTACAGCTATATGTATGCGTATGTATGGGATGTTATATACACGTGTGTATGTACATGAGTGTGTGTGTGTTTATTTGTGTTGTGTGTGTGTGTGTGTGTGTGATTGTCAGTGTGTGCGTACGTGTAAGTGCCTGTTCATATCTGTGTAAAAGCAAATTGCGTCAATAACAGCTATGTGTATGCATATGTATGGGATTTATGTCACGTGTGTATTTGTGCATGTGTATGTGTGTGTGTGTGTGTGTGTGTGTGTGTGTGTGTGTGTGTGTGTGGTGTGTGTGTGTACTTGTGCCTGGGCGTATCTGTATGAAGGCAAACTGCGTCAAGAATTTAAAATCTTTATAGATTGTTCATTGATGAAAATCAATAAAATTCCTAATCACACTATCATTTCGGCTGTTTGCTATCATCTCACCATCTCTATTTTTATTTCTCTTCATTGTAACTTCTTTCTCTTTCTCTCTATCTCTGTCTCTCTCTGTCTCTGTCTCTCTCTCTCTCTTTCACAAACACTCATACATACTCTCTCTACCTCTTTCTCTCTAAAATACACACGCACACACACATTAAATTACATCTAATGCTGAAGCCTCCCCCTCCGATCAAACGGCTGGTCATGTCAAGCCCTAGCACCTATAACTCTTTTGCCCCTATGGCTAACCCTCAGTCTTTTTTATCATATACATATTAGAAGGTGGAGGCTGATGGTCTTAGTGTCCTGTGCATGACGTTAAACTGTATCTAGTGGTGAAGTTCCAAATCTGGAGATTTGAGGTATGGGGAGTGTGCCTTCATCCAATACTCCCAGATCCACTCTGACCCAGAGTAGTAATACCTGTTAGGGTCTCGTCTATGGGTTAATGAGATAAAAAAAACTGAGTTTAAAAAATTGAATACCCAACAAGGATGAATTAAACAAAATGTATTCCGTATAAAATAACCCAACAAGGGGTATTTGTTTCATACCCACTTCTATAGACTGGGCACAAGGCCTCGTTTTAATGTGGGCCCACCCACCAGCCGAAGCTCATGGGTAGGAAAGAACAAATATTGCGTCGATCTCCTCGGCATTCACCCTCAAGGGGCGCCTCAGGCGCTGGGCAATAAACCCAGCCCTGTCCCCAAGGAGGCAGGTATTGCCTGGGGGATAGCCCCCTGGGATCGACGCTATTATTTGTACTTTAACCTGGTCCAGTGACCGAAGCACACTGGACCCCCAACCAAGGCCGGGTTTAAGAGGTAAGGGTCAAAGCATAAATACTACACTTTGATCCCTCCCTTCCAACCAAGGTAAGTAAAAATAACACAACAAGGGTTGACATGCCGTAAAATCTAAGTAACTAACCAACTAAGCAACATAAGTAATATCAGCTTCATAAGAAAATATGAAATATATCAATATTAAATCTCCTTCATGTTATGTTGATCTATATTTTACAGTAAAATATTTCTAATCTAACGTAAAAGTAAAAATGCTTCCCTCTAAAACCAAAAACAAAAACCCCAAAAAACAAGAAGCAGATGATATCCTGCAAAAACTCTTACATATGCAGCCGACACAGATGATCTTGTGCTTCTAGCAAATACCCCTGCCCAAGTCGAATCACAACTGTATAATCTGTAGCAGGTAGCAATAGGCATTGACCTCCACACGAACTCAGATAAAACAGAGATCACATATTTTGAACAAGATGAAGCCGTCTTTATATTGAATGGCAAGCTTCTGAAATTAGTACCCCATTTTACATTGCTAGATAGCAGTATCTTATCTACTGAAAGCGATGTCAATATACGCATCGAAAGGCATGGACTGCTATTGACAGATTATCGATCATGTTCAAACCTTACTTCTCAGATATGGTGAAGCTATAGCCGTATCAGTATTACTGTATGGCAGAACCACTTGGGGAAAGGGTAGACAGGAACTAAACAATGATGATGCATGCTGTCTTGAACTGTTGTACATACACTTAGCTCCAATCTCACACACGTCAAAGTAAAACGAACAAGACATGATAGGCACTGTTGGAGAAGTAAGGACTAACTTTAACATGACGTTTTCTGGTTCACACCTACACGTGTCCACTCTAGAATTGGCCGACCAACAAAAACTTACATATAACTGCTCAGTGCGGATACTGGATGCCTTACGGAGTACGTACCAGGTGCGATGAATGGGCTGAATTTGCACAACGGTCGCAAAATTAAAGCGGAACATTTTTTGGAAGTCCCTCATAACAGTTTAACTACAGTCTATAAATTAACTTTTTGTGAATTGGGTTACGATTTAGGAGTTTGGGGATTAAGGTTGTTTTTAATTACGTATTTCTAAAAAAAAAAACAACAAAAAACACAAAATTACTATAATTACATTATCACTACAACCATTGACATTAATTATTGAACCCAACGGTAGACACATTAGTCTCAGTTGTTTGTGTTAGTATTGCAATGTATAATTTCAATTAAACTTGGTTTAAAAAAGAAATATTTTCAACATTAAATGTATAGTAATTTTGGGTTTTTTGTTATTTATTTTTAAACAATATGTAATTAAAAAAAACAACCTTAATCCCCAAATCCCTAAATCATAACCCAATTAGCAGAAAGTTCATTCATAGATTGTAATTAAACTGTCATGAGGGACCCCAAAAAAAACTTTCCGTTTTAACTTTGTGACCGTTGTGCAAGTTCAGCCGATGACTGATAGTAGCAGGTAGCCAGAAAATGGCATGGGAATTCGTCTAGCCATCACGACTTGGTGATGATGAAGACATAAAAAATTGGATAATTCTCAGATAGGTAATACAATAATTTTTCTCCTCTTATTTTTCTATTTATTTGGATACTAGTAAGTGTTGATCATATCTGAAGACGGCTGAGGTTTTCCAGAAGTTTAGGAATAGATTACGGTTGATGGTAGGTGTGATGTTCTAGGTCAGGTAAACAATCTCCCTGGTCAAGCACTAGTTAAAAGAGGATAGACTTCCTCGTTTTCGGTTGATACCGTCAATAGGCCACTCTGCCTACGTTACTTATATTTCTAATACCTAAATGTTCCATATCATGCGGTAAAGAGAAAGAAGGGACACATCACACACACACACACACACACACACACTATATATATATATATATATATATATATATATATATATATATATATTAGGTAGATAGATATGAACAAACTGAGAAAGCTACAGATAGAGATAAATAGATATGAACAGATTGAAGAATAAAAATATGCGTATAGAGAAACATACAGATAGGGTAAAAAAAAAATAGAACCCACAAGTTTTGTAATAAAACTGTTAATTTTAACAAGGGGGTTTAGGGTTGGGGTTGGGGTTTAGCGTTAGTTTAATAGGAAAATAAATAATAATTTGGGTTCTGTTATTTTGCTGGGTCACCATGTAATGGGTAACCCAGAATAAAAAAACAGAACCCAAACCCTAACCCCAGCCCCAGCCCCAGCCTTAACCCTAAACCCTAACTCTAAACCGTCCTTGTTAGAATTAACAGTTTTATTACAAAATTTGTGGTTTCGGTTTTTTCTTGGATACCCTAATTTACTAAACAAAAGTTCATAATTATCATATATGTATGTTTGTCTATACGCATATGTTTATTCTTCAATCTGTTCATATCTATCTATCTCTATCTTTCTCAGTTATTCCACAGATATAAAAGACAACTTTTGGGGTATATTCTTTCTTATTTATTTTCTGTTTTGTTTTTACTATATTATAGTGGCTCTTCCTCATCAAACATTCGCCGAAAATGCGCTTCTTTCTTCTGTGTACAAATATTTTCCCTCTATTTAAGCACTCCTCTAAATTCTTTCTTTCTTTTTAGCGAAACTACTGACGTTGGTCACTCAAAGTGATACGCGCTGACATCTCTTCGTTTAAAAAGCGCGAATCAAAAGTGACAAAGATGACAGTTCTATTAATTCGTGTTTTACTATAAACATAATTAGCTGAGCCGTGTGTCGGCGGGTTGAGCTGACGTCTCAAAGTCATTATGTTTTGCCCGCAGAGTAAAAATGCCAAATGGTATTTGCTTTTTGAGAGCCGATATGCCCAGGACACCATCTGTCGGGCGTGGCCCGCTTGATAATAAATCTAGATCATAGGACTGACAAAGAGGTTTGACTTTATTTTTAATGTCGTTTTAAGAAATAAAAAAGGGAAATAGACAAAACAACAACAACAAAAAAAAAAACAACTGTTTGTTAAACTGACAAATAAAGATATGCATGCAAGTTGAGGTAATTGCTTTGCGACGTGAAACTAACAGTGATGAGCATATAATTATTGTGGTGCCTTCTGGCTAGAATAAATAGATAAAAAATGTGGAGAGATTTCTGGAGCTATCTGTGTCGGTATACATATATACAGGGCTGTTGGCATGTATGTATGTATGTATGTATGTCTGGATGAAACTACGAAAAGAATAACAAGGTATATATATACATATGTATATATATATATATATATATATATATATATATATATACATATGTATATATATATATGTGTGTGTGTGTGTGTGTGTATGTGTGTGTACACATTAAATATACCCAGTTCTTGTTTTGTGCTAAAATTACAAAGATTTGAGTTATCTTCGAAGATATTAAAAAATTAAAATACACATAGAAATAGCATTGAAATCTTTACATATATACTTGGCTTTTGGCGTGTATGTATGTCTGGTTGAGGCTACGAAAAAAAAATTACGACAAAGTGTGTATATATATATATATATATATATATATTATATATGTGTGTGTGTGTGTGTGTGTGTGTGTGTGTGTGTGTGTATACATTAAATATCACCAGTTCTTGCTTTTTGGGCAAAAATTATGGAGATTTAATTTATATACGAAAATTGAAATATACATAAAAATAGCATTTAAAATCTACTTAAAATGTCCAGCATTTGTCGATCTCAAAAGTAAACAAAACAATACACCAGTTTTCTTTTCCTCGACCCAATTCTATCCAGTCAACGCGAGGTAGCCAAACTAAAAGGCAGTTTCACCGCTGATTCTCAGGGCAGGTTTATCAGCAATGAAACAAGAACAGATTCATAAACTATTCAGGGCGGAATCAGAATAGATTATCTTTATATTAATACTCGTGTTCGTTAATTGTACGATCGTTATTATCTTGCAAAACCCTCTTTTTAAAAATGAATCCCTCCAAATCGTCCAAGATTAAATGTAAAAATCTAAATCCTGATTATCTAGTGTTGCTTATCCACCGAATTCTTACTTCTTACGAGTTTAGTCACCTCATTTAAATAATGGATCATTCCGTTTTTAAGAAAGAAAATGGAAAAAAAGGGTCAAATTATAATAATGAAGAAAAAAGGTAGGAGAGAGAGAGAGAGAGAGAGAGAGAGAGAGAGAGAGAGAGAGAGAGAGAGAGAGAGGCCGAATTTGTTGTAGCGATAACGCTAATCTGTTTCTATAGAACATGATCAAAAGATGAAAAGAAAAATAGAAAGAATGAAAAAAAAAGTGTGAGAGAGACTTAAATCAAGATTATTATACTTTTTACATATTGTACTATTTGGCAATAGTTCACAAGTAAATATATCAAACATTGTAATAATTAAATTATCATATTGTGGTATATCCACAGGTCTTGCTATTACAGTTACTAATACGATATTTAACCGAACCACTCCTTACTATGCTAAAATCAGACACAAGGTAGGATGCCCTTCAAGAAATATTCCACGCCGGAGGTGATGGCAAAAGCTACTAATGTCCTATCAGTATTCCACTTAAGGTTCACCACAGGCACTGACCAATCAAGACAGAGTTTTAGAAGAGTTGGCATGTACTGCCTGCGGAGGGCAGTCACTGAAGAGAGTTAATGATAATAGTAAATGATGGTGTGTGGTGTGTGGTGTAATGGTTACGGTCGTAGGAAACGTACACAGTCGGATGGGTTCAAATCCGGGACGCGACTGTTTGCATTTCACATAGCGCTAATACACTTGGAAAATGGACAAATCAACCTATGCTGTATGAGTAATAGTAGAAAAGTGGGCTCTTTAACCATGGTAGGGCAACCGGTCTTGGAGAAGGAAAGCACTGAATTCAAACAAAAGTCACTCTCTTCTCCTTTGTCAAAAACTATATATATATATATATATATATATATATATATATATATATATATATATAAATGTTGTTCTGGTTCCAACGGGAGAAAATTCAATATTCTATAAAAAAAAGAAGGTCCGCAAAATGTATTATGTTTTCAGAAAAAAAAAATTCTTTTTATCTTACATATGCCTATGTAAGATAAAAAAGAATAATTTTTTTCTGAAAACATAATACATTTTGCGGACCTTCTTTTATAATATATATATATATATATATATATATATATATATATATAAAGTAATCTAACGTGGTTAATTTCCACACTGGTCTTACCAAAATTGCGTATAATAAATAATTACTTGGTGTTATTGATCTCTAATGTTATTGTTTTCTTCTTCAACGTATTAAAATCAATCCTATGAATGATTTAATAAAGAAACCAATTGAGATATAATTAAGATAAATGTAATCTTTTTATATGCCTTCTTATTTAATTTCGTTATTCTTAATTGTATATATTTCTTTACATTAAATCTTAGATAATTACACCTGGAGGGTGCTTATTCTAGGTGTTTTTTTAAAGAATCTGCAGCAATTAAATATCAAATAGGGATGAGTATATACTACGAGTAAACAAAAATAATTCAATGACAATCAGGTCAGGAATAAGGGTCACTGCGTAAACATAGTTAAACAATAATCGTTACGTTGCCAGACTGAAATATATTCGAAGGTGTCTCCTATGAAACCAATCACAATGATGATGCCTATAATTATTCTTAGAAAAAAAAACCCAGATCAAAAGACATACATTTATGATCTAAATGTTCTAGTGCGCTTATGAAAATAGCAGACTCAAAATTACGAAATTGATAGGCTTTTTATTAAAGGATTTGTCTTTCAAGCAAATTGCTATTAATTGCGAAAAACGATTTTGTAATCCGCATAGCATTTTCTCTATTTTAATTTTAATAATCCACTTTTTGGGTAAACATTGATTTTTTTCTCAGTCACTCGTTTTAGTTTCTCTTTTTTCTTTACTTAATGGCTGCCATTTTTTAAAAAATCCACTTTCACTTCTTTTTCATTGTTGACAGTTTTCTTTCTTTTGTTTTGTAAATTTCTAACATTTAAGTTTTTGGAACCTATTTATTTATTCTTAATTTCTTATATCTTCTTTTCTTTCGTCGTCTTTCGTTCATTTACTTTCTTCCGTTTTATTTTTTATTCATCTATTTATTTATTTATTATTATTCTTTTAATTCATTCTTTTCTTTCGTCTTGTCTTTCTATATTTGCTGCTTATTTATTCCTCATTTCTTATCTTTAGTCTTTTTCTTTCACATCTGACTTTTCTTCTCTATCTTATTTATTTCTTCTTTATTCTTTTCTTTCGTTTTCACTTTTTTCTTTTTCTCTTTCTTTCTTCTGTTTTATTTTTTATTCATTTATTTAATTATCTTATTTCTTTATTCATAATCCTTTTCTTTAGTCTTTTTCTTTCTGTTATGACTTTTTCTACTCTATTTTTTTTTTTATTTATCCTTTCATTTATTCATTTATCCATTCATCCTTCATTTCTTCTTTATTCTTTTCTTTCGTTTTCTCTTTTTTCCTTTTCTCTTTCTTTCTTCTATTTTATTTTTCATTCATTTATATAATGGTTTATTCATTTATTCCTTTATTATTCATTTCCTTTTTATTCTTTTCTTTCATCTTTCTTTCTTATTTCTGACTTTCGTTGTTCACTGCCTTTCTTTCTTTTTCATTGTAACTGGAGTAACAGAGTTTTCAAAGAAATAATAGGAAGAAACACAACAAGTATTAAAGATAAGAAAAAAAGGTTTACTAAGCAAAGATACAAAGATGAACACCGTAATTAGTAATTGCTGGGTTGAATTAACAAATCCCGTGAGATCTCATTGTTTCTCTCTTCCGAGATTTAGACAGAATTTATTTATAGGAAAACAGTCTTTTCCATTCTCATTATTTAAGTACAAAATTACACTTTCTTTTTGTCTTTCTTTTCATTTTTCATGCTTTCCCCTTAATGTCAATATTTTTATCATTCAACCTTTTTGGCATTTTTCCTTTTTTCTTTCGTTTTTCCTTTTCATCATTTGATTGTTTTTACATTTCTCTTTTTTTTTCTCCTTTTTCTCTTTCCTTTCTCTTTTGTCGTTTTTGAAATTTTTTTTCGCCGTTCTTTTTTTTTCGCGTTTCTTTCATTTTTTTCTTTTTGTCATTTCTTTTCTTTATCAATCTTTCATATTATTTTTCGCATTTATTTCTTTTGGTTTTTTCTTTCTTTCGTTACTTTTTATCATTTTTTCTCTTCCATTTTTACTTTTATTTCATTCGTTTTTTTTGTTTTCTTTTTTGTCTGTTCTTTCTCTCCTTTTCTCTTTCTTTCGACCTTGTGCCATTCTTTTCTTTTTTCGTCATAGATTTTCTATTTTAACTTAACATTTTTATCTTTCCTTCTTTTTTTCTTTCATATTTTCTTCTTTTTTGTTCGTTTTCTGTTGAACATTTAATCATTTTCTTTTGTTTTTTTCTTCATTCATTTCTTTTTTTAATTTTCAGTTTTTTCTTTCTACCTCATTTTGCTTTTCTCTTTTTTTGTCATATTCGGTTTTCCCTCTCTTTGATTTTCTCTTTCTTTCTCTTTCTTTCTTTACAGTTTCGTTTTTATCTTATTCATCGTGTTTATTTTTCTACTTTTCTTTCGTTTTTATATTATTTGCTTAGTTGTTATTTTTAGAATTTAAAAAAAATATTTCTTTCATTCTTTTTTTATTTCTTTACTTTCTTTTTCACATCTTTTTCTTCTTCCATTCTTTTGTTGCTTCTTTCATCTTTATTTCTTTCTTTCTTATTCTTATTTTTTTCTCATGTTTCTTCCTATTTTATTTTTCCCTTCCTTCTTTCTTTCGATCGTCTTTCGTTTTCCTTTCCTTTTTTTCTATTTCTTTTCTGTCTTTCTTTTTACCTTCCATCTCTTTCCATACTTTATATTTTTGTTCTTTTATCATGTTTATTTATTTTTATTCTTTTCATTTCTTTCTTTTTTCTTTATATTATTTACTTTATTCATGTTGTTAGCATTTTTTCATTCTCTTTTACGTTCTTTTTTATTGCGTTACTTTTTTCCGCATCTCTTTTTCTTCTTCCTTTTTTGTCATTTCTTTTATCTTATATTCGCCTTATTTTTAACTTCTTCCTTTCTTTTTCTTTCTTTTATTTCCCTTCCCATTTTCTTTTTTCTTTATCCTTTTCTTCTTCTTCCGTCCTCTCTATCTTCTTTCTATCATCCTATACCATTTCTTATTCTCTTCTCTTACTTTCTCTTTCTTTTCAACATTTTTATTTCTCTCTTTTCAATACAACTAAAAATTTTGTACGCTTTGGCTTGCACTGAGTTACCTTTCCATGTTTCCACCGGAATGACTCCGTATACCGGAAGTGCCTATGATTTCGCTGATTCATTTGTGGTGGAGCGAAAAATAACTCCGTAGCATCTCTTCACAGTGAATATTTTCGGATTAAAGAGACTGTTCTTTTGAACAATTCTTCCATATTAAGAAGATTACGTTAGATCTTCTCGATTTTCCTCTTTCTTCTCCTCACCTTGACTTTTCATCTGTCGGCATGACTGTGTGTAAGAATATAAATTATGTCTCCTAATATGGAACTCGTTATATATATGTATGGAACTCGTTATATATATATATATATATATATATATATATATATATATATATATATATATATATATATGAGAAGTAAATAAACAAACAATGTGTTTTGATATGGCTTTTTTTTAGCCGACAATTTTTGGGAGAATATGTGCTTAATTGAAGTCGTACCTAATTTTTGAAAATTAATTAATTAATAATTAATCAATTAGGCGGACATACCTATTCAAATGAAAGGTTAAACAAATCGAGAAAAATCAATCTCTGTATGTACATTTCGGCATATTAGGCCTCATCAGCAGAGCTATATATATATAAAATGTATATATATATATATATATATATATATATATATATATATACGGACTATGCACCCACTCGGAGTAAGTATCTAAGTTTTAATGTAATGAAATATACTAAATTTGAAAGACTAAGGAAACTAAATATGAACGCATATAAAAAGATTAGTCTTATTTCTATATGAATAATATAATTATTTCACTTCTAATGAGGTTTTCCCACCAGCGTAAACTGGTGGGTTTTCATAGGATTCTCAGTGATAAGTTGTATTCTCAGATCGTTTCTAACTATTCTAGCCGGTCTCAACAATGTGGTTTCAATTCTCCCTCTGATTTCCAGTTCTTTTAGACTGTGAAGCATACACTTTCTATTCTTATATCATGAAATTACTATTTTTCCTTGCGAATTTTAACAGAATCATTTGGAGATTTTAAAAAAAATATAAAAGACTATCATTCAAGAATTCTTATGAAATTAGAATTCAATGATATAATTTAGAATGAATGAAATGTCATTATTTGCATAATCAGATTGGAGAATAATACATAAATTTGATTAGTAGTCTTAAAGTAAATGTGGGTTATTATCATACCATAAAAAATAATAGTTTTATTGTTTTCCAAAGATTACGAAATTTGGGCGTTCTACATCTGACCCAGTAAAGGTAAAAGCGGTCGGTTCAACTCAATCAGCAGAGCATCCATTTTGGAACCACAAGTGTTACATAATCTATGCGGTTTCATAAGAGTATTGTCAATCCCCTGTATTTCTAAAGGGATGGCCCTTTTCATATCACGGGCGGGACTTTCCATGGAATAATACAGAAAGCCCGCGAAATACGTGAAGTCACGTGGGACATGGTTGGGTCCTCATTTTCAGTTTGGACGTCGGGCAGAGAAGATGTCCTGCCTTAACTGGAACTCACTGCATACGCGCGCTATGTTTAGTTACATGAAATGTTTAGTTAAGTAAATAAAAGCTTAAGAAATAACACGGTTTTGTGGTTGGTGAATGTCTTGGTAACAAGACCGATCTAGAAGAAGAAATGAGTTAAGTGCGACCGACCAACCAAGACGAAGAGATGTTAGAAGAGACGCTAGAAGAACTTAAGTTATCAAAGACGTCAGAAGAAGAATAGAAGTAAGTAAGAAAGGGTATACAACACAAGTTTTCGGGTTCAATTCCGATCCACGCTAACTGAGTGTATGAGTTGCACAGATTGTGTAATCTAATCTGTGTAGTAAAGTGGAGTGACTTATGTGAGGTGTAGCGCTCTACCACAGCACAAACAATCTCCCTCGACTAGTGCTATACCGACAATAGGCATTTCCGCCAACTTTACTTAATTTAGTTCAAACCATATATTTAGCATATAGACCCAAACCATTCTCACTTTATATATACTAGAAGCGGTTACCGGCGTCGGCTGGGCAGAAAGGGAATTTTATTAAAGTTAGTCCTGCAGATCCATTATTACTGAATCGTGAGCTGGATCCTCGTAGAATGCCCAATTAAATTCCCTACATGAAAAAGAACTTACGTTGGTTCAGTCACTCTGCAAAAAATCGTTAATGTCTACTATTTAAAATATTAAACGCAAAAAAATTCCATGCTGTTATAAGTTAAATTTTATCTTTTAATTATCTTCACTAATATAAATCAAATCTTTATCATTATTTTTGCTCAAAAACCAAGCCCTGATGATATTTAATGTATATATGTATTTACTTTGTCATTAATTGTTTTATTTTCGAAGTTTCATACGGACATACACATAAACACAACTGCCCTATATATATATATATATATATATATATATATATATATATATATATATATATATATATAGTTCGTGTGTTTTGAAAATATTTTTCGTTTAGATCATTATAACATTGCATTCTGACATGACCCTGATGATGGTTTAATAAAGAAGTAAAACTTTGGTATATCATCATTGATAAATAAACACATCTTATGAATATAATCACACACATACAGACACACAGAGACACACAGAGACACACACACATATATATATATAATATATATATATATATATATATATATATATTGTTAAAAATTAATGGTAAAATGAATGAATGGATGCAATGAAAATGAATGAAATGAGGGGGATAAATGAAAATCCTTTCCAAGGGAAACTTCTCAAAAGTAATAAAACACTTTTTGAGAGTGAGGTCCCTGATATAAAGTTTTTCTCATCTATTATTAGACTCCTTTGAAGCATCAAGTTAATATAATTATTCTATAAGTTATTAGAGAAGATAAAACCCGTCTCTTACCTTTGTCTGTTGAGAATAGGTTTGAATTTGTATATGTATATATATATATATATATATAATCTTGTCTGGTTAACTTCCGGTGAATATCTTGTATTCAAAATAAAAACAGTCAAATAGTATGATTTATTTACTTAGATTTCTTTTTCAGTTGTAAAATAAAATAAGATATATTAAATCAATTAGATAGATCAGTAAATAAATAAAAAGATTATCTTTAATTATTAGAAAGATTGATGAATAATT
>CM042141.1:43796293-43836293 GCA_023376005.1 Doryteuthis pealeii
TAGCCTTCCCATTCACACTGTAAAGCGCTATTTTGTTATATATATAAATATAATTGCATGTTGTCAGTATGTAGATATAGTTAACAGTATTAATAATGTTAGACAATTTTATTAATAATTGAGGTTTAAATAAAAAAAATAAAATCATGGAGAATGTGATGTCAATAACTAAGAGAATTGTGACTTGAGTAGGAATATAGTTTCGGTTACAGACAGAAAAACACACAATCTCCATTATAATAATATAATATATATATATATATATATATATATATATATATATGGAGAGAGAGAGAGAGGGGGGAGATAGGGAGGGAGATAGAGACAGTTGATATTGAATAAGCCACAGGGTTGATATGTCACCAAAGCAAACCAAACTACGAGGACAGAGGTATCTTGACTTACACGTGTAATTCGGTCTGCTCGTAACTCAATTTCATCGTATATCAAATCAATTTTCCCCATTGAAATAAACTGAAATGCCATTAATCTGTTCCAGAGGCCTCTACAAAAAATCAACTTTTTTGTTATGTTATGCTATTTTTTTAATAAGAAAAATCGAATTGAATTTAATAAAAATCGACTAAAGTGGTAGCTTTACTTACGAGTTTAATTCGTTTCGCTCGTAACTCATATTCCTCATATATTAAATCAATGTTCCCCGTGAAAATAAACTGAAATGTCATTAATCTACCTGCAAATGATCTTATTTTTTTTGTTACATTTTTTCCCCCAGATAAATAGAACCACACTGCAGAAAAATATAATAAAATAGAATGTAATGAATTATGTGTTGTAATATGATTTAATGTTTATTTTTTTTAATAAAGGATGAATTATTTGAAAGCATAAATGGTTTAGTGAACTAATTAACACTAGAAAATGTATACACCCTTGAGTTTAAAGATTTAATTTTTAATGTAATGAAATATTATATTAAATTCGAAAGGCTAATGAAACTAAATAAGAATGCAGATAAAATGATTTAGAACAGAAGGGGTATTATCGAATATAATAAAAACTAAAACTCATCTTTCATTGGTAAATTCTTCCTAATTTAACTATCTAGTTAATATAGGAAGTAAAGAATAAAATCACAGTTATTTCTTCTTATTAATCGATTTTTTAAGGTTTATCCCCGAGAACATTTAAATAAAACCAAACAATTAGAAATCAATAATACTAAGCACAAATTTATCAAAATCAAATTTTTAATATCAATATGCAAAATAGCTTTCCCGTTCAAACTGTAACCTGCTATTATTTTGTATATATCTTATTATAATGGAGATTGTGTGTTTTTCTGTCTGTAACCGAAACTATATTCCTACTCAAGTCACAATTCCCTTAGTTATTTACATCACATTATCCATGATTTTATTTTTATCTAAATCTCAATTATTAATAAAATTGTCTTACATTATTAATACTGTTAACTATGTCTACGTACTGATAACATGCAATTATATTTTTATATACAACAAAATAGCGGTTTACAGTGTGAACGGAAAGGCTAATTTGCATATTAATATTAAAAAATCGAATTTAATAAATATGTGCTTAGTATTATTGATTTCTAACTGTTTGGTTTTATTTTAATGAATATAAGCAAAATCTCTTCAATGAATCTTAAATGAAATCCATTAACAAGATAAAATAACTGTCATTTTATTCTTTACTTCCTCTTATAACTAAATACTTAAATTAGAAAAAATAACAATGAAAGACGAGAGTGATGGAAGAGTAAGTTTCAGTTGTTCCATTTTTTATTATACTTCCTCTGTTTCAAATCTTTTATTATACTCCCTCTGTTTCAAATCTTTTTATCTGTATTCTTATTTAGTTTCATTAGCCTTTCTAATTTAATACAATATTTTATTACATTAAAACTTAAATACTTGCACCCGAAGGGTGCATATATTTGCTAGTAGATATAATTATATGTTATTAGTATGTAGATATAACCAATGGTATTAATAATGTATAACAATTTTATCAATAACTGAGGTTTAAATAAACATAAAATCATGGGGAATGTGACAAAGATAACAAAGGGAATGGCGACGTGAGTTGTGATATGATTTCGGTTACACAATCTCCATTATAATAATAATAAGATAAGCGTTCTTGAAGCTAACTCGTACCTCTTATCTTAACTTTCGGCACAAAGTAAAACAATTGACCAAGTGACAGCTCATAACTCAGAAAACTAGTAAGTTGCAGCACTCGTAAATCAAGGTATCTCTGTATATTAGAATATGTATTTTGTTAGGTTGGTTTTTATACCTTCCTATATATATTGTTTGAAGTTATAATTTTTGTGATTATTAAAATGGAAATTAGTATATTTTCCGGTGATTTTTTCTCAGAACTGTCATGGAGACTTATGGAGACTTGCCAATTAGAATCCATTGAAACACAACCAGCTAATGCTGGAGTCAAAAGCTAACAGATTTATTACTACTGAATAGGGAGTTCAATACTCGATGGATGCCTCATATTTAAGACCTTGTGTCTCATCCTACCCGTGGTGATAGGGTTAGGTAACAAAAGGTGTCCCATGGTGGTGTAATGATGAGTTAGCTAGTCTTAAAGAATCCATTACTACTGAAAAAGAAGTTCGATCCTCGCAGGATGTCTCATACTTGTGAACTTACGTCACATTCTATCCTTGCGAAGGGATTCGGTAAATACCTACTTTACACAATCAATCTATATATCAATACTCGTGTTCCTTAATTGTACAACTGCTATCATATTGTAACACCCTCTGGTTAAAAATGAGATCGACCAATTCGTCCAAGATGAAATGCAAAAATGTAAATCCGGATTATATGGTGTTGCTTATGCACCGAATTTTTATTTCTTATGAGTGTCCTCACCTCAGCTAAATCAACCATTCAGTTTTCATTATGAAGAAAGAAATGGAAGAAAAAGGACATACTAAACCAAAAAACACGAAATAAAGAAAAAGAAAAAGACGAGTAAGATAGACTGATGGAATGAGCTCGCGGAAGCGATAACGTTATTCTATTTTAATCGAACATAATGAAAAAAGGAAAGAAATAAGCAGTGAGAGTTAAACCAATATTATTATACTTTTTACATATTGAAAGATTTAGCAATAGCTCTTAAGTAAACATTTCAAGCGTTGTAATGATTAGATTGTCATACTGAGGTATATGAAAGTATTTCGCTTTAGGATGACCAAAATATCAATTTTTCGAATCAAAATAATTTTAGCAAATGGAACTTTTCCAAAGCAGATTCTTTTAAATGTCTATAAATTCTAAAATGTCGGATTATTCTAAAACGCCAAAAGACGGTTTGGAACCCAAATGAAATGTCCGGCCAAATCCATTGAAACATTAATGCAATTTACATATTACTGTGATTAGTCCATACTTGCGACCTTGTGTCACAGCCCACTCTTGGCAAACGAGTTCCAGACACACATAAATATCTCTTATGTGTAAGGCTCGGTGTGTTATAAATTTTCTTTTTCTGTGGTCTATATTTGTCCAGTTAGAAAGGGTCCAGAGTATTCTACCAATTATCTTTTAATTAGATCAGGACCGTCATCACAGTGACTCCCCCCCCCCTCTGTACCATATAGATAAGACAGTGTTGTATGAATTTTTTCTTCTCTTATAATAAGTGTCTTCGTCGAAGCTAGTTGACTGCGGGTTGTCTATCTGCTATCGAGGCTGATCTTCCTTCTGTGTATTTCTTAGTGTCTTCTCATTGTTCTTTCAGTTGCTTTCTTTTAGTAACGAACACAAGACTTGATATTGTTTTTTAGAGGTATTTATTCAACCCAAGTAAGAACACGCGTAGAGGAATAGCCTAGATACTGCAGATGCCATTTATAGTCGTTCATTCGCCCTGTCAAAACTGTCTTTCAAACTATCTTTCAGTTCTCATGTTTGGTTCTGGCCAATCCGAGACCAACGACAAGGCCAGTTAAAGGCCAGGTCCAGTCAATCACTTATACGATGCAGTGGTGTAATGGTTATAATAGTAGGACATGGACACGATGAGACAAGTACAAATACTAAACGAGGGTGTTTGCATTTCACATTGCGCTAATAATAAGAGTATAAATCCAACTATTCCCCCTCCAGCTAAGAGTACATAGTAGATCGCGCTGGTCTCTTTAGCCTTGGTTAGCCAAGCAGTTTTGGAAAAGGAAAACTCTGAATTCAAACCCGTTAAACTCCGCTAAAAAATCGACCTTGTGTCACACCCTGCTCGTTCAGAGGGGTTTAGTATATATATATATATATATATATATATATATATATATATATATATATATATATATATATATATATATACGTTTATTCCATGATTCAGAAATAACGATGTTTTATAATTTCTAAGCTACTGTACACTACTCATAGACAAACTAGTAATTATGTAACCAGAGGAGAATACTTAGTACAGACTACGTGATGAAAGAGATTAAAAAGTCAGCCATTTTAGCAACACACTAGCCCAGAGGAATAAAAGCAGACGCGACTGGATCAAGCAGGTAATCCATACAGACTAACCTCTGACCATTCGGACAAAATTGCATATGCACAAACCAAACACTTTCCTGGAAAAAGAGACACATAAAATTCCTTGGGATTTTGGAGATAAAAATGGATTTCCTAATCCAGTCCAGAATAGCAGACTTGGTGTTAAGAAAAGAACAGGAACTTATAAACTAACCAGAAGCGGCTACCCAGCATTACCTGGGTAGAAAGATGGAAAAAAACTGGTGTATTGATATGTTCCATTTTAAGATTTTCCAATGAGGAAATTTTTAAAGTAGAATTTCAATGCTATTTCTATATATATTTTAATTTTTAAATATCTTCGAATATAAATTAAAATCTTCATTATATTTGCACAGAAAGCAAGAACCGGTGATATTTAATGTGTGTATATATTTATTTCTATCGTTAACTGTTTTATCTTCGTGGTTTCATCCGGACATACATACATATATACACACTAACTGCCTATTTTATATATGTATAGATGGACATTGCAGTGTCAGCGGATCACATAAGAAAAGGGAAGAGAAAACCTGGATATATATATATATATATATATATATATAGAGAGAGAGAGAAGAGAGAGAGACCTTGTCAGAGAAGTTGAAAAAATATAGAATATGAAGTTGACAGTGATTCCGATTATAGTCAGAGCACTTGGAACAATCCAAAAGAACTGGAAAAGAGATGAGGGAACTTGAACTCTTAGGAAGAATCCAGGCCGTTCAAATCACGGAACTGTTGAAATCGGCTAGAATAGATAGAAGAGTCCTGGGAGAGCTTCTTGGACTTCAAGTAGGGCCACCGATTAGCACTTTCGTGAAAAACGCAGTCTCATTATAATGGAGATAGTGTATCTGTGTGTCTGCAAGCAAATCTATGTCATACCAACGTCATAATTCCCTTAGTTATTTATTACATATTGTAAATGGTTATTATTAAATAGTCATAATCTAATCTTAATTAGTACATTATTTATTGATAATATCTCAATCAAATGTCTAGCTGAGATAGATTTGCCTCAAAATACCCCATCTTTTTAATAAGTTTAAACTCTAGCCATTAGTGTCATATATCATACAGAAATAAATGTTTACATAGAATATGGTGTGAATAATTTGCATACTCGTTCGACCAATGGAATGACGTGCCTTAAAAACCAACCTAGCATTGGCTGGTGGTTTTCACTGGAGTTTAAGGGATTGCAATTTCCCTGATGTATTCTATTTTCCAGGATTATTCCAAGGGCTCTGACTATTATTGGTATGACTGTCACCTTCGAGTTCTATTTTTATTTTCCTTCTTGTGAGTTTTTTACCCGAGTTTTTATTAATGGTTTCTCACTGTCATATAAGTGACATCAAGTCTCCTTCATTCTCCAGGGTCTTTTCTAAATATCCTAGCCAACTTTAGAACTATTGTGGCAGGAATAATTTCAATTCTTCCTATAATCTTCAGTTCAAACAATCTCTTTCTTGGTTCTTAGTGACTATTTCAAGTGCTCCAACGAGTCAACATCACGTTTAACAATATTTTCAGTTCTCTGTTAAAATTCAAGTATTTATCTATTTTTTCGTCTTCACTTTCACAGCCGACACTGCAAAATCCACGATACTAATGCAGAATAGGGAGCAAGAGATAACATTATTAGATTAAGTATTTAAAGGATTACATTTCATGATAATACCCCAAGACGGTAGGATGAGGGTTAGAGTTAGTGTTAAGGTTAGTGTTAGGGTTACGGTAAGGCTACTTCGGGAGGTTGCGTAATCTAATGCTATCTATACTTAAATATAACGCTATTTATACGTAAAAAATATAATTTCATTTATATGATATAAATCTCGTGGTGTAATGGTAAAAGTAATAGGAAATGGACTCGTCGCCCCGAGTTCAAATCCTGAACGTGGTAATTGCATTTCACTTAGCGCTAATAGCATTGGGAAAGGTATGAATTCTACTCTCCTTCCAGCTATGGGTAAATAGTAGGGTAGACTGGGCTCTTTAACCTTGGTTAGGCAACCGGTCTAGGAAGAGGAAAACTCTGAATTCAAACCTATTAAACTCCGCTTAAGATATTGACCTTGTGTTACATCCTGCTCGTGCGGAGGGGTTCGTGAATACATCTTATTATAATGGAGATTGCGTGTTTTTCTGTCTGTAACCGAAACTATATTACTACTCAAGTCACAATTCCCTTAGTTATTTATATCACATTCTCAATGATTTTATTTTTATTTAAACCTCAATTATTAATAGAATTGTTTTACATTATTAATACTGTTAACCATATCTACATACTAATAGCATGCAATTATATTTATATGTACAACAAAATAGCGGTTAACAGTGTGAATGGGAAGGCTAATTTGCATATTGATATTAAAAATGTGATTTTAATAAATATGTGCTTAGTATTATTGATTTCTAACTGTTTGGTTTTATTATAATGAATATAAGCAAACATTTCTTCAATGAATCTTAAATGAAATCCGTTAACAAGAAAAAATAACTGTCATTTTATTCTTCACTTCCTCTTTTAACTAAATACTTAAATTAGAAAAAAATAACAATGAAAGACAAGAGTAATGGAAGAGTAAGTTTCAGTTGTTCTATTTTTCGATTATACCACCCTCTGTTTCAAATCTTTTTATCTGCATTCTTATTTAGTTTCATTAGCCTTTCTAATTTAATTATATATATTATTACATTAAAACTTAAATACTTGCACCCGGAGGGTGCATATATTTGCTAGTATATATAATATAAATCGGTTATTCTTGCGCGCTATTTTGCATTTGTACCAAATCCACAACATGATATTTGTTCTTCTTGTTAATTAACTGTAATCTTCTGGTCTGATTTGAGCGACGAGAACATGTATAAGCCACAAAGAATTTTATGAGTTTCATTTTCTAGAACAGATTCTGCTTTGTGCATATATGATTTACCATGGAGGCGCGTGGTGTAATGGTTAGAGTTGTAGGAAATTGATTGGACGGCCGAGTTCAAGTCTTGATAGAGACCGTTTGCTTTTCAGATAGCGCTGATACACTTGGGAAAGGTATGCATCCAGCTACACTCCCTACAGCTATGTGGAAACAGTAAGGCGGACTAGGCTCTTTAAACTTTGCTAGGTAACCAGTCTAGGATAAGAGAAACTGAGTTCAAACCTGATAAACTCCGCATAAAATTAACATTGCATCACATCCTGTTCTTGCGGAGTTGTTGAAGAGGTAGCTGCTAAAAATGGTATAACTGCACTGATGAGAAGTGATACCTCGAAACATGTGTCTGTAGTTTACTCTATTATACGCTCATAATTTCAGTTGAGCACTTTATTTAGGAGGAATTTAATTGCAAATTCACCGTATTCGGCGTTAAGCTAAATCCCACTTTGTTTACAAAGTTTGAGAACTCTTGGTGAATTCATTTCCGCTTAGAAATGTAGCGATTAAATAGCCTGCTATACTTGGCAGCTGATTGTGGCCGTATGGGTAAGAGGTTTGGCGAGCGTAAGTTTGTTCTCGAACCCAGCCCAGAGGTAGCTGCTAAAAATGGTATAACTGCACTGATGAGAGGTGATACCTCGAAACACGTGTCTGTAGTTTACTCTCTCTCTCTCTCTCTCTCTCTTCTCTCTCTCTCTTTATATATATATATATATATATATATATATATATATATATATAGCACTTTCGTGAAAAAAAAAAAAAAAAAAAAAAAGAAAGTATCACCACGCAAAAAAAAAAAAAAAAAATTAAGCACATCCATTTTCTGATTTTCATCTCTGATGATAAAGTGTTCTTTGAAATCGATAAGACAAAAAAACAACATCTTTTTGTTTTTATTTTTATACGCATTGTATTACCTTCAAATTACTAATATATTATAACATACTTAACAATGCTTCAAGCAAATTACCATTTACTTTTATATATATATCTATAGGCGTGCATCAGAATGGTCAGTCATTTTGGATATGCAGATGATATAGATGATCCCAAATAGAATCATCCTCAAATTACCAGTCGATTGGATATTGTTACTTTATATATATATATATATATATATATATATATATATATATATATAGAGAGAGAGAGAGAGATAACACAACATTGTTGTTGTGCACGATTACCAATAGACTACTTCTTCCAACCAGAGAGATCCATTCTTTTAGTTTCATTCTATTATTATCATCTATATATTTATACCCTTGCTCCTTAATCTTCCGACCATTGCCATCTTGCAACACCCTCTGGTTGAAAATGGGACACAAATCGACCAAGATGAAATGCAAAAATGTGAATCCTGATTATCTGGTGTTTATTATCAGTCAAATTCTTCTTTCCTATGAGTGATGTCACCTCAGCTAAATAATGGACCGTTTCTTTTTTAGTATAAAGAAATAAAGGGAAGGAAAAGGATATGCTATACAGAAAATATATAAGAAAGAAAGACAAATAGAGAGTAGGGGAAATATAAAAGGAGGGAGTGAGAACACGAGAGCGATAACGCTAATCTGTTTCAACCGAGAATAAGTAAAGTAAAGTCGTCGGGGCGGCCTATTCAGCCAGTCAGCGAGGGAGTCTATCACCTTTTCAATAGCGCTAGACCAAGGAAATTGTTTTAGCATCTGAGGTGGAGCGCCACACCTACCATCAGCTCCTTACTTTACCGCACAGATCCCTGTGCTACTCATACGCTGAGTTGGCGAGGACCGGTATTGAACTAGGAACCTTGTGGTTTCTAGCCGAACGCTCTACCGACTGAGCTAACCCGAGAATACTAAATATAAAAAGAAGGAAAGAAAGGAAAAAAGGAGTGTGAGAGAGTTCAATCCATATTATACTTTTACATATTGAGCTAGCAATAGTTCTTAATTAAACATATCAAATGCTGTAATAAGAACATTATCATATTGTGGTATATCCAAAAGGTTCAGCTTATTGTAATCATTATAATGAATAAAATTATATTCCTGTGGTTTTACTGGGGATGAAGTTAAAGTTTATTTTATCAACACCACAAAACAAATCTTATTATTTTCCCAGAATTCCATATTTAACTTTAAATAGATTCAAGACTTCCACTGAGACAAAATCAGTGATCCGAGTTCAAATTCCTTCTGATGCTGTCTGCGTTCACTACTACCTCATTCCACAGGGAAATATGTCTAAAAAAAAGTTTTTTCTATGACACAAGTAAGTTTGAGTTAAATGCCACTGCGAAATTCTCATTACCGGCAGTCTCATTTACTTAAAAACAATACACACATCCCATAAGACTAGTAATCGTTTCATCTGATGATTGTATTTTTAAAAGCACATGAAACTACAATAGATAATATGCACACATATCTATCTATACGTGTGTGGTCTATGTGCGTGGGCTATGGGAGCATATATACATGATTCACTCACCTGAGACTTTTCAGAGATGAAAGATAATTGTAATTTTCATATGCTTCCGAGTTAGATACGTTATATATATATATATATATATATATATATATATATATATATTCTGTGAAGTAAGTACAGTGAAAAATATTTTGTTAGGTAACAGACTATCGTATTTCTTCCACCGAACTAAATACGTGTCTTCTTTATATATATATATATATATATATATATATTATATATATATATATATATATATATATATATATAAAATATATATATATATATATATATATATATATATATATGTGTGTGTGTGTGTGTGTGTGTGTGTGTGTTTGGGCAGCATCCTTTCATTCATACATGCAGAATTAAACAAAAGACACATTTTTGATCTTTTCGAGTTTTCTGGCCAACTTTTTATTATTCGGGTGGAATTCGTGGATAAGTCCACCAAAGTTCAGGTCCCGGGTACTTTCGGCACTTCGAAGTGCCATCATCAGGGGTGATGTACTGCATTGGAAATTAATTTTGTTTAAGGATGTTTTGTATTGTTTTATGTATAGAGTTTCTAGTATTTGGAGTTTTTGTTTATTTTTTTCTTAAATAAAATTAATTTCCAACACAGTACACACATTTTAAAATGTCTATAACACCTTTCCCGTCAATTCTTCTCCTTCCAGCCTCCACATTGATATAATTTAAAAAACTGGAACATATCACCCCTGATGATGGCACTTCGAATTGCCGAAAGTACTCGGGACCTGAACTTTGGTGGACTTATCCACGAATTTCACCCAAATATTAAAAAGTTGGCCAGAAAACTCGAAAGATCAAAAATGAAATTGTTAAACAGGAAATGTGTTTTGTTTAATTACACACACACACACACACACACACACACATATATATATATATATATATATATATATGCTCCTTGAATACGGATCGAGCTCTCTCCGGTAGCCCATATATATATTATATATATATATATATATATATATATATATATATATATATATATATATATATATATATATATATATATATATATATATATATATGTATTTATCAGTAGAATTCTCTTTCGCTAGTAGGTCGTGTTGATAGCTCGGCGTTTAGAGACTGACTAATGAAAAGACAGTCGAGTTTCGATTCCGGCTTGAGTTAGCCTGCATAGTCAAGATTCTATGAAGAGACCTGATACGTTGAAACAGGACTGCATATGGATGTCTAAATATATATATAGCCAGGTCACGTGTCTATCATTGTATGTATATACGAGTGTTTGGTTATGCAGTTACCTTTGTGCTTTTACGTTTGTTTCACTGTTTTGTCACTCAGTTTGAATGATTAGGGTGTCAGTAAATTTGCCAGTGTTTGTTTTTGAATAAAAATTAAGTTTAAGTAAATTGTCTGTTACTACGTAAAACCATTCCCCGTAAGTTCTTATTCATCAACATTCAAATTACACATAATTATCTATCTATCTACCTCTCTCTCTCTCTCTCTCTCTCTCTCTCTCTCTCTCTCTCTCTCTTTCTCTCTCTCTCTCTATATATATTTAATCAAGATAGCGTGGACATGGAGTCAACACCTGGTTACTAACAGTTTCTCGTCTGTGCGATCTTCAGACGGAAGATTGCATGGCCGAAAAACTGTCAGTAACCAGTTATTGAGTCAATGTCCACGCTACTTTAACTCAAATATAAACATTCTATCAATGATATTGTGCACTGCATGCTTAGAAATATAGCACCAATATATATATATATATATATATATATATATATATATATATATATATACCTATACATATATATACATATACATGTACATTTATATATATATATATATATATATATATATATATATATATATATATATATTATTATAAAGAATGAATAGAGAATGAATGTGAAAAGTATTGGGATATAAAGGTGCTTAATGCTAAGATAGCAGAGCAGTTTTACGACCAAATATTTGATATAATGGATTGAAACTAATAGTAACGACATATTAGATCCATAATATCTAATATTTTATTATATATATATATATATATATATATATATATATATATATATATATATATATGTGTGTGTGATCATAGAAGTCAAAGGCTAAACCCTAATTACACCCTTACTTGTACTTCTATTATATATATATATATATATATATATATATATATATATATATATAAGTAAGTAAAGTCGTCGGGGCGGCCTAAAGTCGGTATCAGCCAGTCAGCGAGGGAGTCTATCCCCTTTTCAATAGCGCTAGACCAAGGAGATTGTTTTAGCATCTGAGGTGGAGCGCCACACCTACCATTAGCTATATATATATATATATATATATATATATATCCATTTAGGTAATTTCTAATTTACATTTATACGCGTGTATTATAAAGATTTAAATAAAAAAAACATGTACACCCACACGCACAAAAACACTCACACATTCTCTCTATATATACATCCCCCTCTCATGTGTTAGTATGTGAGTGTGTGTGTATGTGTGTGTGTGTTAGTGTGTGTGTGTCATTGTATAATTCGATCTGCACCAGGTTGAACCTACTTTTGTTGTTCATACGCGCATTATTTTCACCCACCCGCATCTCACCCTTTACTTTCATCAACCTTCAAAACTTCTCTACCCGCCTTATTTATTTATTTGTTTATTTTTTTTTACACTTTTTGTATAAATATTTTCGTTTGATATTTTTTCTTGGAGTCGGTACTGTTGTTGTTCTTGGAGCATTAAACTCTTCATCCTTTTGATCGAATTCTTTTTCACTTTTCTCTTTAGTTTCATGCCTTCTTCATTCCCCTTTCTCTCTCTCCCCTCTCTCTCTTTAACAATCGTGTTGTCATTCCTTTCTGTCCTACTCCTCTTCTTTCGCTTCCTCCCTCGCTCTTTCTATCTTTCGTATAATATATATGTATATATTATATATATATATATATATATAAATATATATATATTATATATACATATATATATATATGTATATTTAACTTTTTTCCTTTTTAATTCTTTTAAGCAAAAGACATGACTCAGAGAGAAAGCAGAGTCATAGAGTACTTCTTTTTCACAAGCACTGCAACATTACATTTCCCACCGCCTCCACCCATCATACACACACACAACACACACACACACACACACACACCACATATATATATATATATACACACACATACATATATATATACAAACACACATACCCACATACATTCAAAGAAAAAAATAATCGAAACAGCCAAATCCTGAAAAACTGAAAAAATCAAGTCCAGAGCCAGAGATAACGGTGCACAAAAGAAAAAAAACAAATCATCCTATTACGAACTCTTAACACACCCCACACCGAGCCTCCCCCATATTCAAGCACCGTCTTTAAGCAGCAGCGTACCCACCTCGAACCCCTTCCACTTTACCCCGTATCCGAAAAAGCCAAGGTACGCAGTGACCTGGAGGTCGTTTGGTTTTATGTCATTCAGGTCCAATTTGATCTATTGATGACAGCCGTGCGTCAGAAGAATGGTGTTCGACAGACATTCACCTAGGTCGGAATATCTATTTTATAATCAATGATATTCAACCGAACTGCCTTAGACGACTGAGCAGAGAGCTCTAACGTTGTTGAAGGAGCAGGAGACGGTGCGCCATTAAGGAAACGAGGCAAAAATGGAAGCATCTAGTGTACAGCGAGGGGGGTGGAGAAGAAGATAGAGATGGAAGAAGATGAGAAGAAAAGAAGATAGTGATGGAAGAAGATGAGAAAAGTAAAGATAGTGTGAAGCAGAAGAAGAAGAAGAAGAAGAAGAAGAAGAAGAAGAAGAAGAAGAAGAGAAGAAGGAAGAAGAAGAAGAAGAGAAAATAAAGAAGTGATGGAGAAGAAGAAAAAGTAAAGATAGAAGCACGAAGAAGAGAAGAAGAATGAGAAGAGAAAAGAAGAAGAGAGAAGAAAGAAAAAAGTAAAAGAAGAAGAAGAAGAAGAAGAAGAAAAAGAAGAAGAAGAAGAGAGAAGAAGAAGAAGAAGAAGAAGAAAGAAAAGTAGAGTGTGAATGGAAGGATGGAAGAGAAGAAGAGAAAAGTAAGATATTGATGGAAGAGATGGAGGAGAAGAAGAAGGAGGAAAGTAAGATAGTGAAGAGAGACGAAGAAGAAGAAGAAGAAGAAGAAGAAGAAGAAGAAGAAGAAGAAGAAGAAGAAGAAGGGAAAAGTAGAAGAAGAAGAAGAAGAAGAGAAGAAGAAGAAGAAGAAGAAGAAGAAGAAGAAGAAGAAGAAGAAGAAGAAGAAGAAAAGTAAGATAGTGATGGAAGAGAAATGGAAGAAGAAGAAGAAGGAGAAAAGTAAGATAGTGATGGAGAGAAGGGAAAGAAGAAAGAAGAAGAAGAAGAAGAAGGAAGAAGAAGAAGAAGAGAGAAGAAAGTAATAGAAGAAAAAGATGGAAGAAGATGAACAGGAGAATGAAATGAAAAGAAAATGATAGAGGGTTAAAGAAAGAAATGGATGGGTGAAGAGTAGGACAAATAGAAAAAGGAAAGGAAATAATTGGTTCAAAGAAGAAGTATGAAATGAACAGAAAGGGATGGACGATGAAAAAAAGAAAAAGAAGAAGAAGAAGAAGAAGAAGAGAAGAAGAAGAAGAGGTGTATGGATGTAATGGATGAAGAAAATGAAAGTTAGAAACGATAAGTATTGTCAACTTGTCTGCTTACATTTGCATTTTCTTCGTTTCTCATAAAACATTGACTACAAAAGTTAAAGAAAGTATAATAAAAATTAAATGTAAGAGAGAAGAGAGAAGAGAGATATAGACAAAGGGAGAGGGGGAAAGAGATGTAGAGGAAAGTGATTAGTAGATAAACCAATAGATTATACAAGAAGAAGAATAACGGTAGAAAAAAAATAAAAAAATAAAGCAAATAAAGAAATGATAAAAGAATGTAAGTAGCAAAAGAAATGGAGAAGGCTAGAAGAAAGAAGAACAAAACAAAGAAGAAAAAAGCAAAGAAAATCAAGAGAGAACCAAAAGAAAATGAAAGTCAGAAAGAAAGAAGAAGAAAGAATCTAAAGAAAGACGCAGAAAGGAAAACTAAGAAAAAAGTCAAAGATGGGAAGAAAAGAAGAAAAAGGCAAAAAATAGAAAGAACCGAAAGGAAGAAAAAGAAGAAAGAAAAAAAAGAAAAGAAATAAGCAAAGGAAAAAAAACAGAAGCAAACGTAAATAAAAGAAAGAAAGAAAGAAAGAAAGAAAGAAAGCAAGAAACGAAGAAAAAGAAAAAAGAACAAAAAGAAGCCAAAGAAGAAGCTAAAGAAAGAAAGAAAGAATGGAAGAAAAGAAGAAAGAAAAGAATGGAAGAAAAAAGGAAAGAAAAGAATGAAGAAAGAAGAAAGAAGGAAAAAATAGAAAAGAAACGAAAGAAAGAAAAAAGAAGAAGAAAGAAAAAGAAAGAAAGAAAAACAAGAAAGAAGCAGAGAAAGAAAGAAAAAAAAGCTAAAGAAAGAAAGAAAGAATGGAAGAAAAAGAAGAAAGAAGAAAATAGAAGAATAGATGAAAGAAAAAGAAGAAAGAAGTAAAAAGAAAGAAAAATGAAGGAAGAAAAAAAGAAGAGAGAAAAGAAATAACACAAGAAGAAGCAGAAGAAAGAAAGAAAGAATGGAAGAAAAGAAAAAGGGGAAAAGGCACAAACAAAAGAAGAAGAAAGAAAAAGAAGAAAGAAAGATAAAAGAAGAAAGAAAGAAAAAGAAGAAAGAAAAGAAATAAACACAAGAAAGAAGCAGAAGAAAGAAAGAAAAGGAAGAAGCTAAAGAAAGAAAGAAAAGAATGGAAGAAAAGAAGAAAGAAAAGGCAAAAAATTAGAAAGGAAGAAAAAGAAGAAAGAAAGAAAAAGAAAGAAAAGAAATAAGCAAAGGAAGAAAAAAAGATGCAAAAGTAAATAAGAAAGAAAGAAAGAATACGAGAAAAAGAAAAAGAAGAACAAAAAGGAGATCAAGAAAATGAGGAGGAACGTGAGAATAAGTAAAAGGTGAAGCAATAGCCATTGTTTGAAGAGGAAAATATTGAGAAGAAAAAAGAGAAAAGAAGAAAGTTTCAGAAAAATAACAAATTTAGGAAAACAATTTGGAAATGTGAAAATTAATGGAAAGAAATATGAAAATAACTCATTTGAAAAAAATTAGAACAAAAAGAAAAAGCAAGAAAAAAAACAAATGAAAGAATAATGACAACAAATCTGAAAAGATAAAGATAAAGAAATACACAACAACACACACACACCCACACACACCACATATATATTATATAATAATATAAGTGTGTGTGTGTGTGTGTGTGTGTGTGGTGTATGTATAAGTACAATGGAAGGAGAAAAATGATATAAAATATATGAAAGAATATCAGTAAAATTTTCATGAAAAGTACCTGAAAGGCTGAGATAGATATATAGATAGATATATACAGCGTGAGAGGGGTGATAGATATATACAGAGAGCGAGAGAGAGAGAGAGAGAGAGAGGAGAGAGAGAGAGAGAGAGAGAGAGAGAGGGGTGATTGAGGATAGATAGATCAGAGTGAGAGGTGTGATAGATAGATAGATAGATAGATACAGAGTGAGAGTGATAGATAGATAGATAGATAGATAAGTGAGAGGGGTGATAGATAGATAGATAAGAGTGACAGGGGTGATAGATGGATTATAGATAGATAGATACGGAGTGACAGGGGTGATAAGATAGATAGATAGATAGATAGATAGATAGTGTGACAGGGGGTGATAGATAGATAGATAGTTAGATACAGAGTGAGAGGAGTGATAGATAGATAGATAGATAGATAGAGGTGAGAGGGTGATAGATAGATAGATAGAAGTGAAGGGGTGATAGATAGATAGATAGATAGATAGATAGAAGATAGATACAGAGTGAGAGGGGTGATAGATGGATAGATATAGATAGATACAGAGTGAGAGGGTGATAGATAGATAGATAGATAGATGATAGATACAGAGTGAGAGGGTGATAGATATATAGATAGATACAGTGAGAGGGGTGATGATAGATAGTAGATAGATAGATACAGAGTGAGAGTGATAGATGATAGATTAGATAGATAGAGAATTGAGAGGGGTGATAGATAGATAGATAGATAGATACAGATGATGATTAGATAGATAGATAGATAGATAGAGGTGTGATAGATAGATTGATACAGAGTGAGAAGGGGTGATAGATAGATAGATAGATAGATAGATAGATACAGAGTGAGAGGGGTGATAGATAGATACAGAGTGAGAGGATGATAGATAGATAGATAGATAGATATTAGAGAATGAGAAAGGGTGATAGAGAATTGAATTCAAAATGAAGGGCAAATCAGGGAGAAAAAATTGAAAATGAAAGAAAAACAAGATTATGATAAAAGAAACACGAAGAATGAGATCAAAGGATTAAGAAAAGACGAATGTTTTACGATAAACAATACAAATACTAATATACATCTGCAGCCCCAAGAAATAGAGAAAAAATTGAAGCAACCTAAAAGGATTATGTAATAGCAGTGTTAATAAGGACATTTTTAAAGGGGAGGTAACTCAAAACCAACTACTACTACTACTACCCAATAATGATAATCTTATTATAATGGAGATTGTGTGTTTTTCTGTCTGTAACCGAAACTATATTACTACTCAAGTCACAATTTCCTTAGTTATTAACGACACATTCTCCATGATTCTATTTCAATTTAAACCTCAATTAATAATAAAACTGTTTGACATTATTAATACTATTGGCCTTACCTTATATATACAGAAAATACCAGTTTTCAGTGTAAACGTAAAGCCAATTTGCATATTGATATTAAAAAAACTGATTTTAATAAAAATGTGCTTGCTATTATTGATTTCTAATTGTTTGGTTTTATCTTAATGAATATGAGTAAAAATCTCTTCAATAAATCCTAAAAGAAATTCATTAACAAGAAGAAATAACTGTACTTTTATTCTCTACTTCCTATTTTAACTAAATAGTTAAATTAGGAAAATTTAGCATTGAAAAACGGAAGTGATGAAAGAGTAAGTTTCAGTTGTTCTATTTTCCGATTATACCCCTTCCGTTTCAAATCTTTTTATCTGAATTCTTAATTAGTTTCATTAGCCTTTCTGATTTAATCTAATATTTTATTACATTTAAACTTAAATACTTGCACCCGGAGGGTGCATATATTTGCTAGTTCTAGTAATAATGGAGATTGTCTGTATTTCTGTCTGTAACAAAAACTACGTCATATCTCTACGTCACGGCTTAAGTCACAATATTCTTATTCTATATACACCCAAAATTTGAGTAAGCAATTTTTAAAATTGTTTTTTACTCTCGCCCTTTTTTTTCTTTTCTTTTTTTTTTACAGTTACAAGAGTTAACTAAAAAGTTTACAAATAAATAAATACCTATGATTTGTGTAAAAATGATGTGGAAAATATTCAAAATAATTGTTTGATTATTACATGCACGCAACATTTTATTTGAGAGGGACGGAGCTCAGTTTCATTTCAAATTGTTTTTATTTTTTTTTATTTTTTTACTCCTTTAATAAATATGAGGATTTTGCTTACTTATGATACAAAGCCTCTGTCATTGAATTTTTAACTCCTACCCTCTCAGGCAATGTTTTCAAAAATTAATTTTTACGATGCCCGGAGGTTGTTTTCTGTTCCTAGTAGCAATGATAATAACTAGTAAGGCCTAGCAAGGCCTACAGTATAATTTAATTATTACAATGTTTGATATGTTTGCTTAAGAGCCATTGCTAAATAGTTCAGTATGTAAAAAGTATATTAATCTTGATTTAACTCAACTCTCCCTCTCTCTCTCTCTCTCTCTCTCTCTCTCTCACGCTCGCTTTTTCCTAGCTTTCGTTTCAATTGTTTCATTATGTTCAATTGAAACAGATTAGCGTTATCACTTCCGTGCGCTCTCATTCTATTCCTATCTTTACCCTACTATTTCTTTCTTGTTATATTTTTCTTTGTATCATATCCCTTTTCGACCCTTTCTTTCTTGATAATAAAATCGAAATTGTCTATTATCTAGCTGAGCTGAAGACATTCGTAAGAAATAAGAAATTGGAGCATAAGCAATACTAGATAATTAGGATTTACATTTCATCCTATATGATTTGGTGGGTTTCATTTTAATCAGAGGGTGTAGCAAAATTATAACGGTGGTACAATTATGGAATACGAGTATTGATATAAAGAAGAAGGCAATTTGACATCTAGTCGATTTGGCTGTTCCAGTGGGTTAGGTTGCAAATGAAAAATCCGAGAGGATAAACAAATACTTGGACCTTGCCAGAGAACGAAAAAAAATCATCAGTCAAATATGGGTGTGACGGTGGTGCCAGCTGCAGTTGATGCCCTTGGAACGGTCAACTATTGTTTGGGGAATAAATGTAGGGGAATTTTAAATCAGCAGTGGAATGGAGCACCGTATTGTTACGTTCGGCTATAATGCTTAGAATTGCCATGGAGATCTGAGGAAACATAAGACTCCAGTGAATAGTAAATACTAGGGCAGAGTGGGGTCTTTAACCTTGAGTAAGCAAACAGTCTCGTAGAGGAAAACTGATCTCAAACAGGTTAAACCTCGCCTAATAATTGGCCTTCTGTCACCCTTTGCTCATGCAGAGCTGTTGGTATATATATATATATATATATATATATATATATATATATATATATATATATGAAGTGATCAATCTGTTTGAGATGGCGATAGCCGAGAATTTTGGGGGGAGATTATGTGCTTAATTAAAGTCATGCCTAATTTGATAATTAATTAGTTATAATTAAATGAATTAGGCGTGCATATCGGTTTAAATGTAAGGCGTAAACAAATCGAGAAAAAGTCATCTCTGTGTGTACATGTCAGCCTATTAGGCCTCATCAGCAGAGTTATAGACAAGACAGTGCTTTGTGCGTGATTCGAACCCTACCTGCCAGGCTGACAGGCGGAGATTCTAACCAATACACTAGCTGGCTTTCCCAGTTTTCTCGTTTATTTTAAACTGATTTGTATATCGCAATTTTTGGGTGATTTACGGCACGACAGTATGAAGTGATAAAACAATCTGTTTGAGATGGCGATAACGACAATTTTGGGGGGAGATTATGTGCTTAATTAAAGTCATATATATATATATATATATATATATATATATATATATATATATATATATATACGCGTTCTAGGGCTTGACTTGATCAACTTATTGGTCGGAGGCAGCCTCTCAGACTGCCCATCTAGCCTATGTAAGGGCCAAAGTGGGGTGTTGCATGGCTTAGAATGCTCTGTCACTATCATTAACCATCATGGGTCGCCACCTACGGCTAACAGGTGGGCCCATTACGAGGATTTTACCCCTCTGTAGAGGGGCAGTCGGCTTATTCTTAAGCCCCTGTGGACAGGGCTGCACTCGCATGTGTGCGTGTGTGAAAGAGAATTCAATATTGAAATAATGTGAAGGAGAAAGAGCGAAAAGAAATTCCAAGAGGAAAGTAAAAATTCGATCTATGTAGAGAAAATTGCGGGGGCCGAGAGATAAATCAGAAATTGAAGAATACCGCCCAATCTTTAAAAATAAATGATGATATATACGGGAGTGGGTCAGCTCAGTAGAAATATTCGACCGGAGAAGCATGTAAAACATGATTTGACACACACACACACACACACATACACAGACACACACACACTTATTAATATAGTTGTTTACTAAACTCAGCTTAGATGTGGCACAAGGCCAGAAATATGGAGCACCCGTTGAGAATCGAACTCACTAACAATGGTATGCGAATCTAGCTTTCTGACCATTAAACTACATGAGGTGTCCTGGTATATGCTAAGCTTAGATTAGATATGGCACAAGGCCAGAAATATGGGGCACCCAGTGAGAATCGAACTCACTAACAATAGTATGCGAATCTAACTTTCTGACCATTAAAATACATGAGGTGTCCAGTTATTTGCTAAGCTTAGATTAGATATGGCACAAAGCCAGAAATATGGAGCACCCAGTGAGAATCGAACGCACTAAAACAATGGTATGCGAATCAAGCTTTCTGACCATTAAACTCATGAGGTGTGCAGTTATTTGCTAAGCTTAGATTAGATATGGCACAAGGCCAGAAATATGGAGCACTCAGTGAGAATCGAACTCACTAATGATGGTATGCGAATCTAGCTTTCTGACAATTAAACTACATGAGGTGTCCAGTAATTTGCTAAGCTTAGATTAGATATGGCACAAGGCACAAGGCCAGAAGTATGGGGCATCCATTAAGAATCGAACTCACTAACAATGGTATGCGAATCTAGCTTTCTGACCATTAAACTACATGAGGTGTCCCGTTATATGCTAAGCTTATATTAGATATGGCACAAGGCCAGAAGTATGGAGCATCCAGTGAGAATCGAACTCACTAACAATGGTATGCGAATCTAGCTTTCTGACCATTAAACTACATGAGGTGTGCAGTTATTTGCTAAGCTTAGATTAGATATGGCACAAGGCCAGAATATGGAGCACCCAATGAGAATCGAACTCACTAACAATGGTATGCTAATCTGGCTTTCTGACCATTAAACTACATGAGGTGTCCAGTAATTTGCTAAGCTTAGATTAGATATGGCACAAGGCCAGAAGTATGGGGCACCCAGTGAGAATCTCACTCACTATCTATAGGTCTGCAAAGTTAGCTTGCTACCCATTAGGCTACATGAGGTGCCTGACCCTTAGAGGTATATGGGTGTGTATACATTCGGTGTAGTTATATTGTATGACTGATCATCAGAACTAGCAAACTATATGTTTGTTTTTTTTACGGCATATCAACCTCGTTGGGCCATTTAATGCCGACAAAGTCTTGAAATAAATTCGTTCTTAAGTGGATACTCAATCTGTATGAAACAAATTTTTTCTATTTAACCCATAGATGGCACCCTAACAGGTACTACCACACCGGGCCAATTATATAATTATTCAAAATCCCTATTGTCCTTAGTCAATTATTTTATATATAAACTGACATGAATATACATAAGGCCACACATATATATGAACATCTATATAAGTATATAGATATGTACATACACACACACCGGTAGATCTATACTTGAATTTATATCTGGAGAGTTCAATGTTATTCTTTTTTCTTTACTTTTTTTTTTTAAATTTTGATATGTTCCTACCAGTTGATTCAATGTAGAGAGATTATTGATATTAAAAAAAAAAAGACATTGTGAATTCAACTCTTTGCCCTCAGTGAACTCAAGGCTCCTTGTAAGATACATGTAAACTGTATTGTGTGTCGCCACTGATAAACGAAAGAAAGAAGACTTCAACCGATTTTTTTGTTTTTTTTGCATTCAGATCGACGCGCATGCGTAACAACTGCCTGATGCAGCATTTAGGACGGATTTAGTATACTGTAAATAAACATAAACACTGATCTTTCTCTCTCCTCTATTTTTATACATTTAATTTATCAAACTATTTGGATATTATTTGTCTGTATTTTCGAGAAGAGACGTGAAGTGAAGAGTTTTTAATATTTCGGACTGTTGTTCTCGTCTTTATTATGGTATATATATATATATATATATATATATATATATATATATATATATATATCATTCATTCATCATTCATTCATTGGTAATTCAGTCTCGAAAGACTATGATACAAGTTTTTGTGTGCCCTGAGGATGCAGCGCCTCCTGTGACTATGAAGTCCTATGTTTGAGAAACATTCTCGACCACAGATTTTGCATTTGTAGGTTGTCCCTGTAGATGATGATATCCCGATGCTTTGTTGCCGTTGCTTTCTTATGGACCTTTTAGCTTCATGATGTTGTATCAGGGTGAATTCTGACGTGTACAGGCCTCTATGGAGATTCTGCCGCCACCGAGGGCGGTCTTGAGCCAAATTTTCCCAGCTGGAAGGGACAATGCCAAAGCACCTGAGATCATTTTTGCAGACATCCTTGAATCGCAGTAGGGGGCGACCAATCTGTCTTTTACCAGATGTTAGCTCTCCATACAGGATGTCTTTCGGGATTCGTCCATCATCCATCCGACGTACATGACCCAACCATCGGAGACGACGTTGTCTCAGTAGAGTTATATATATATATATATATATATATATATATATATATATATATATATATATGAAAATCACACCACACAAAGTGATTTGAAACTTTACATCTTTCTTCAATTACGCTGTGGACGTGTAAATTACTTTTTTAATAGCTGGAATATATCATGAACAATTTTGATACTCATTATACACTTTTATATAATTTTACATCAAACTCTTTTGAGTTTTATTATGAACTATAATGCTTCTGGTTTTTAAAAATAAAAATAAAATTTATTTTATTTTTAACACAGAACACGCATTTAAAAAAAAAATCAAGCGTTGAATATAGCGTTTGTTTGTACCCTGCCTTTTAACGGTTATTTGTTCCCGTCTTTCTCTCATATGTTGCTCTTGATGATGACCGATCTATTGAGCTGGTCGAAACAGATATCTGTCAGCAATTATATAACATAATTTGTTTTTTCAAAAATGTTAAATTTCATACTGTCGGATTAATTTCCATCTATTTTTTCATATATAATATATAATATATATATATATATATATATATATATATATATATAAAGACAACGTTTAGGCCGCTGTATGCTTTATATTCGAGTATAGTAGTGACCAAACCTGGGAAATCATGTTTAATAGTTTGACTGTTGCTCAAACAGGCATCGAAGAACTTTTGATGATTGCATACAGCGGATTTTCTATACTATGAATAAACAGAAACACTGATATATATATATATATATATATATATATATATATATATATATATATATATATATATATATATATATATATATATATATATATATATATATATATATATATGAGAGAGATAGAGAGAGAGAGAGAGATATCTATATATATATCTATATAACTAATTTATCAAACTCACTGGATTTTATTTGCCATATTCTCTATCTGCCTATCTATCTCACTCTTATTTGCTTTGTTGGTTGGCTGTTTATTTTACGGCATATCAACCCTTTTCGGGACATTTAATGCCGAATTAAGTCTTTTTGATAGACAAAGGATTCCGGTTACCTAGAGTACGCGGGTATTGGATTTTAACCAACACATTAGTGCATCCATGGAAACACTAACACTAAACATTCGGTTAAGAAAGAAATAACTAACTGGCATGAACAATACACAACATTCAACTACATATTAATACTATATATATATATATATATATATATATGTGTGTGTGTGTGTGTGTGTGTGTGTGTGTGTGTGTGTGTGTGTGTGTCCCAAATTGTACATAATGTTACAGGAACAGTGTAAGAAGAGATATCGGAAATTGTGTGAAAAGACTTATTTTCTTCAATCAATTTCATGAGGTTGTGCAATAAGCTGCCGAAGTCGGAAATCAATTTTCTCTATTCTTTTCTACGAACAGAAACAAACCCCGAATTCAAATACAGACCTGGAGTACCTAAAGTGTTGGGATTTTTGGCCTCTGAGACGGAGCGCAACTCCTACCATCAGCTCCTCACTTTACCACACATATACACGTGCTACTCATACGCTTAGTTGGTAAGGGTTGGGATCGAATCAGGAACCTCGAGGTTCCCAGCCGGACACTCTACCGACTTTTTGTTACATATTGAACTATATTGCAATAGCTCTTAATTAAACATATCAAAGGTTGTAAAGATTTAATGGTATATCCATATGTCATAGCAGATAATAAGTCAAATGATCTCTTCTGGCTTAGATAACTCGTCTTGATTTATTTTTTTTTTTTACTTCCGTGGAATTTCCATGGATCCTGCTCGTATGAAATAAATAGAAAACTATCTTAATTTTTATGGACACTTAAAAAAATTCTCTTTCGGCTTTTTGTTCTGTCCGTCTTTTCATAGTCATTATTGTACCATTGGCCATCTGTTCATTTCCCTAAACTTTTGAAATTTTCAATGGATGATTTTTTTGTAATACTTCTGTGCCATTCATATTTTACCAATTAAAGAGATATAAAAATAAACATGAAATAAAATAAAATCTATGAAAGGTGCTAAAACCGAAAATAACATTTTCTTTGAAAAGGGAGCTGAGATCAGCGTAAAAATTGTGTGAAAAAAAAGTTTTAAAAATAAAGAAAAGAAAATTAAATCCTAAAAGAATAAATAAATAAAAACATGAATGTTGAAAATTGTTGTGTGACAAATTAAAAAGATTGTAACTCAATAGAAATATAAAAATAGATGAATTTTCTCAACATCGAAACAATTAAACGGTTTTGTTTATCACATCATATTGTTTTTCTTTCACTCATTTTAGCATTATGAATTTTATTTGTTCAGTTATTATCCTTTCTTGTGTGTTCTCTAATATTTTGACCTAAATTATGAAAGTGATGTTTTGTTTTCAACTGTATACATGATCCGGCAAACCTGATTTTATCACCTTTCTTTCGTATTTTCGAATGTGTGTATATTTGGTTGAACTGTGCAGAAAATTTGTGTCTTCAAATTTTGTTCCTAATCCTTTCTAGTTGCCGAATAGATGATATAATATCAGGCTGAAATTGGCTGATGCACTTGCCATAACTTATTTATTCCTAAGTACTTTCTGTACATTCATGGGCCATCATCAAGGGGATATGTAAAAACAATACAACATGGATTGTTCCTTTTAAACTTGTGTTCTACTTATACTAATGTTATTTTTTGTATTTATTCATTCATTTTAATGTATTATTTTGAGTTATTTACGCCTGTCGTCGCTGGTGCTTCACTGGAGACTGAGTAACAGAAAGTATCCTAAGGTCTCCAGTGTTCAGTTTTTAAGGGCCATTACTTGGCTTTATAGCAGAAGCGCTTATCTGGTGGAATCCTTGATAAAGTGTCCGTCAATAATATGAATCCCTTGGTTATTAAAGTGTCCTGAGTCACTGGTAATCGTATATGTCCTTCGTTAGTATTGGTAAAGATCCCGGCAATCCTATGTGCGTCCTCCTTTGGTAATATTTGAATTATGACCAATATGGAGGGGGGTAAGTATCTTATCAGGCCAGTAGTACTGCCAGTGATTGGTTAGAAGAGTCAATCACCTGACCATGGCCAGTCTGTACGTATAGGGGGGGGGGGGAACTAGCACACAACTTATATCTAGAAAAATCCAACATCCAGGACTCCTCTGAGTATTCTAGTCGATCCCAACAGTGCTGTAGTTTGGATGGTCTCGATTCTTCTTCTGATTTCCACTTCACACAAATTCTTTTCCAGAGCTTTGGGGATCGTTCTAAGGGCACTAATTACAATTGGTACAACCTTCCAAAGTTCCAAAGTTTCCACAGTTCTCTGACAACGTCTAGGTATTTTTATATCTTTTAACTTTCTTTCATTTTTATCCTTTTCCCTCGGTGGTCGGTCGGGACGCCAAATTATTATTATTATTATTATTATTATTATTATTATTATTATTATTATTATTATTAATGTGGTTTGGTATGATGATGGTCCGTGAAGGGACAGAAAATACTTGGGAACAAGGAAGTTATGCCAAATACATCGACCAATTTCAGCCTGATTTTATATAATCTATTCAGAAACTAGAAAGGATTATGAACAAAATTTGCTCACCGTCTCTGATTGGCCAGCCACTCGATAATATTGATTATTTGTATAAATGGCCTTGTGCGAGTCTTAGTTGTAATTTTCCAAGTGCCACGACTCAAGGTTAATCATTATTTTATTTATCAATATTGCTCAAATTCCATAGTTTTAGAAATCTGCGATATTTTGATAACCCGGGGTCAATTATTGTTTTTATTTATCAATAGAATTTTATTTATTATGTATGAATGTTAGCCTGCAAATGTACTAGTGCTATATGGAATGCAAATAGCCTCGTCCAGGATTTGAACTCTCGTCGCCGATTAACACCGTTACATAAATGATAAATAGCCTATTAATTATGTACAGTAAGTATAGCGTAGATTTAAGATAAGTGTTTATTGGGAAAATACAGGAAGACGATTAACACTTTATAACTGTATTGACTTCGCTACTCTGGTTCGCCAGCGCGAGCCGTGGGAAAATTGGATGCGTGCTGGGACGAGAAAGACGTATAGTAACTCTCGTTTCATTAACCGATTTCATCGAGCGTTTTACTTGATCTGGGATACTTATAAATTAAAATTTGAGCTCAAAAATGAAATATTGTGTTGTTAATTAAAAACAAAGTAACAGCACAGAACATCCCAGTATCAAGCAAGGAAGAATCGCAGGTCCATAAGAAACCAGTTTAGAACCAGACAAGATTCAAGATAGATGAACGAGAATCAACAAATAGCGACCCGAGACAATAAAAAAGGGGTGTACAACCACGCGTATACTCACCACAATCAACAAGAAGATATAAGGCACGGCTACAATTTATGGCTATACTATACAATAATATCTCCATGGCAGAAATGCATTCAGAATGAATAGTATTTTGGAATTGAAATGAATGCATCAAGCGGTAGCTTAATTCTAGCATCCACTCCTTTTATGTTGTGAGAGCTATGTGGTTTCAAAGTACGGTATTATCTCATGTATGAAAACAGTTAAAATAGGAATTAATGTCTGCTTAAACCCAACTCATGGTTTATTGTAAATATGATGTATTATCTGGAATAAAGTAATTTGTATAGAACCAGTTTGACACTGGTAGACAACGTATTGATACAGTGGGTGCAGGGAGGCTGCTTTACTGCAACAGTTGTCGTAAGAAATGAAATGAACAATGCGAGATCAATCCCGGAGGAAGCTGGGAAAAGCATGGATCTATCTCCTATCATTTAGTTATGAGGAAAATTGTAGGGCCAACTGTTTTTTTTTTAAGTTTAATAGGACAACAAGTTTGGGAAAATTAAAACTGAATTCAAAGAAGCTGCACCCAGTTTAAAAATTGACTACATGTCTGATTCTGCCATGGGAAGGGATTGCAAAATTACATACACCAACAGACATACAGACTCTTCACACACATACACACAACCATATAGATATGAATAAATATATGTTTGTTTGTTTGTGCGTGTGTGTGTGTTTGTGTATGTGTGTGTGTGTGTGTGTGTGTCTGTGTGTTGTGGTGTGAATTTGGTATTATTGTATTTTATCATTTTTTCCTGATCATATGTCGGATTTACGATGAATCATGATTTGGTTTTAAGAAAAGATATAAATTATGTTACAACGTTATCACACAAACAGACAATATATACATATATATGAGTGTGTGTGTGTATAAGCATCAATATGCACACACACACACAGACACACCACACACACACACACACACACACATATATATATATATACACAAACATATCCAGAAGTTCACAAAAACAACACACACACACGCACGCACGCACACACACAAACACACACAAACACATACACACACAAACACACGTGCAAACTAACAAAGCCATAATATCTATATAAATATACAGTTCACGTTTCTTACTTATGGTTCTATGTAATCCTATTGAGATTGTCGCATAATCTCTTGTAGAGTGCATTGGCAAGGAACCCTAAATGATCTGAGAGATGAAAAGAGGAATTCCTAGTTGTGGCACTCATGTGACCTTAAGAGCATGTTCATAGATCACTTGTTGTTGAGCACTCTGAGATAATTGGACATCTCACCTGCAAATCTAAGTTCATTTCACGATGGCAGAATTACTTCCTACAACTTAATACTGCTTATTCATATAGTTTGTGTGTTTACTACTACGTGACGATCGAACAAAGAAATAAAATTGCTGATAAAGAAACACATTGACTTGCACCCGAGTTCGTTTTTTAAAATCGAAAATAGGGGTTACCCGGGATCTTAATTTGAGTGATTTTCATACACACGAAGAAACGGGCCCAATATAAGAAATAAAAACACAGTACGTTACAACATTGGCACTCAATAACTTAGCGCATTAGTAGCGCATGGATTTGTGTGGTAAAATGAGGAGCTGATGGTAGGTATGGTGCTCGCTCTACCTCAGACGCAATAACGATGTCATTGGTCTAACGCTAGTGAAAATATATGCATATATATATATATATATTATATATATATATATATATATTATATATATAAATATATATATATATAATTTCACTAGCGCTAGACCAATGGCATCGTTATTGAGTCTGAGGTAGAGTGCCATACCTACCATCAGCTCCTCATTTTACCACACAAATATATATATATATATATATGTGCATATATGCATATATATATGTGCATATATGCATATATATGTGCATATATGGAGATATATATATGTACATATATGCATATATATGCATATATGCATATATATGTGCATATATGCATATATATATGCATATATGGATATAAATATATGTATATATGCATATACATATGCATATATATGTGCATATATGCATATATATGTGCATATGTATGCATATATGTATACGTGCATATATATGTATATATGTGCATATATATGTGCATATATATGTGCATATATATGCATATATATATGTATATATATATATATATATACACACATGGGTGTAGTGGACCCCATCATTGATTAATATTATGATTAGTACTATTAGTACTATCAGAATAACTATTATGGTTATGATAAGTAGTGTTAAAGAGGAGGATGGATGTGTAGATGTGTGTATATGTGTATGAATGTTGATATCTTATAGAAAAACCAAGGCCCCATAACTTAGATTAAATTTAACGTAATGCAATATAACTTATGCAGGTCCACCCTCCAAATAAGAGGGAAATAATAATATATATTTTGAATTAGTTAAATTATTAAGTAAAGAAGACAGGTTTTCTTGGATCTTCATGTATATATATAAAACAATTTTTTGTGTATATGTGAGTGACTTTGAAAGAAAATAAAGAATATAAGAAATAAAATAGAATAAAATAAAAAATAAATTAAGGTAAATAGGAAGATATGAAGAAGAAATAAACTACTAAATAAATGAAATCTAAATGAACTGGGGCGGCTCATTTAGTTGAAATCTGGAATAGATTGATTTAACAGAAATTCCTAACAAATTGCTGACAAGTGGTCAGATATCTTTTTTATTACTTTACAGCTGAGCGAGACAGGACAATAAAAAACTGTTTTCAAATGCTTTAAAAGTTATAAAGAATTCATCATTCGCATCTGATGAGCTAGGAAAACAAGACACTTTGCCTAAGCTCCCCGAAATAGACTATAATGCAAAATCTCTAAGTCTTTTGTGATTTTTTACTTATAAATTTTCTCTGTGACTCTAAGAGCACACATTGAGCTCTCAAACTGCGACAGGTTATAAAAAAACTTCTATGTCGTAAGGACGATTTCTTCTCTGGACTTTTCGGTTATATATAGGCATATGTGGAGAAAAGTAGACAAACACGGGATGTTATGGAAACTGGATGTTTATTGTCGACGATGCAACGTTTCGGTCATTTAAACCATAATCAGGACCAAAGCCCAGTTCTAGCTTTAATGAAGGACATTTTCAGAATGGTGAAAACAGTAGGTTGTCAGTAGGGGCAGGGGTGGCTGGGAGGGATGGGTAGTGGATTTTCTTCCCTCTAAATGGGGAGTGTTATATGCAGATGCAACTGTTTGGTCAGAATGTTGGATGATAAGGGATGGGTCAAAATGAATGAGTATGTGTACGTATATATTCGGATTATCCTCCTCACATTTCTCCCATATATATATATATATTATATATATATATATATATATATATATTATATATATATATGTATGCATATATATATATATATATGCATATATATATGCATATATATATATATATATGCATATATATATGCATATATTATATATATGCATATATGTATGCATATATATATATATATATATATATTCCATCTTGTAGGTAATTGTATATGATCCGTATGCGTGTGTTTCTATGTATTTATACTCATGCCCCAAACAATATTCTTCGTTTTTATTGTGTTGCTATTGTTAATGTTTATAGTGAAATAATTCTTTTGGTATAACTTTCTCACCGTGTTCTTTCGTACAAATAGTTAACAGAAAATAATAAGATTAGTCGCCATTGTGTAATGGAAAAATCCCCCGCTTCCCTCACTGCTCCGGTTGTTTCATCTTTTAAGTTCAAGTAAGATTCACGACAATGGTCCGATTAGCAAGGAGGCTAGGCGATGTCTACTTAGGTGAAAAACAATCTCTGAAGAAGTTCAGAATAAGTGGGTGGCATTACAAGAAAACCCAAGGCTTTATAAGAAAGAAATACAAAGAATATGGTGGAATGAAAGAAAGTATGAAAAAGAGAATATGAAAGGAATACAGAATGAAAGAAAAGAGAATATGATGGAAAGAAAGAATGAAAGAAAGAAAGAAAAAGAATATGGTGGAAAGAAAGAAAAAAATATTATTGAAATACAAAGAATATGGTGGAATGAAAGAAAGTATGAAAAAGAGAATATGAAAGGAGGACAGAATGAAAGAAAAGAGAATATGATGGAAAGAAAGAATGAAAGAAAGAAAGAAAAAGCATATGGTGGAAAGAAAGGAAAAAAATATTATTGAAATACAAAGAATATGGTGGAATGAAAGAAAGTATGAAAAAGAGAATATGAAAGGAAGACAGAATGAAAGAAAAGAGAATATGATGGAAAGAAAGAATGAAAGAAAGAAAGAAAAAGAATATGGTGGAAAGAATGAAAAAATATTATTGAAATACAAAGAATATGGTGGAATGAAGAAAGTATGAAAAAGAGAATATGAAAGGAATACAGAATGAAAGAAAGAGAATATGATGGAAAGAAAGAATGAAAAGAAAGAAAGAAAAAAGAATATGGTGGAAAGAAAGAAAAAAAATATTATTGAAATACAAAGAATATGGTGGAATGAAAGAAAGTATGAAAAAGAGAATATGAAAGGAAGACAGAATGAAAGAAAAGAGAATATGATGGAAAGAAAGAATGAAAGAAAGAAAGAAAGAAAGAAAGAAAAAGAATATGGTGGAAAGAAAGGAAAAAATATTATTGAAATACAAAGAATATGGTGGAATGAAAGAAAGTATGAAAAAGAGAATATGAAAGTTAGACAGAATGAAAGAAAAGAGAATATGATGGAAATAAAGAATGAATGAAAGAAGAAAGAAGAAAGAAGAAAGAAAAGAATATGGTGGAAAGAAAGGAAAAAATATTATTGAAATACAAAGAATATGGTGGAATGAAAGAAAGTATGAAAAAGAGAATATGAAAGGAGACAGAATGAAATAAAAGAGAATATGATGGAAAGAAAGAATGAAAGAAAAAAAGAAAAAGAATATGATGGAAAGAAGAAAGAAAAAATATTATTGAAATACAAAGAATATGGTAGAATGAAAGAAAGTAGGAAAAAGAGAATATGAAAGGAAGACAGAATGAAAGAAAAGAGAATATGATGGAAAGAAAGAATGAAAGAAAGAAAGAAAAAGAATAGGATGGAAAGAAAGAAAGAAAAATATTACTGAAATTCAAAGATTATGGTGGGATTAAATATTAAAAAGAGAATATGAAATGAAGAAAGAATGAAAGAAAGAGAATATGATGGAAAGAAAAAATGAAAGAAAGACAGAAAAAAAATAGGATGGAAAGAATGAAAGAAAGAAAAAAAAAGAGAATATGATGAATGGAAAGAAAGAAAGAATGAAAGCAGGATATAATGAAAAAAAGAAAGAAACGAGAATATTATGTAAAGAAGGAAAGAAAAATATCATTGAAAGAAAGAAAGAAAGAAGAAATGATTGAAAGAAAGCATGGAATAAATATGAGAAAGAAAGAAAGAAAAATAGAAATAAATAAATAAATAAATAAATAAATAACGAAAGAGAGGGAAATACTAGTTAGAGGAAAAAAGAGATAAGTGATGAGAAAAGGAATGTAGGATAGAGGGGGAGGGCTTCCATTGGAGAAAAAAGAAAAAGAAGAAAGCATATTAGGAGAGAGGAATAGAAGAAATTAGAGATAAAAAAAACAAAAAGAAACGTAAAGGAATGTAGGAGAGAAGAAAGATATAAGGAAAATGAAAGGAAATGAAGGAAGTTAGGTAAAACATAAGAAAGAAAAAAATCGAGACTATAGAAACATTCAATAAAGGGAAGGAGGAAAGGAATGAAAGATAAAGACTTTCTAAAAAGTCTCTTGGATTTAAATTGTCCACCATTTTTTAATAGTCCTCTTCAGGTATATTAGATTTCGGAAAATAATCATTGAACTAAATCTTATATATTTTTCGCCATCTTTTTATGTATAATTGTGTTATTATTATTATTATTATTATTATTATTATTATTATTATTATTATTATTATCCTGGTTGTAAAGTGGCCATCTGCATACTTCCGGTTTTCTAAAAAAAGGCAGGAAGTCAACCATACTTTTTTAGGATGAAGAGAGATAAATCCTATTTTCTATTCCTGTCACTTACACATCATTGTAGTTCAACTAATTCCACTATCTCTTTTCTCTTGTTTTCTATTCTACCTTCTTTTGTTAAATACGAATTGTCAGCGAGGACATTGATAGTATAATCAGAAAAATGCTCTTCAGTGTACACATTCTAAGTATTTTTCTTCAGTGTACCCTCTACAATTGTATATACACTTCATCAATCTTTATTTTTAAAAAATCATGTATAGTTTTTTTGTTTTGTTTTCAATAGATGACCCACTAGTGTTACATCCATATATCAATATACGTGTTCCTTAATTGTACGACAGTTATCATCATGCAACACCCTCTGCTTAGAAACGAGACCGTACAAAATCACCCAAGATGAAAGGCAAAACCAAAACCTGATTATTTTGTGTTGCTTATCCGCCGAATTCTTATTTCTTATGAGTGTCGTCAACTCAATTAAATAAAAGACCGTTCAGATTTTATCATAAGGAAAGAAATGAAAGAAAAAGGATATGCAACACAGAAAATTATGCTAAGAAAGAATGTGATTGACGTTGGTTTTCCTGGTCGTTCTACACCGGTGGGTCCATACGTAAGTGCCCACTGGTAAACGTTACTTAAGCGTGCGTCCTTACTTCTCTAGCAGTGTCTAACCTGTCTTGTTGCTCTTACAAAATCTTTTCTTCTGGTTCCAAGATTTATTCAAGACACCACGTAGCATGGTTGCGAATTTAATCAATTTTGAAAATATTATTTAGTATTGTAGCTCCCATCTAACCTCCCTTATAAACGTTTCGTTAGATTTCAAATGATGCTGCCGTACGGTTAATTTTTGGATAAATTTTTCGAAATATCTTCCTACTATCTACAAATATATAAATACATATGTAAATATGCTTGAAGATAAAAACTAGATGTGAACTATACAAAGATGCTGTGTGCTGTTTTCAACAGATCTTGGAAGAAGGAAAGAGACACACACAGAGAGATAGAGATAGAGATAGAGATAGATAGAGAGAGAGAGAGAGAGGGGGTTGGGGAAGAGGGAGAGAAGGATAGAGGAAAAAAAAGAGAGTGAGAGAGAGGAATCCGTGCTATCAGCACGACTTGATGATAATATTATTTGCTATCTTTATTAGTAATGAGTGCTTGATATCATGGATAAATCATTTATATCTAAGTCAGAGTAGCGAAGACATTTAGTCAACAATGCTTGGTATTTGACAGTTTCTCAAATATGCGATTTTTCAAACAAAGTATGGTAGAGAGTTCGGCTAGAAACCGCAATATTTCTAGTTCGATACCGGCCCTCGCCAACTCAACGTATGAGTAGCACAGGGATCTGTGCGTTAAAGTAAGGAGCTGATGGTAGGTGTGGCGCTCCACCTCAGATGCCAAAAACAATCTCCAAAACAATCTCCTTGGTTAATGCTATTGAAAAGGGGATAGCCTCCCTCGTTGTCTGGCTGATACCGACCTTAGGCCACCCCGACGACTTTACGTTTTTTTCACTTATATATATATATATATATATATATATATATATATATTATTATTATTATTATTTTAAGTTGGGCGTTATTACGAAGCAAACGGGAGCCTCCTACAATACAACATATATATATATATATATATATATATATATATATAATATATATATATATATCTTCTTATTATAATGGAGATTGTGTTTTTTCTGTCTGTAACCGAAACTATATTACTATTCAAGTCACAATTCCCTTAGTTATTTACGTCACATTCTACAGGATTTTATTTTTATTTAAACTTCAATTATTAATAAAATTGTTTTACATTATTAATACTGTTGATAATATCTACATGCTAATAACATACAATTGTATTTATATATACAACAAAATAGCAGTTTTTAGTGTGAATGGGAAGGCTAATTTGCATATTGATATGATTTTAATAAATATGTGCTTAGTATTACTGATTTCTAATTGTTTTGTTTTATCTTAATGAATATTATCAAAAATCTCAGGGATAAATCTTAAAAGAAATCCATTAACAAGAAAAAATAACTGTAATTTTATTCTTTACTTCCTATTTTAACTAAATAGTTAAATTAGGAAAATTTAGCAATGAATGATGGGAGTGAGGGAAGAGTAAGTTTCAGCTGTTCTATTTTTTTTATTATACCCTCCTCTGTTTCAAATATTTTTATCTGCTTTCTTATTTAGTTTCATTAGCATTTCTAATTTGATACAATATTTTATTACATTAAAACTTAAATACTTGCACCCGGAGGGTGCATATATTTGCTAGTATATACAATGGACTTTGTCGTCAATTTCGACACATAAGGGTTCATCCAGTGAACAACCTATACAGTATTTTGTTTAGTGGTGAAGGCTTGTGTTGGACCATCCGCACTTTTTGGCACAGTCGATTGAAAAGAATTGGTGCACAATGAATGCTACAAACCCAGTTGTATGTCCGGAGTAAATTACAAAAATAAAAATTGATATCAGAAGTATATATATATATATATATATATATATATATATAATATATATATATATATATGAAAGTACACAAACAGTTTGTTTGATATGGCTATGCCGACAATTTTTGGGAGTTTATGTGCTTAATTGAAGTCATACCTAATTTGAAAATTAATTAGTTGATAATTAATGAATTAGGCGAATATATCTGTTCAAATGTAAGGCGTAAACAAATCGAGAAAAAGTCATTCTCTGTATGTATCACACACAAAGCGGCTTCGAGTCTATAACTCTGCTGATGAGGCATAATAGGCCGAAATGTACATACAGAGAATGACTTTTTCTCGATTTATTTACGCTTCTCATTTAAACAGATATATTCGCCTAATATCATTAATTATCAACTAATTAATTATCAAATTAGGTATGACTTCAATCAAGCACATATTCTCCCATATATATATATATATATATATATATATATATATACTCATTCACTTTTACTCAGTTTATATGAAGATTTAATTTATATTATAGGGATTGGCCCCTATATTTTTACGGCATGTGGAATTGACAGAATTAAGTTATCTTAAACAACTAGTTTTACAATTGTATGTCATGAGTTTAGAATTAGGTAAACAAAAGAGAATCGAAATAATATTAGTTTGGAAATATTTGAGAAACAATAGAAACAATGGTTTAAATTCATCCGATAATTTATGTCACCAGAATTCCACAGATACCAAAATCATTCGATATTACATCATTGCAAATCACCTGATATTTGATGAATATTTTAGCTTAATTATCACAATAGACAATGACAAAAAGAAAATTATAAAAAGGCCCATTGAGCTGAAAAACAACAGACAGACATTGAGAGCTTACGCTCTTCCCGACTCGACAGAGTTGGGGCGAATGCCCTCTAACTCGACAGTAGGAGAGAAAGTTCTCCTCCAACATCGACACAATGGGGAGAAGTCGCTGCCCGAAGACACAAATGATATATCAGGTTGGTCTCGTAAATTTTCTCTCTCTCGCTCAACAAAAACAAATTTCAATCACAAGTTTCAATCACAGACAAAACTGCTACAATGTTGACATAACATCGCACAAATATAAACAATACATGTCACACTTGTCACACACAACTACGTACAGACACATACAGTTGGCAACATCACTAAAAGAACAATTGAATATACCAATTGTAAATTAATGTATATAAAGTTTGTTTCCTTTATCAATTTTGTCTTCTTTTGTTTTCTATAGAAATTTCTTTTCCGTAGTATTATACATATAAATTGTGGGGACCCATAACTTCAATCTTCAACTCCTCAACTAAACACTCACCAATCAACCAGGGTCCCTACAATATCCACGAAGATATTCAAAAATTAAAATAGCTTCAAAATTCTACTTAAAATTTCCGTGAATCTACAAGTGAAACAATAAATTTGGAAACCCAAAACAATCAATTTTATTTATTTATTTTCAGGCTGTATTAACACTACATCTTTATACTCAAGGATTCAGTGAGATTAGTCAGTAGAAAGGGATCTACAAGACTAGCTTGCTAAACATTACAACACGCTTTTTCTCCTCTACCCAGGCGACGCTGTGCAGCCGCTTTTAGTATATATATATATATATATATATATATATATATATATATATATATATATATATATCAATAAAGGAGAACTCAATACAGTAATGGGATTACTGTATTGAGTTCTTCCTTTATTGATAAATATTGCTCTGTATATAATCTAAAAGGTTATTTTACATTGAGCTCTCTTTAGTGATTTAATGATTCACTGTATTTATACATACTGGATCATCAATATTAGTACAGTGGATCTTGAAATCACATATAGAATCATCCCTTACTACCAAGTTTTGAATAAATCTCTTATATATATATATATATATATATATAATATATATATATATATATATATATATATATATATATATAAAGATAAAGATAAAGACTTTTTATTTGTTCTACTTAGGTATTGAGCACTTTTTACTTATTTACTTTAGTCTCCTGGCGGTTTGTATGAAATATATATATATATATATATATATATAATATATATATATATATATATATATGCATATAAATTGTTTTTTTTCTTTTGAAAAAAATATTGTACTAATAGATTATTTTTGTTGGTACGATTATCTTGGTGTTTTCTTTTTTCCAAAAAAATGTTTCTTCCCGGTTGATGTTTGGTAGTATATTTTTACAATCAAACTATTTGCTGTTTTTTTTCTCACCGCGAGGATTTACTAATAAGTTTGCTAATAATATATATATATATATATATATATATATATATATATATATATATATACATATGGGCACCTCACGTGCTGTAATTGTTAGCAAGCTAGATTTGCAGACCATTGTTACTCAGTTTGACTCTCATTGGGCGCCGCATATTTCTGGCCTTGTGCCACATCTAAGTCAAGCTGAGTAAATAAATTGGCACCTCGTGTAGTTGAGTGGTTAGCAAGCTAGATTTGCAGAGTATAGTGAGTTCGATTCTCATTGAGCGCCCCATACTTCTGGCCTTGTGCCACATCCTTAACTCAGTAAATAACTATATATGTGGGGTGTTTGTGTGTGAGTGTGCTTATCTATGGGTACATACTCGCATATTTTATAGATATCTATCCTAAATAATAATCTATCCTTTTCAAACGTTATTTCCTCACACAGCTGTTATATTTCTCTCCATTTTATGAGTCTTTGTTTCACTGTTTGTATATCTATCTATCTATCTATCTATCTCCGTCTTAATAAAATGCAGTCCCTCCGCCCTCCTCCACCGAGTTGGCATAACCATCCAATAAACGCTTAATATTCAAACTCTTGCTGGCCATCGACTTTCAGTGAAGGCCAGCACTTGAAACCACATCAAGGCCATCCTTTGGGCCGTTTGGGGAACACGGCCAGCGGCAAGGTCTTCGAGACTAGATTGTTAAGACTGGACTTGGCAAGAAAGCCAGTTAACTTCCATAATATCAAGCCCTCGTACGTTCTATTGTTGTCTGTGCTCTTTACGGAGGAAAAACATGAATCAGTAATAAGACGATATCCTTGAAATGGTCGAGCAGTTTGTAAAAGCTTAAAGGAATTGATGAAAGGATAGAAACGAGGCCAACGAAATGTTAACTGCCCGCTGAATCTGTTATTGGTAAACGGTGCGTTATTGTACGGGCGTAGCGTTTATAGACACAGACGCTTACGGCTGAGACATTGCAAAAGATTTGCTTCACGTTAAATTACAATGTCCACTTGCATAGATACTTCCAGAGGCAGAGATGGTGGGTAGAATTGAATCAGGAAAAGAGTTTAGATATAATTCTTCCAGAACATAGAGATATTTCCTGTAAATATATTAATTCCAATGTTATCAACAAAAGTTAGAATTGATACTGTTATTATCAACCAAATAGGAAAACAACAGATCCTGTGATGTCCAATGTCAAAAGTTACGTATAAGATACAAGCACTTTTCTGAAAGATAATAAAAGGCATTAAGTATATTATACTTTTCAATGAGTTTGTAATACCAGATCTGTGAATGAATAGGATTAAATAAAAACAACTTTAAAAAAAACACACTTGAAAATCCTCATTAAATGAATACAGAGGAATGAAAGTTCATAATCATTTAAACATTTACCAACCTTAAACCACTCACAGAGGCTCTCCCGACACACCTATGCAAAGTAGAAAGTTGATGGTGGTTACATTCTTATGGGCCATCATGTAGGCTCTAAGCAAAAGCGCTTGTCAAGTGGAATTGGATCCTTGGTAATCCTCTGATAAAGAATCCTTTGGTTCTGCTGGTAAAGAGTTCTCAGTTCATTCGTCAATGGTCGTAAGTTCCTCCTAAATGATTGCAAGTGAACTGTGGCAAGTATCAGTGTTTAACTAGTGAATCAGCCGCGTATTATGGTTGTTG
>CM042141.1:43841293-43854153 GCA_023376005.1 Doryteuthis pealeii
CTGCAGCCACCGCCTTCAAGCACCCATATGATAAAAAGGGGTTGGGGCTTGCCATAAGGGCAATAGGGTTGGGGAAATCTTATAGATGCTAGGGCTTGACGTGACCAGCCAATTGATCGGAGGAGGCCTCTCCGACCGCCCGTCTAGCCCACGATAGATCCAAAGTGGAGTATTGCATGTCATGAACTGCTCATTCACCTGGGTTCCATCCTTAAACATCACGGTCGCCACCCACGGCCAACAGGTGGCCCCATTGGGGAGTCTTACCCTCTGAAGAGGTGCAGTCGGTGAATTCTAACGCCCCAGGCGACAGGGCGGGAGGGGCAACTGAGTATTAATTTTATTTCCCACTAATGAATTTCATACTTTTTAAGAATAGAGCTAACAAAATATCCACATACTTATCATAATATGTCAATAAATAGATATTCGGGTTCCTTAATTCTACGACTGTTATCATCTTGCAACATCCTCTAGTTAAAAATGAGACCGTCCAAGATTAAATGAATAAACGTAAATCCTGATTATTTGGAGTTGCTTATCCACCAAATTCTTAATATGAGTATCTTCACCACAGATAAATAACGTACCATTCTCTTTTTATTATAAAGAAAGAAACGCGAGAAAAAAGGATATGCTATAGAGAAAAAATATAATAAGGATGAAAAACTGAAGTAGGAGAAAGATATAGAGAGGGGGTGGACGCGTGGAATCGAACATAATGAAAATATGAAAGGAAGGAAAGAAAGAATACAGAGTGAGAGAAAGTTAAAACATAAAAAAGTTACATATTGAACTATATTCAGTAGCTCTAAATTAAACACGTTAAACTTTCTTATGATTAAGTTAACATATTTTGGTATATTCACAGGTCCCGTTAGTCTCTGTTATTGTTGTATTATTCTGTGTATACGTGATTACGGTTGGTCACACCACCGAAAGGTTAATCCTGATCACACGATTTTGTATGCTCTTTACAGTGTGGACCTAGCCGCTCCATTAGCAGTATGCACCAAGGAAGTGACCTGATTTCCCCTGGTAGAAGGTGTGTCAGGGCCTGAAATTTATCGTAGGCTTTTAGTTGTGGCGAAAAAGCAATCACCAATTAAGAGATGAACATCAACGCACCGCAGAGGAAAGGAAGTAAAAACTATACTCAATTTTGCAGCAATGCCTTTGTTGCGACATTGATAGCGATATGAAGTAAATAAACTCTTAGGTCTGATGAGATTATAGGAATAATCAGAATACTTCCCAATCTAAACACATACATTAGTGTTAAACTGATTTCTCTCTCTCTCTCTCTCTCTCTCTATATATATATTATATATATATATATATATATTATATATATATATATATAATATAAATCATTGGGCATTATCTACATACAGTTCCACACACGCTTGGAATGAAACCTACGTGGATGAGATGGAGGATACTCTATTCGTATTGGAATTTTTTTTTGTACAGAATTGCTTCCGTTTCTTTCCGAGGAAAATTTTGCGGTTGAATCCGTGCGAATCTTAATTGACTTCTCTTACACCGCCATCTTTAATGAGGTCCCTTTATGAATTTTTCAATTGTAATTTTCTCTTTTGTCATTCATTAGGAAGCCTCTGTTTATCACTTCACCGAATCTAAAATTGCGCTTTCTCTCAGCCAGATCCAAACACGGCAAGGCCAACAGCGTTAGAAACCTGTTATAGATATCTCAACTTCTCTTCCCTAGCAACACACACACACACACACACACTCTCTCTCTCTCTCTCTCTCTCTCTCTCTTTCTCTCTCTCTCTCTCTCTTACTCTCTATTCATCAATGCCAAATGGCATATCCTTCAGGATATGGGTGATCATATCTCCACTGTACAATGTGTTTCACAATACCTTACTGAAAACACCGCCTCTTGTGTTATATAAATTAATGAATTAATGGATACCGTATTACAAATATAAATTTATTTTGGCATTTCTTTGCCTCTTCAGTTTGATTTTTACTATTTTAACATCCCGCATCCGGTCTTATGATTATAATCTTCCTGTTTTCATTGATTTTTTCTATGTTCAAATGTCTACTTCCGCGTTCGTTATTTGCGCACCTCACGTGCACACTTGCAACTTTAAGATATTGTATGGTTTGCGCGTTTTAGATTAATGGAGAAGGTGAAATTAAAAAGCCCAGTGAAATGGGGTGATTAATACCATTAGGATATGGGGGTGAGATCTCGAATTAGTAAAAATCAGAATAAATGTCCAAGAAATGCCGAAATAAATTTATAGCTGAATGAAGGTATCCATTTATTCATTTATATTAATAGTCCATAAAAATGTATAAGAACATCTTCTATATGCACGTTTGAGTTCTTTATCTGGGTTAAATCCTATCTGGGATACAGTTGATATCATGCACCTTGCGTGTAGCTAAACCTCGCTTTGTTTACAAGTGTTTGAGACGCTCTAGTGGATTCATTTCCGCTTAGAAATGTAGCGAATTAAATATCCTCCTATATTTGACAGCTGCCTCTGGCCGCACGGGTAAGAGGATTGGCGAACGAAAGTTCATTCTGGTCCTCAAACCCGCCAGGGTAGCTGTTAAACGGTATAACCACACTGATGAGAAGTGATACTTCGAAACACGTGTCTGTGGATATATATATATATATATATATATATATATATATATATTCGAAACAGCGGTTAAATAAAATGTAGTTGTGGCGGCCATTGACTACCTATCTACACAACTGCACAAAATTGTAAATATCAACATAAAAATGAACGCAGTTTCTTGCCCTTATGTATAAAAAACCCTAGATGGGTTGGCATGTCCATTACAATTAATCATTGCACTAAATAACAGAATTACATATTTAGCGTGTTTATTTATTTATTTTTGCATAAAGTATTAGTACTTGTAGTAATATTGTAAATTTAATACGTTTAGTAGTTGTTTGGATAAAGTTTTTTTGCATTTTTAACATAGTATTTACTCCTCTCTTTTCCCCAGGAAGTAGGAACCATGATGTCGGTAAAACATTAACGCTTCTCGGACGCAAGCGGGGGGGGGGGGGTCTAGGGTCCAGTTGCGACCACATCATCTAGGTAGAATGAGTAGTTTCGAAATTTAGTGGGCTTCGCCGCTAACTACTAGTATTATGCGACCCACTCTCTTGTACTGGATCAGTTAAGTTATAGGGGAATAGGCTGGGTCAATTTTCACTTAAAAAAAAAAAACAAATGAGAGGAAACACCGAAACTTGTGTATAGGTCTATTAAGTACTAATACCAAACATCAGTTCTTGAACGTGTAACAATTTATGAGAAAATGGCATCAACTATCGTAGACAAAAATGCACTGAAAAAACCCTCGGTTTTACTATAATGAGTGAGGTGTTATATTTGTAATTTGAAATTTAGTGATGACTAGCAGCGCAGCGACTACTCGGCGTCGCCTGGGTCGAGGAGGATTTTTTTTAAGTTAGTCCCGCAGATCCATTATTACTGAATCGTGAGTTGAATCCTCGTTGGATGCCCCATTTAAATCCCCATGTAAAAAAAAAAGACCTTGCATTGATCCAGCTATTTTGAAAATAAATGTTGATGTCTACTATCTAAAATATTAAATGAAATAAAAAAATTCCATGCTCTTATCATTTAAATTTTATTTTTTAATTACCTACGAATATACATCAAATCATAATTATTTTTGCTCAAAAACCAAGCCCTGGTAATATTTAATGTGTATATATATTTACATTGTCATTAATTGTTTTATTTTCGAAGTCCGGATATACAGATACACAAACTGCTCTTTAATATATGTATACATTTCGTCATTTAATTTCATTTTGATAGAATAAACCACAACCTTCCATGGTTAGATACTAAAATTGTTAAATTTTGGTAATCAATTTTTTCCCAAATGTTGCAAGACCGGGATTTTTCAGTTTTGTCTACGGTCTTTATGCTATATACTCAAACATTGTTACAAGTTCAAGATGTAATGTTTGGTAGTAGTCCTTAATAGATCAATACAACACGTTCAGTATTTCATGTAAATTTTATATTTCAAAAAAAGTGAAACCATCGACCTACCCTATATCGAAGAAAGACTTGGTGTCTCGTTGAGTTAAATGTGGTAAAACCAAAAAGGAAGACCCATAACTTAAAAAAAATACTTGGGTCAAACGCGGGTGTTAGCTACAAAAAAAAAAAGAAAAAAAGAAAGGGAATGGTACTATTCAGCTATTACTCCCCACCTCCCTCGTTGCGATGAATTAGATTAGGAAGGGGGAAAGGTGAGAAATATGTCTCCAATAAAGTTTACCGCACATTTAATAAAAGACGATGGTATTTTAATTCATACCAAAATTTTCTCTGATAATCATTCCACAGAAACTTCAACTAGTTTAATAATTATCATGTTGTCCACTTTTACACGAACATAATTAAATATATCATTTACCTTATTTATTTACTTTTGGTATTTATTATTTATTCATTTACTTCCTAATCATTCGCTTGTGGACGTATTGCAATTACCTTGCGCTACTGCCAGTATCTCGAAAAATTAGCCAGAAAAATTAAAAACAGCAATATCTCAAGATTGAATCAAATACAAGTAACAAGTACTTTTGGAGAGTTAAAACAGCTAAATTAATTACCCCTCTTCCAAATGAAACTTTTTATCTCCCTTGGTTTTGAACATTTTTATTGTCATGTAATTTTTTAATCTCTTTACGCTAACTTGTTTTTCCTAGTGAAAAAGAAAGTTCTACATTATAGAAATGTTAATGTCAGATTTTCACTAAGGAAACAAGTTAGCGTAACAGAGATTAAAATATTACATGACAATAAAAATGTCAAAACCAAAGGGAGATAAAAAGTGTCATTTTTGAAGAGGGGTAATTAATATTTAAGCTGTCTACTCTCAAAAGTACTTGTTACTTGTATTTGATTCAAATCTTGAGATATTTGCTGGTTTTAATTTTTCTTGCTTAATTTTTCGAAGATACTGGCAAGTAAGCGCCAAAGGGTAATTGCTAATACGCTACAAGCGAATGATTAGGAAGTAAATGATAAATAAATAAATAGCAAAAGTAAATAAATAAGTAAAATGATATAATTTAATTTATGTTCGTGTAAAAGTGGACACATGAAATAATTGTATTAAACTAGTTTGAGTTTCTGTGGAATGATTATCAGGAAGAATTTTTGGTATGAATAAAATACCATCGTCTTTTATTAAATGTGCGTAAACTTTATTGGGAGACATATTTTCTCACCTTCCCCTTCCTAATCTAATTCATCGCAACCGAGGGAGGTGGGGATATCAGCTGATAGTACCATTTCCTTTCTTTTTTTCTTTTTTTTCTTGTAGCTAACACCGTTTGACCAAGTATTTTTTTTTAAGTTATGGGTCTTCCTTTTTGTTTTACAACATTTAACTCAACGAGCAGCCAAGTCTTTCTCCGATATAGGGTAGGTCGATGTTTCACTTTTTTGAAATATACAAATTAATGAATACTGAACGTTGTGTATTGATCTATTAAAGGACTACTCCAAACATTACATCTTGAACTTGTAACAATGTTTGTGTATATAGCTTTAAAGACGCGTAGACAAAAACTGAAAAATCCCCGGTCTGGCACATTTGGGAAAAAAATTGATACCAAATTTAACATTTTCAGTATCTAAACCATGGAGGTTGTGGTTTTATTCTATCAAAATGAAAATTAAATGAGCGAAATAGTATACTATATTAAAGAGCAGTTTTGGTGTATCTGTATATCCCGGACTTCGACATAAAACAATTAATGACATGTATATATATACACATTAAATATTACCAGGGCTTGGTTTTTTTTGAGCAAAATAATTATGAATTTGATGTTATATTCGTGAAGGTAAATTAAAAAAATAAAATTTAAATGATAAGAGGCATGGAATTTTTTATTTATTTAAATATTTAGATAGTAGACATCACATTATTTTCAAAATAGCTGGAATCAATGCAAGGTCTTTTTTTTTTACATGGGTGATTTAAATGGGGCATCCAACGAGGATTCAACTCACGATCTCAGTAATAATGGATCTGCGGGACTAACTTAAAAAAATCCTCCTCGCCCAGGCGACCCGAGTAGTCGCTGCGCTGGCTAGTCATTTCACTAAATTTCAAAATTACAAAATATAACACCTCACTCAATTATAGTAAACCGAGGGTTTTTCCAGTGCATTTTTGTCTACGAAGTTGATGCTAAAAATTTTCTTCATAAATTGTTTAACACGTTTCAAAGAGCTGATGTATTGGTATTAGTACTTAATAGACCTTATAACACAAGTTCGTGTTTTCCTCTCATTGTTTTTTTTTTTTTAAGTGAAAAATTGAACCAGCTATTCCCTATAACTTAACTGATCCAGTACAAGAAGTGGGTCGCATAATACTAAGTAGTTAGCGGCGAAGCCCACTAAATTTCGAAACTACTCATTCTACTAGATGGATGTGTTCGCAACTGACTAGACCGCCCCCCCGCTTGCGTCCGAGAAGCGTTAATGTTTTACCGACATCATGGTTCTACTTCCTGGGAAAAGAGAGAGTAAATACTATGTTAAAAATGCAAAAAAACTTTATCCAAAAACTACTAAACGTATTAATTTAGCAATATAACTACAAGTACTAATAGCTTATGCAAAAATAATAAATAAACACGCTAAGATATGTAATTCTGTTATTTAGTGGGCAATGATTTAATTGTAATTGAGCATGCACCGCATCTAGGGTTATTTTATACATAAGGCAAGAAAAACTGCGTTCATTTTTAATGTTGATATTTAACAATTTTGTGCCAGTGTGTAGATAGGTATCAATGGCGCAGCAACTACATTTTAAATTTTACCGCTGTTCGAAATATATATTATATTATAATATTTATAGTAATATATATAAATCCACAGACCACGTGTTTTCGGAAGTATCACTTCTCGGATCAGTGTGGTTATACGTTTTAACAGCTACCCCTGGCGGGTTTGGAGACGCAGATGAACTTTCGTTCGCCAATCCTCTTACCCGTGCGGCCAGAGGCAGCTGTCAATATAGGAGGATATTTAATCGCTACATTTCTAAGCGGATGAATCCAACTAGAGGTCTCAACACTTGTAAACAAAGCGAGGTTTAGCTACACGCCAGGTGCATGATATCAACTGTATCCCAGATAGGATTTAACCCAGATAAAGAACTCAAACGTTGCAATATAAAGATGTTCTTATACATTTTTTTATGGAACTATTATATAAATGAATAATGGATACCTCAATTCAGCTATAAATTTATTTCGCATTTCTGGGACATTTATTCTGATTTTTACTAATTCGAAAGATCCTCATCCCCGCCGCCATAATCCTAATGGTATAATCACCCCATTTCACTGGCTTTTTAATTTCACCTTCTCCTTAAATCTAAAAACGCCGCAAAAAACCATAAATATCTTAAAGTTGCAAGTGTGCACGTGAGGTGGCGAATATAACGAACAGCGGAAGTAGACATTTTGCACATAGAAAAATCAAATGAAACAGGAAGATTATAATCATAAGACCGGAATGCGGGATGTTAAAATTAGTTAAAAAATCAAACTGAAGAGGCCAAAGAAATGCCAAAATAAATTTATATTTGTAATACGGTTAATCGCATTAATTCATTAATTTTATATACACAAGAGGCGGTTTGTTTCAGTAAGGTATTGTGAAACACATTGTACAGTGGAGATATGATCAACCCATATCCTGAAGGATTCCATTGGCATTGATGAATAGAGAGTAAGAGAGAGAGAGAGAGAGAAAGAGAGAGAGAGAGAGAGAGAGAGAGAGAGTGTGTGTGTGTGTGTGTGTGTGTTGCTAGGAAGAGAAGTTGAGATAATCTATAACAGGTTTCTAAACGCCTGTTGGCCTTGCCGTGTTTGGGATCTGGCTGAGAGAAAAGCGCAATTTTTTAGAATTCGGTGAGTGATAAAACAGAGGCTTCTAAATGAATGGACAAAAGAGAAAATTACATTGAAAAAATTCATAAGGGATCATTAAGATGGCGGTGTAAGAGAAGTCAATTAAGATTCCGCACGGATTTACCGCAAAAACTTTCCCTCGAAAGAAACGGAAGCATTCTGTCAAAAAATTCAATACGAATAGGTATCCTCCCATCTCAATCACGTAGGTTCATTCCAAGCGTGTGGGAACTGTATGTAGATAATGCCCAAGTGATATATATAATACTATATAATATATATATATATATATATATATATATTTATATATATATTATAGAGAGAGAGAGGAGAGAGAGGAAATCAGTTTAACATAATGTATGTGTTTAGATTGGGAGTATTCTGATTATTCCTATAAATCTCATCAGACTAAAGAGTTTTTTACTCCTCATATCGCTTCACAATGTCGCAACAAAGGCAATTGCTGCAAATTGAGTATGTTTTTACTTCCTTTTCGCTCTGCGGGTGCGTTGTGTTACATCTCTTAATTGGTGATTGCTTTTTTTCGCCACAACTAAAAGCCTACGATAAATTTCAGGGCCCTGACACACCTTCTACCAGGGGAAATCAGGTCACTTCCTTGGTGCATCTGCTAATGGAGCGGCTAGGTCACAATGTCAAAGAGCATACAAAATCGTGTGATCAGGATTAACCTTTCGGTGGTGTGACCAACCGTAAATCACGTATACACAGAATAATTACAACAATAACAGAGACTAACGGGACCTGTGAATATACCAAAATAATGTTAACTTAATCATAGAAGAGTTTAACGTGTTTAATTTAGAGCTACTGAATATAGTTCAATATGTAACTTTTTTATGTTTTAACTTTCTGCTCATCTGTATTCTTTCTTTCCTTCCTTTCATATTTTCATTTATGTTCGATTCCACGCGTCCACCCCTCTCCTATATCTTTCTCCTACTTCCCAGTTTTTCATCCTTATTATATTTTTTCTCTATAGCATATCCTTTTTTCTCGCGTTTCTTCTTATAATAAAAAGAAGAATGGTACGTTATTTATCTGTGGTGAAGATACCTCATATTAAGATTTGGTGGGATAAGCAACTCCAATTAATAGGATTTACGTTTATTCATTTAATCTTGGACGGTCTCATTTTTAACTAGAGGATGTTGCAGATGATAACAGTCGTAGAAATTAAGGAACCCGAATATCTATTTATTGACATATTATGATAAGTAATGTGGATATTTTTGTTAGCTCTATTCTTAAAAAAAGTATGAAATTCATTTAAGTGGGAAATAAAATTAATATCAGTTGCCCCTCCCGCCCTGTCGCCTGGGCGTTAGATTCACGCGACTGCACCTCTTCAGAGGGTAAGACTCCCCCAATGGGGCCACCTGTTGGCCCGTGGGTGGCGACCCGTGATTGTTTAAGGATGGAACCCAGGTGGAATGAGCAGTTCATGACATGCAATACTCCACTTTGGATCTATCGTGGGCTAGACGGGCGGTCGGAGAGGCCTCCTCCGATCAATTGGCTGGTCACGTCAGCCCTAGCATCTATAAGATTTCCCCAACCCTATTGCCCTTATGGCAAGCCCCAACCCTTTTTATCATATGGGTGCTTGAAGGCGGTGGCTGCAGGTCTACATGTCCTTGGAATGACGTTAAACTCTATCTGATGGTGAAGGTTTCCATTTTTGGAGATTTGGGGAAATGTGGAGCACCCCTTCATCACCATTGCCCTGGGTCCACTCTGACCCGGTGTTGGTAGTACCTGTTAGGGTCCCATCTATGGGTTAAATAGAAAAAATCTATTTATATAAAAAAAATTGGTATTATCCATTATAAGAATTGATTATTTAACTTTATCGGGCATTAAATGACGCACTGAGGTTGATATGCCGTAAAACAAAACAAACCAAACCAAAATCAGTTGCCCCTTTTCGATCTTTTTGAGAGCCATAATTATTTCAGCCATAATTTCATTAATTCAAAGCAATCATCTTTATCAAATAGGTTCCAAGTTTCTCGAAGCGACAATTTATAGTTTTCTTCGTGGATGGATTCTTTATCATGGACGCAGTCTTATTTTTCCACCGTTTTTTTTTCTCTAATTATATTTAGATCGTGGAATGTTCGCTGCCACGTCATTGATTTTTTGTATGCTTTCCTGAATAAAAACACTTAATCTCATTGCTCTGTGACAAGATGCATTATCGTTCTGAAAAACGAATGCAAACCGATTTTCAATTCAGGGAACGAGGAAAGTAACCAAGATTTCTATGTATGCACGTACGTTGGATATTTGAAGTAAAGGGTGTCTCTTCACTGTTCCTTTAAGAATATATGCCACCCGATATCATAAAAGACTGAAGACATTTACTTTTCTTTAGACAATCGTATTTATAATATGTCCTTTTAATGACAAAAGTAAAACTTCAGCGCAATCACCTTGGTCAATAGGCAGATTCTTCATTCATTCACTGAATATCAACCTTTTCATCCAATTGTCCACTACGCCATGATGGTTTCTTTTTTAGCCTGCATTAACCTCATTTTGTTATTTTTGTTAGTTTTTCGTTTTGATTTTTCTCTTTGTAAATCCTAATTCATCATTCACAAACAGTTACCCTGTTTTCGACCAATTTTTATTTCTTTTCTTTTTTATTTTTAAAAAAGTTTCCTGGTAATTTTCGTATTCCTCAGAAAATATTTAGCCTTTTTAACCAAGCTATTATTTATTTGATATCTTTGGTTTCATTTTCTTTTAATGGCATATTAACTTTCGTGACTTCTTTTTGCCAAAATTGTCATTGTAGAAGAACAATAGTGGGTAACTATTTAAAGCGTAGCTTAGAAGAGGAGGCGTTTCATGAATTTACAAGGGTATTAGGCTATGAAGCAGAACGTAATAGTTAGTATAGAATATATATCTTTTACCCACACCACACACAACACACAACACACACACACAACACACATATATATATATATATATATGTATATATAGTATCTTATATACTAAATATTTTATACTTTTTTCCTGAAAGGCAATTAAAATGCGATATCGCATGAATTCGTGATAATTTATAGAAGATAATAATGACAAGTGGATTTCGCAAAGAATTAACTCGGTGTGTAGAATATCGTACAGACTGTTTTCAACTTTTACGATATTCTACACACCGAGTAATTCTTTGCAAAATTCCTTGTATGTTATCTTCTATAATTATCGAAATTCATGCGAATATTCGCAATTGGTAATTGCCTTCAAGCAAAATATAAAATATTTAAATATATATACTTTAATTTCAGCAATGCTTCTAAAAAAATAAAAACAAACATCCAAAAAAAATCTATATAATATATATTATATTATATATATATATATATATATATATGGGCAATTACATGTGAAATTCATCAGGACAAAAATAAAATTGTCACGCTCACCACTTCAATTTTTCTGGAATTTTGTACAAGTTGTAGACTAGGTTTAAAATTTAGAACAATCTTCCCGAATTTGAGCTCCAATTCGAAAATATTTAACCGAATTAATGTCGATTTTAAACTCAGAAAAATTTTGAGGGGGGAGGCGAGAAAATGGTGATATTTTGTTAATCTATTTTTGTCTATAAAATGTGTTCCCTATAGCTCCCCTACTCTCTTTTAAAAATTGTTATAGAAGTTTTTAGGCCTGAAGAAATCAAAAATGTTAAGTTTAACCCTTTTCACGTTATTAATGATTTTCTGATTTTTTTCAATGCAAGATCATAAGTGAAAGATCAGCAATGTGGCAGCTAGATATAATTTTTTTTCTTTAAAGTTATTATTCGACATATTTGAACATTATTTGTAACGCAAAAATGGAGTTTGATTTTGCTCACAAGCGAAGTTACAACATCAGTTAAGATTTGGCACTTTACGTAACAGCATTGAAATAGCATCATATGGAGCAAAATAACTGTCAGAGTCAAAATATCCAATCGACTGGTAAATTGGGGAATGATTCTAATTTTGGGATGCATCTATATCATCTGTATATCCAAAAATGCATGAAATTCTGATGCACGCCTAAGATTTAAAGAAGGGATGAATTTTAAAAAATGATCATTTTTTTATTTTTATTTTATTAAATTTATTTTCTTTATTATTATAGATATATATAGGTTTTATGTATGTGGTGTTATGAAAAAGAATCCTACTGGTTTTGTTAAAAAGAGAAATAAAAAGAAAACCGTTTTTTCTATATTCTAGATATTTTTCTTGGTAATATGTCACCCGCCGAATTGGGCTCATTTATTGAGTTACTGTGAAATAAATGTATAAATAGTCAAAAGACGGTTTAAGTTTTTCTCTTTTAATTGAGATATATATATATATATATATATATATATACTATATATATAATACTATATATAAACTCAGAAAAATTTAGATGGAAATGCTTGACTAAACGCCTAACACTTGATCTCTCTTGTCTCTCTCCTCATAGCAACCATTCAATAAGACCCTGTAGAATTCAATCGAAGCAGACCTAAACTCGGATTCTCATTTCGTCAAAATCACTGTATCATTTTTATTTACATAAATTATACGAAAATGGCCTGCAAGGGAAATTCAACTACCAAATACAAATATAACACAGAGCACATACACGTGTTCAAGAAAACTCTTAGTAAACAAACACGCCATATACGTTATCATATACAAAATGTGTGTCTCTAATCTCTCTGCTCTCTCTCTGCTCTCTCTATATATATATATATATATATAAATATATATATATTTTATATATATATATTATATATAATATTATTATATATAACATAACATATATACTAATATTATATAATACA
>CM042141.1:43854253-43869253 GCA_023376005.1 Doryteuthis pealeii
TAGAGAAGGATTCATCCCTCAAATTTTGATTTCCCTCGAAGCGATTGTGGTAGAGTAGACGACCGTGAATTAAAGTTTGTAATTGTAGTCGATTTTTTTTTAATTAAAAAATACTACAAGCAATTGAAAAGCATTTAGATTACATTTGAAGAAATAATGAAGTTAAAAAATGTTCAATAATTTCATTGAGCGAAATATTTTCTTAGAATAAATATCACCTATTGATTGGACGACACTAATTGCAATTTTAAAGAAAGGAGGAAACATTAATAATGTATCATCTTTATTTATGATTTGAATGAAGGTAAAATATAAATGTACCAAGAGAAGAGAAAAGGGAAAGAAGTAATGAGAAAGCAAGGAAGATAGAAGATTGGAATTAGCGAAGTAGAAAGAAGAACAACAAACCAGTAAAAAGGGAAAACAAAGGTGGAGAAAGAGGAGGTGGAGGGAAAGAAGGAAAAGAAGAAAGCAAGAAGAAGAGAAGAAAAGAGAAGAAGAAGAAGAAGAAGAGAAGAAAAGCGAAAGAAGAAGAAGAAGAAGAAGAAGAAGAGACAAAGGAAAGTGGTAGAAGATGAATCAAAGACAAGCAGAACAGGGATGGAAAAGATAGGGGTGGCGAAAGGAATAGAAGAAGAAGCAGAAGAAGAAGAAGAAGAAGAAGAAGACGAAGAGAAGGAAGAAGAAGCGAAAGTAGAAGAAGAAGGAAGAAGAAAGACAGACAAGGGTGGAAGAAGGAGGTGGAGAAAGAAGAAGAAGAAAAGAAGAAAGAAGAAAGAGAAGAAGAGAGAAGAGAAGAAGAAGAGAAGAAGAAGAAGAAAGAAGAAGAAGAAAGGCGAAAGTAGGCAAGAAGAAAGAAGAAGAAGAAGAACAAGAAGCAAAAGGTGGAAAGAGGAGGTGGAGGACAAGAAGAAGAAGCGTAGAAGAAGAAGAGGAGAAGAAGAAGAAGAAGAAGAAAGGCGAAGAAGAAGAATAAGAAGAAGAGAAAGAAGAAAGAAGGAAGAAAAGGCGAAAGAAGAAGAAGAGAAGAAGAGAAGAAGAAGAAGAAGAAAGGCGAAGAGGAAGAATGAAGAGAAGAAGAAGAAGAAGAAGAAGAAAGGCGAAAGAAAGCAAGAAGAAGAAGAAGAAGAAGAAGAAGAAGAAGAAAAAGCGAAAGTAGAAGAAGGAAACAAAAGAACAAGACATAAACAAGGTGGAAAAGAGGCGGTGGAAGGAACGAAGAGAAGAAGAGAAGAAGAAGAAGAAGAGAAGAAAGAAGAAGAAGAAGAAGAAGAAGCGAAAGTAGAAGAAGAAGAAGAGAACAGAACAAGAACAAGGTGGAAAAGAGAGTGGACGAAGAAGAAGAAGAGAGAAGAAGAAGAAGAAGAAAAGAAGAAGAAGAAGAAGAAGAAGAGAAGCGAAAGTAGAAGAAGAAGAACAGAAACAAAGACAAGGTGGAAAGAGGAGTGGGGGAAAAGAGAAGAAGACGAAGAAGAGAAGGAGGAAAGAAGAACGAAGAAGAAGAGAAAGCGAAGAAGAAGAAAAGAAGAAGAAGGAAGAAGAAAGAAGAGAAAAGGCGAAAGAAGAAGAGAAGAAGAAGAAGAAGAAGAAGAGAAGCAAAGCGAAGAGAAGGAAGAAAGAAAAGAAGAGCGAAATGAAAGAAGAACATAAACAACAAGAACACACTTGACATTACATTGTGTGCGAAAAGAGAGAGGTGGAGAGAAGAGAAGAATATAGAAAGAGAAGAAGAAGAAAAGAAAATGGGAAAGAAGAAGAAGAAGATGAATGAAGAAGAAAAGTATAATGCTGTTTATATAAGTAGAATGAAGGACGACAAGACAAGAACAAGAACAAGGTGGAAAAAGAGAGGAGTGATGGGAGAGGAAAGAAGAAAAAGAGAAGAAGGAAGAGAAGGAAGACAGAAGAGAAAGAAGGATGAAGGAAAGTAAAAGGAATGAAGAAAAGAACAAGAACAAGAACGAAGGTTGAAAGAGGAGGTGGCGGAGAAGCGAAGAGAAAGAAAGAAAAGGAGAGCTAAAAGAAGAAAGAAAAAAGAAATGGAAGAAAGAAGAAAGAAAAGGCAAAAAATAGAAAGGAAGAAAAAGAAGAAGAAAGAAAAAGCATAAAGAAAAGAAATAAGCAAGGAAAAAAAGATGCAGCAAAGTAAATATAAGAAAGAAAAAAGGAATACGAGAAAAAGTAAAAGAAGACAAAGGAGATCAAGAAATGAGAGGAACGGTGAGAATAAGTAAAAAGGTGAAGAATAGCCATTGTATTGTGAAGAGGAAAAATATTGAGAAGAGAAAAGAGAAAGGAAGAAAGTCGAAAAATAACAAATTTTAGGAAACAAATTTAAAATGTGAAAATTAAATGGAAAAAATAATGAAACATAACTCTATTTGAAAAAATAGAAAAAAAAGAAAAGCAGAAAAAAAACAATGAAAGAATAATGAGCACAAATCTGAAAAAAGATAAGATAAAGAACATACCACACACACACACACACACAACACGCACATATATATATGATATATATATATATATGTGTGTGTGTGTGTGATGGTGTGTGTGTGTATGTATAAGTACATGGAAGGGAAAAAATGATATAAATATTAGAAAAGATATCAAGTAATTTTCACATGAAAAAGGTGACATGAAAGGCGAATTAGATATATAAGATAGATTAATACAGCGTGAGAGGGGTGATAGATAATATACAGAGAGCGGAGAGAAGAGAGAAGAAAGAGAGAGCGAGAGAGAGAGAGAGGAGAGAGAGAGAGAGGGGTGGATTGAATGGATAGATAGATACGAGTGAGAGGTGTATAGATGATAGATAGATAAATACAGAGTGAGAGGGTGATAGATAATAAGATAGATAAGATACAGTGATGCAGGGGTGAATAGATAGATAGATACAGAGTGGACAGGGGTGATAGATGGATATATAGATAGATAGATACGGAGTGAGCAGGGGGTGATAGATAGATATAGATAGATAGATAGATAGATAGAGAGTGACGGGGATAGAATAGATAGATTTAGATACAGAGTGAGAGGAGTGATAGATAGATAGATCGATAGATAGAGAGTGAGAGGGGGTGATAGATAGATAGATAGAGAGTGACAGGGGTGATAGATAGATAGATAGATAGATAGATAGATAGATAGATACATGAGTGAGAGGGGGTGATAGATGGATAGATATGAGAGATACAGAGTGAGAGGTGATAGATAGATAGATAGATACAGATAGATAGATACAGAGTGAGAGGGGTGATAGATATATAGATAGATACAGTGAGAGGGGTGATAGATAGATAGATAGATAGATAGATACAGAGTGAAGGGTGATAGAATGGATAGATATAGATAGATAGAGATTGGTGAGAGGGGTGATAGATAGATAGATAGATAAATACAGAGTGGGGGTGATAGTAGGATAGATAGATAGATAGATAGATACGGTGTGAGAGGTGTTGATAGATAGTTGATGACAGAGTGAAGAGGGGTGATAGACTGATAGATAGATAGATAGATAGATACAGAGTGAGAGGGGTGAATAGATAGATACAGAGTGAGAGGAGTGATAGATAGATAGATAGATAGATATAGAGAGTGAGAAGGGTGATAGAGAGAATTGAATTCAAAATGAAGGGGCAATCAGGGGAAAAAATTGAAAATGAAAGAAAAACAAGATTATGATAAAAGAAACAAGAAGAATGAGATCAAAGGATTAAGAAAAGTCGAAGTTTTACGATAAAAATACAAATACTAATATACATCTGCAGCCCCCCAAGAAATAGAGAAAAAATTGAAGCAACCTAAAAGGATTAATGTAAGCAGTGTTTAATAAGGACATTTTTAAAGGGGAGTAACTCAAAACCAACTACTACTAACCAATAATGATAATCTATTATAATGGAGATTGTGTGTTTTTCTGTCTGTAACCGAAACTATATTACTACTCAAGTCACAATTTCCTTAGTTATTAACGACACATTCTCCATGTTTTCTTTTCAATTTAAACCTCAATTAATAATAAAACTGTTTGACATTATTAATACTATTGGCCTTACCTAAATTCTAATAACATACAATTGTATTTAATATATACAGTGATACCAGTTTTTTCAGTGTAAACGTAAAGCTATTTGGCATGATTGATATTAAAAAACTGATTTTATAAAAAATGTGCTTGCTATTATTGATTTTCTAATTGTTTGGTTTTATCTTAATGAATATGAGTAAAAATCTCTTCAATAAATCCTAAAAGAAATTCATTAACAAGAAGAAATAACTGTAATTTTATTCTCTACTTCCTATTTTAACTAAATAGTTAAATTAGGAAAATTTAGCATTGAAAAACGGAAGTGATGAAAGAGTAAGTTTCAGTTGTTCTATTTTCCGATTATACCCCTTCCGTTTTCAAATCTTTTTATCTGAATTCTTAATTAGTTTCATTAGCCTTTCTGATTTTAATCTAATATTTTTATTACATTTAAAACTTAAATACTTGCACCCGGAGGGTGCATATATTTGCTAAGTTCTAGTAATAAATGGAGATTGTCTGTATTCTCTGTCTGTAACAAAACCTACGTCCATCTCTCTACGTTACAGCTTAAGTCACAATATTCTTATGCTATATACAACCCAAAATTTGAGTCAGCAATTTTTAAAAATTGTTTTTATACTCTCGTCCCTTTTTTCTTTTCTTTTTTTTTTAGCAGGTACAAGGGGTTAAACTAAAAAGTTTACAAATAAATAAATACCTATGATTTTGTGTAAAAATGATGTGGAAAATATTCAAAATAATTGTTTGATTATTACATGCACACAACATTTTATTTGAGAGGGACGAGGCTCAGCTTTCATTTCAAATTGTTTTATTTTTTATTTATTTTTCTTACTCCTTTAATAAATATGAGGATTTTGCTTACTTATGATACAAACCCTCTGACATTGAATTTTTAACTCCTACCTTCTCAGGCAATGTTTTCAAAAATTAATTTTTTACGATGCCCGGAGGTTGTTTTCTGTTGCCTAGTAGAGCAATATTTAATAACTAGTAAGGCCTAGCAAGGCCTACAGTATAATTTAATTATTACAATGTTTGATATGTTTGCTTAAAGAGCCATTGCTAAATAGTTCAGTATGTAAAAGTATATTAATCTTGATTTAACTCTCCCTCTCTCTCTCTCTCTCTCTCTCTCTCTCTCACACACACACACGCCTCGCTCTTTTCCTACCTTTCGTTCAATTGTTTCCATTATGTTCAATTGAAAAAGATTAGTGTTATCACTTCCCGTGCGCCTCTCATTCTATTCCTATCTTTACCCTACTATTTCTTTCTCTTGTTATATTTTTCTTTGTATCATATCCCTTTTCGAACCTTCTTTCTTGATAATAAAATCGGAAATTGTCTATTATCTAGCTGAGCTGAAGACATTCGTAAGAAATAAGAAATTGGAGGATAAGCAATACTAGATAATCAGGATTTACATTTCATCCTATACGATTTGGTGGGTTTCATTCATTTTAATCAGAGGGTGTAGCAAAATTATAACGGTGGTACAATTATGGAATACGAGTATTGATATAAAGAAGAAGGCAATTTGACATCTAGTCGATTTGGCTGTTCCAGTGGGTCATAGGTTGCAAATGAAAAATCCGAGAGGATAAACAAATACTTGAACCTTGCCAGAGAACGAAAAAAAACATCAGTTAAGTATGGGTGTGACGGTGGTGCCAGCTGCAGTTGATGCCCTTGGAACGGTCAACTATTGTTTGGGGAATAAATGTAGGGGAATTTTAAATCAGCGGTAGAATGGAGTACCGTATTGTTACGTTCGGCTATAATGCTTAGAAATTGCCATGGAGATCTGAGGAAGATAAGACTCCAGTGAATAGTAAATACTAGGGCAGAGTGGGGTCTTTAACCTTGAGTAAGCAAACAGTCTCGTAGAGGAAAACTGATCTCAAAACAGGTTAAACCTCGCCTATAATTGGCGTTCTGTCACTTTGCTATCGCTAGATAATGATACTATATATATATATATATATATATATATATATATATATATGAGTGATGAATCTGTTGAGATGAGGACATAGCCGACGAATTTTGGGGGGAGATTATGTGCTTAATTAAAGGTCATGCCTAATTTGATAATTAATTAGTTATAATTAAATGAATTAGGGCGTGCATATCACGGTTTAAAATGTAAGGCGTAAACAATCGAAGAAAAAGTCATCTCTGTGTGTACATGTCAGCCTATTAGGCCTCATCAGCAGAGTTATAGACAAGACAGTGCTTTGTGCGTGATTCGAACCCTACCTGCCAGGCTGACAGGCGGAGATTCTAACCAGTACACTAACTGGCTTTCCCCAGTTATTCTCGTTTATTTTAAACTGATATGTATATCGCACTTTTTGGGTGAATTACGGCACGACAGTATGAAGTCAGCAAACAATCTGTTTGAGATGGCGATAGCCGACAATTTTGGGGGGAGATTATGTGCTCTTAATTCAAGTCATACCTAATTATATATATATATTATATATATATTATATATATATGTATATATATATGCGTTCTAGGGCGTTTGACTTGATGAATCACTATTGGTCGGGGGCTGCTCTCTCAGACGCTGCCCATCTAGCCTATGTAAGGGCCAAAGTGGGGTGTTGCGCATGGCTTAGAAATGCTCTGCCCACTATCATTAACCATCATGGGTCGCCACCTACGACCAACAGCGTGGGCCCATTACGAGGATTTTACCCCTCTGTAGAGGGGCAGTCGCTTATTCTTAAGCCCTGTGGACAGGGCTGCACTCGCATGTGTGCGTGTGTGAAAGAGAATTCAATATTGAAATAATGTGAAAGGAGAAAGAGAGAAAAGAAATTTCAAGAGGAAAGTAAAAATTCGATCTATGTAGAGAAAATTGCGGGGGCCGAGAGATAAATCAGAAATTGAAGAATACCGCCCAATCTTTAAAAATGTAAATGATGATATATACGGGAGTGGGTCAGCTCAGTGGAAATATTCGACCAGAGAAGCATGTAAAACATGATTTGACACACACACACACACACACTTATTAATATAGTTATTTACTAAGCTTAGCTTAGATGTGGTACAAGGCCAGAAATATGGAGCACCCAGTGAGAATCGAACGCACTAAAACAATGGTATCCGAATCTAGCTTTCTGACCATTAAACTCATGAGGTGTGTAGTTATTTGCTAAGCTTAGATTAGATATGGCACAAGGCCAGAAATACGGAGCACTCAGTGAGAATCGAACTCACTAACGATGGTATGCGAATCTAGCTTTTTGACCATTAAACTACATGAGGTGTCCAGTAATTTGCTAAGCTTAGATTGATATGGCACAAAGGCCAGAAATATGGAGGCACTCAGTGAGAATCGAACTCACTAACGATGGTATGCGAATCTAGCTTTCTGACCATTAAACTACATGAGGTGTCCAGTAATTTGCTAAGCTTATATTAGATATGGCACAAGGCCAGAAGTATGGAGCATCCAGTGAGAATCGAACTCACTAACAATAGTATGCGAATCTAGCTTTCTGACCATTAAACTACATGAGGTTTCCATTTATTTGCTAAGCTTAGATTGTATATAGCACAAGGCCAGAAGTATGGGGCACCCAGTGAGAATCGAATTCACTAACAATGGTATGCGAATCTAGCTTTCTGACCATTAAACTACATGAGGTGTCCTGTTATATGCTAAGCTTAGATTAGATATGGCACAATACCAGAAGTATTGAGCACCCAGTGAGAATCGAACTCACTAACAATGGTATGCGAATCTAGCTTTCTGACCATTAAACTACATGAGGTGTCCAGTTATTTGCTAAGCTTAGATTAGATATGGCACAAGGCCAGAAGTATGGGGCACCCAGTGAAGAATCGAACTCACTAACAATGGTATGCGAATCTAGCTTTCTGACCATTAACTACATGAGGTGTCCAGTAATTTGCTAAGCTTAGATTAGATATGGCACAAGGCCAGAAGTATGGGGCACCCAGTGAGGAATCTCACTCACTATCTATAGGTCTGCAAAGTTAGCTTGCTACCCATTAGGTACTATGCAGGAGGTCCTGACCCTTAGAGGTAACCTGGGTGTGTATACATTCGGTGTAGTTATATTGTATGACTGATCATCAGAACTAGCAAACTATATGTTTTTTGTTTTTTTTTACGGCATATCAACCTCGTTGGGCCATTTAATGCCGACAAAGTTTTGAAATAAATTCGTTCTTAAGTGGATACTCAATCTGTATGAACACATTTTTCTATTTATCCCATAGATGGCACCCTAACAGGTAATACCACTCCGGGCCAATTACATAATTATTCAAAATCCCTATTGTCCTTAGTCAATTATTTTATATATAAACTGACATGATATAACATAAGGCCACACATATATATGAACATCTATATAAGTATATAGATATGTACATACACACACACCGGTAGATCTATACTTGAATTTATATCTGGAGAGTTCAATGTTATTCTTTTTTCTTTACTTTTTTTTAAAAATTTTGATATGTTCCTACCAGTTGATTCAATGTAGAGAGATTATTGATATTAAAAAAAAAAGACATTGTGAATTCAACTCTTTGCCCTCAGTGAACTCAAGGCTCCTTGTAAGATACATGTAAACTGTATTGTGTGTCGCCACTGATAAACGAAAGAAAGAAGACTTCAACCGATGTTTTTTTGCATTCAGATCGACGCGCATGCGTAACAACTGCCTGATGCAGCATTTAGGACGGATCTAGTATTCTGTAAATAAACATAAACACTGATCTTTCTCTCTCCTCTATTTTTATACATTTAATTTATCAAACTATTTGGATATTATTTGTCTGTATTTTCGAGATGAGACGTGAAGTGAAGAGTTTTGATATTTCGGACTGTTGTTCTCGTCTTTATTATGATATATATATATATATAATATATATATATATATATATATATATATATATTTTGGTTAAGAGGTGGATTTAGAAGGCTATCACAATGCATGTGTAAAGAAAAAATAATAATACGGTAACAATGATGATGTGTGTTAACCTGTATTTAATTCTTGAATTTTCGAGATAATATTTCCTTTTCAAAAGATCACTGGAACTGAAGCAGTCTAGTTATGCCATTTCTTTTTAAATAATTTTTTTTTGAAAATGATGGTATTTTTGTATAACTGTATTCTCGAGTTGTATGTTTACGTGAATGCGGTTTTTTTGTACTTGCGCGTATGTTGTCATGCGCGTGTCCATGAAAATGCGTGTTGGTTGTGACGTTATGACTGTATCCGAGCGCGGGATTGCACGTGGATATGTATATGCGTATTAAAGAGTGTATTTGTGTTTGGTGACCATGGTGATGTATAATATTTCGTGTTGGATGTAATATAAATCAATTGAATCATTTAAATATATATATATATATATACATAAGCACAACGTTTCGGGCGCTGTATCCTTTATATCCGAGTATAGTAGTGACCAAACCTGGGAAATCATGTTTAATAGTTTGACTGTTGATCAAACAGGCATCGAATAACTTTTAATGATCGCATACAGCGGATTTTCTATACTGTGAATAAATATAAACACTGATATATATATATATACTATATATAATATATATATATATATATATATATATAAGTGAGAGAGAGAGAGAGTGAGAGAGAGAGAGAGAGAGAAAGAGAGAGAAAGATATATTATATATATATATAATATATATATATATATCTGATTTATCAAACTCACTGGATTTTATTTGCCATATTCTCTATCTGCCTATCTATCTCATTCTTATTTGCTTTGTTGGTTGGCTGTTTATTTTACGGCATATCAACACTTTTCGGGACATTTAATGCCGAATTAAGTCTTTTTGATAGACAAAGGATTCCGGTTACCTAGAGTATCGCGGATATTGAATTTTAACCAACACATTAGTGAATCCATGGAAACACTAACACTAAACATTCGGTTAAGAAAGAAATAACTAATTGGCATGAACAATACCAACATTCAACTACATATTAATACCATATATATATATATATATATATATATATATATATATATATATGTGTGTGTGTGTGTGTGTGTGTGTGTGTGTGTGTGTCCCAAATTGTACATAATGTTACAGGAACAGTGTAAGAAGAGGTATCAGAAATTGTGTGAAAAGACTTATTTTCTTCAATCAATTTCATGAGGTGGTGCAATAAGGTGCCGAAGTCGGAAATCAATTTTCTCTATTCTTTTCTACGAACAGAAACAAACCCCGAATTCAAATACAGACCTGGAGTACTTAAAGTGTTGGGATTTTTTGGCCTCTGAGACGGAGCGCAACTCCTACCATAAGCTCCTCACTTTACCACACATATACACGTGCTACTCATACGCTTAGTTGGTAAGGGTTGGGATCGAACCAGGAACGTCGAGGTTCCCAGCCGGACACTCTACCGACTTTTTGTTACATATTGAACTATATCGCAATAGCTCTTAATTAAACATATCAAAGGTTGTAAAGATTTAATGGTATATCCACATTCATAGCAGATAATAAGTCAAATGATCTCTTCTGGCTTAGATAACTCGTCTTGATTTTTTTTTTTTTTTACTTCCGTGGAATTTCCATGGATCCTGCTCGTATGAAATAAATAGAAAACTATCTTAATTTTTATGGACACTTAAAAAAATTCTCTTTCGGCTTTTTGTTCTGTCCGTCTTTTCATAGTCATTATTGTACCATTGGCCATCTGTTTCATTTCCCTAAACTTTTGAAATTTTCAATGGATGATTTTTTTTGTAATACTTCTGTGCCATTCATATTTTACCAATTAAAGAGATATAAAAAATAAAACATGAAATAAACAAATGAAATCTATGAAAGGTGCTAAAACCGAAAATAACATTTTCATTGAAAAGGGAGCTGAGATCAGCGTAAAAATTGTGTGAAAAAAAAAGTAAAAAAAAAAAAAGAAGAAAATTAAATCCTAAAAATAAATAAATAAAAATGAATGTTGAAATTGTTGTGTGACAAATTAAAAAGATTGTAACTCAATAGAAATATAAAAATAGATGAATTTTCTCAACATCGAAACAATTAAACCGTTTTGTTTATCACATAATATTGTTTTTCTTTAACTCGTTTTAGCATTATGAATTTTATTTGTTCAGTTATTATCCTTTCTTGTGTGTTCTCTAATATTATGACCTAAATTATGAAAGTGATGTTTTGTTTTCAACTGTATACATGATCCGGCAAACCTGATTTTATCATATTTCTTTCGTATCCTCGAATGTGTGTATATATTTGGTTGAACTGTGCAGAAAATTTGTGTCTGCAAATTTTGTTCCTAATCCTTTCTAGTTGCCGAATAGATGATATAATATCAGGCTGAAATTGGCTGATGTATTTGCCATAACTTATTTATTCCTAAGTACTTACATATCCCCTTGATGGGCCATCATCAAGGGGATATGTAAAAACAATACAACATGGATTGTTCCTTTTAAACTTGTGTTCTACTTATACTAGTGTTATTTTTTGTATTCATTTTAATGTATTATTTTGAGTTATTCATGCCTGTCGTCGCTGGTGCTTCACTGGAGGCTGAGTAACAGAAAGTATCCTCAGGTCTCCAGTGTTAAGTTTTAAAAGGGCCATTCCTTGGCCTTATAGCAGAAGCGCTTATCTGGTGGAATCCTTGATAAAGTGTCCGTCAACAATGTGAATCCCTTCGTTATTAAAGTGTTCTGCCTTACTGGTAATCGTATAAGTCCTTCATTAGTATTGGTAAAGATCCCGGCAAACCTATGTGTGTCCTCCTTTGGTAATATTTGAATGATGACGAATATGGGCTGTTTAAGTATCTTATCAGGCCAGTAGTACTGCCAGTGATTGGTTAGAAGAGTCAATCACGTGACCTTGGCCAGTGTATAAGTATAGGTGGGAAACTAACACACCCCTTATATCTAGAAAAATTATTATTATTATTATTATTATTATTATTATTATTATTATTATTATTATTAATGTGGTTTTGGTATGATGATGGTCCGTGAAGGGACAGAAAATACTTGGGAACAAGGAAGTTATGCCAAATACATCGACCAATTTCAGCCTGATTTTATATAATCTATTCAGAAACTAGAAAGGATTATGAACAAAATTTGCTCACCGTCTCTGATTGGCCAGCCACTCGATAATATTTATTATTTGTATAAATGGCCTTGTGCCAGTCCTAGTTGTAATTTTCCAAGTGCCACGACTCAAGGTTAATCATTATTTTATTTATCAATATTGCTCAAATTCCATAGTTTTAGGAATCTGCGATATTTTGATAACCCCAGGTCAATTATTGTTTTTATTTATCAATAGAATTTTATTTATTATGCATGAATGCTAGCCTGCAAGTGTACTAGTGCTATATGGAATGCAAATAGCCTCGTCCAGGATTTGAACTCTCGTCGCCGATTAACACCGTTACATAAATGATAAATAGCCTAATAATTATGTACAGTAAGTATAGCGTAGATTTAAGATAAGTGTTTATTGGGAAAATACAGGAAGACGATTAACACTTTATAACTGTATTGACTTCGCTACTCTGGTTCGCCAGCGCGAGCCGTGAGAAAATTGGATGAGTGCTGGGACGAGAAAGACGTATAGTATCTCTCGTTTCATTAACCGATTTCATCGCGCGTTTTACTTGATCTGAGATACTTATAAATTAAAATTTGAGCTCAAAAATGAAATATTGTGTTGTTGATTAAAAACAAAGTAACAACACAGAACGTCCCAGTATCAAGCAAGGAAGAATCGCAGGTCCATAAGAAACCAGTTTAGAACCAGACAAGATTCAAGATAGATGAAAGAGAATCAACAAATAGCGACCCGAGACAATAAAAACGGGGTGTACAACCACGCGTATACTCACCACAATCAACAATAAGATATAAGGCACGGCTTTAATTTATGGGTATACTATACAATAATATCTCCATGGCAGAAATGCATTCTGAATGAATAGTATTTTGGAGTTGAAATGAATGCATCAAGCGGTAGCTTAATTCTAGCATCCACTCCTTTTATGTTGTGAGAGCTATGTGGTTTCAAAGTACGATATTATCTCATGTATGAAAACAGTTAAAATAGGAATTAATGTCTGCTTAAACCAACTCATGGTTTATTGTAAATATGATGTATTATCTGGAAATAATAATTTGTATAGAACCAGTTTGACAGGTAGACAACGTATTGATACAGTGGGTGCAGGGAGGCTGCTTTACTGCAACAGTTGTCGTAAGAAATGAAATGAACAATGCGAGATCAATCCCGGAGGAAGCTGGGAACAGCATGGATCTATCTCCTATCCTTTAGTTATGAGGAAATTGTAGGGCCAACTGTTTTTTTTTTTTTAAGTTTAATAGGACAACAAGTTTGGGAAATTAAAAAACTGAATTCAAAGAAGCTGCACCCAGTTTAAAAAATTGACTACATGTCTGATTCTGCCATGGGAAGGGATTGCAAAATTACACACCGACAGACATACAGACTCTTCACACACATACACACCAATTAGTATGAATAAAATATATGTTTGTTTGTTTGTTTGTGTGTGTGTGTGTGTGTGTGTGTGTGTGTGTGTGTGTGTGTGTGTGTGTGAATTTGGGTATATTATTAGTTTTATCATTTTTTCCTGATCATATGTCGGATTTACGATGAATCATGATTTGGTTTTAAGAAGATATAAATTATGTTACAACGTTATCACACAAACAGACAATATATACATATATATGAGTGTGTGTGTGTATAAGCATCAATATGCACACACACACACAGACACACACACACACACACACACACACACACACACACACACATATATATATATATACACAAACATATCCAGAAGTTCACAAAAACACACACACGCACACACACGCACGCACGCACACACACAAACACATACACACACAAACACACGTGCAAACTAACAAAGCCATAATATCTACATAAAATATACAGTTCACGTTTCTTACTTATGGTTCTATGTAATCCTATTGAGATTGTCGCATAATCTCTTGTAGAGTGCATTGGCAAGGAACCTAAATGATCTGAGAGATGAAAAGAGGAATTCCTAGTGGTGGCACTCATGTGACCTTAAGAGCATGTTCATAGATCACTTGTTGTTGAGGCAGATAATTGACAGACATCTTTGCAAATCTTTCACGATGGCAGAATTACTTCCTACAACTTAATACTGCTTATTCATATAGTTTTGTGTTTTACTACTACGTGACGATCGAACAAAGAAAGGAAATTGTTGATAAAGAACACATTGACTTGCACCGAGTTCGTTTTTTAGAATCGAAAATAGGGGTTACCCGGGATCTTAATTTGAGTGATTTTCACACACACGAAGAACGGGCCTAATATAAGAAATTAAAACACAGTACGTTACAATATTGGCACTCAATAACTTAGCGCATTAGTAGCGCATGGATTTGTGTGGTAAAATGAGGAGCTGATGGTAGGTATGGTGCTCGCTCTACCTCAGACGCAATAACGATGTCATTGGTCTAACGCTAGTGAAAAAAAAAAAAAAAAAAAAAATATATATATAATATATAATATATAATTTCACTATGTCGTAAGGACGATTTCTTCTCTGGACTATTCGGTTATATATAGGCATATGTGGAGAAAAGTAGACAAACACGGGATGTTATGGAAACTGGATGTTTATTGTCGGCGATGCAACGTTTCGGTCATTTAAACCATAATCAGGACCAAAGCCCAGTTCTAGCTTTAATGAAGGACATTTTCAGAATGGTGAAAAAAGTAGGTTGTCAGTAGGGGCAGGGGTGGCTGGGAGGGATGGGTAGTGGATTTTCTTCCCTCTAAATGGGGAGTGTTATATGCAGATGCAACTATTTGGTCAGAATGTTGGATGATA
>CM042141.1:43874253-43886753 GCA_023376005.1 Doryteuthis pealeii
CTTAAACAACTAGTTTTACAATTGTATGTCATGAGTTTAGAATTAGGTAAACAAAAGAGAATCGAAATAATATTAGTTTGGAAATATTTGAGAAACAATAGAAACAATGGTTTAAATTCATCCGATAATTTATGTCACCAGAATTCCACAGATACCAAAATCATTCGATATTGCATCATTGCAAATCACCTGATATTTGATGAATATTTTAGCTTAATTATCACAATAGACAATGACAAAAAGAAAATTATAAAAAGGCCCATTGAGCTGATAAACAACAGACAGACAGTGAGAGCTTACGCTCTTCCCGACTCGACAGAGTTGGGGCGAATGCCCTCTAACTCGACAGTAGGAGAGAAAGTTCTCCCCAACATCGACACAATGGGGAGAAGTCGCTGCCGAAGACACAAATGATATATCAGGTTGGTCTCGTAAATTTTCTCTCTCTCGCTCAACAAAAACAAATTTCAATCAGAAATTTCAATCACAGACAAAACTGCTACAATGTTGACATAACATCGCACAAATATAAACAATACATGTCACACTTGTCACACACATCTACGTACAGACACATACAGTCTGCAACACCGCTGAAAGAACAATTAAATATACCAATTGTAAATTAATGTATATAAAGTTTGTTTCCTTTATCAATTTTGTCTTCTTTTGTTTTCTATAGAAACTTCATTTCCGTAGTATTATACATATAAATTGTGGGGACCCATAACTTCAATCTTCAACTCCTCAACTAAACGCTCACCAATCAACCAGGGTCCCTACAATATCCACGAAGATATTCAAAAATTTAAATAGCTTCAAAATTCTACTTAAAATTTCCGTGAATCTAAAAGTGAAACAATAAATTTGGAAACCCAAAACAATCAATTTTATTTATTTATTTTTCAGGCCGGATTAACAATACATCTTTAGACTCAAGGATTCAGTGAGACTAGTCAGTAGAAAGGGATATACAAGACTAGCTTGCTAAACATTACAGAACGTTTTTCTCCTCTACCCAGGTGACGCTGTGCAGCCGCTTTTAGTATATATATATATATATATATATATATATATATATATATATATATATATATATATAAAGATAAAGATAAAGATAAAGATAAAGACTTTATTATTTGCTCTACTTAGGTATTGAGCACTTTTTACTTATAAGCTTAGTCTCCTGGCGGTTTGTATGAATATATATATATATATATATATATATATATATATATATATATATATATATATATGCATATAAATTGTTTTTTTTCTTTTGCCAAAAATATTGTACTAATAGATTATTTTTTGTTGGTACGATTATTTGGTCTTTTCTTTTTTCACAAAAAAATTTTCTTCCCGGTTGATGTTTGGTAGTATACTTTTACAATCAAACTATTTGCTGTTTTTTTTTCTCACCGCGAGGATTTACCAATAAGTTTGTATATATATATATATATATATATATATATATATATATATATATATATATAGGGCACATCACGTGGTGTAATTGTTAGAAAGCTAGATTCGCAGACCCTTATTACTCAGTTTGATTCTCATTGGGCGCCGTATATTTCTGGCCTTGTGCCACATCTAAGTCAAGCTGAGTAAATAAATTGGCACCTCGTGTAGTTAAGTGGTTAGCAAGCTAGATTTGCAGAGTATTGTGAGTTCGATCCTCATTGAGCGCCCCATACTTCTGGCCTTGTGCCACATCCTTAGCTTAGTAAATAACTATATATATGGGGTGTTTGTGTGTGAGTATGCTCATCTATGGGTACATACTCGCATATTTTATAGATATCTATCCTAAATACTAATCTCTCCTTTTCAAACGTTATTTCTTCATACAGCTGTTATATTTCTCTCCATTTTATGAGTCTTTGTTTCACTGTATGTCTATCTATCTATCTATCTATCTATCTATCTCCGTCTTAATAAAATGCAGTCCCTCCGCCCTCCTCCACCGAGTTGGCATAACCATCCAATAAACGCTTAATATTCAAACTCTTGCTGGCCATCGACTTTCAGTGAAGGCCAGCACTTGAAACCACATCAAGGCCATCCTTTGGGCCGTTTGGGGAACACGGCCAGCGGCAAGGTCTTCGAGACTAGATTGTTAAGACTGGACTTGGCAAGAAAGCCAGTTAACTTCCATAATATCAAGCCCTCGTACGTTCTATTGTTGTCTGTGCTCTTTACGGAGGAAAAACATGAATCAGTAATAAGACGATATCCTTGAAATGGTCGAGCAGTTTGTAAAAGCTTAAAGGAATTGATGAAAGGATAGAAACGAGGCCAACGAAATGTTAACTGCCCGCTGAATCTGTTATTGGTAAACGGTGCGTTATTGTACGGGCGTAGCGTTTATAGACACAGACGCTTACGGCTGAGACATTGCAAAAGATTTGCTTCACGTTAAATTACAATGTCCACTTGCATAGATACTTCCAGAGGCAGAGATGGTGGGTAGAATTGAATCAGGAAAAGAGTTTAGATATAATTCTTCCAGAACATAGAGATATTTCCTGTAAATATATTAATTCCAATGTTATCAACAAAAGTTAGAATTGATACTGTTATTATCAACCAAATAGGAAAACAACAGATCCTGTGATTTCCAATGTCAAAAGTTACGTATTTACATACAAGCACTTTTCTGAAAGATTATAAAAGGCATTAAGTATATTATACTTTTCAAGGAACTTGTAATACCAGATCTGTGAATGAATAGGATTAAATAAAAACAACTTTAAAAAAAACACACTTGAAAATCCTCATTAAATGAATACAGAGGAATGAAAGTTCATAATCATTTAAACATTTACCAACCTTAAACCACTCACAGAGGCTCTCCCGACACACCTATGCAAAGTAGAAAGTTGATGGTGGTTACATTCTTATGGGCCATCATGTAGGCTCTAAGCAAAAGCGCTTGTCAAGTGGAATTGGATCCTTGGTAATCCTCTGATAAAGAATCCTTTGGTTCTGCTGGTAAAGAGTTCTCAGTTCATTCGTCAATGGTCGTAAGTTCCTCCTAAATGATTGCAAGTGAACTGTGGCAAGTATCAGTGTTTAACTAGTGAATCAGCCGCGTATTATGGTTGTTGATTGGCCGGATGAGTAAACCACGTGACCTCGGCTAGTCTATAAATTCAGGGTGGGAATTGGAGCACATCTCATATCAGAAATACTCCAACAGTACATTATGATTGACCAGAAGGAGTAAGATTATAATACTAATCGGACTTTATTGCAATAAAATGAGTTTTGAGTTGAATAGATAGTGAACGTTGAAATATCCCATAATACGGATAAAATGTTCCAAGAAAATTTGTTTCAGTCGTGGGAGAAATTTGGTAGGCAAAAAGTTAACTTTTACATCATATAAAATACCTTAAAACTACATATCTGAGAACATCCATAATGTTTGAGATACTCCTGACTAAAGAGCGCTGGGTCGCATAGTCAGTTATGTTATTAACTGGTTCATTGTGGGATTTCGGTTTTTCAACATAATACCCACTCGCCAGTTAGACCTCATTAGAAATTATCTAACTCTAATGCGCCACCCGTGACTTGTTCAACGTTAACAGAAAAATGGCTTTAAATGGACTTTTGCCAACGCATAATTAGATACAATATTTTAAATTCATTTATTTATTTACAAGTAATTTGATTGTCTCTTAACAAATCTTGAAACTTACTTTTTTGAATTAAAAAAATTGAAATATTCTATCAAACAGATAAAAAATACCAAGATAATTTCGTTCAGTCGTGGGGGAAATTTGTTAGACAAAGAGTTGAGTACTACAACATATAAAATACCGTAAAAGTATTTACAAATCTAAGAACATTTATTAAACAATTATTTAAATAAAATATCTTAAATTCCCTAACTTATTTACATATAATGATTTTTGGCTGTCTTTTAGCAAACATTAAATCTTTGACGTTTTTGAACTAAATAAACAAAAAAAAATCAATAAAAAATAAAGAATAATAAAACATGACATCCATTTATATTCAATTCTTCTAAAAAAAGCAAGAAAAAATTATTTTCAAAAGAAAAAAAAAAGATTTGAAAGCAGCTTGTAAATCTCACAGCACTGACCTCGTACAATACTTCGATGACACCAGAACGAATATAGCGTTTTGTTTTTATGAATTCATGAATAGGAAATGTTGTTGGTCAGAGAACAGAAATAAATACAACCTCGGCAATCCTTCAACCAAAATGGCAAAACGTTATATCGAAATTATACGAATTCCTTCCTCAAGAGATCTTAACTTTCTTTCTTGGCCCGCATTCTCTAGGGCTTTGATTACTTCATATATATATATATATATATATGATGTGTGTGTGCAGATATGTATGTGTGTGTGTTTATATATATGTATATATATGTATATATATATATATGTGTATACATACATATGTGTGTATATATACATATATATGTATTTGTGTATGTGTGTTTATATATGTGTTTGTGTATATATATATATATGTGTGTTTGTATATATATATATATATATATATATATATATATATATATGTTTATATATATGTTCATATATGTGTGTGTGTTTATATATGTGTTCGTATATATATATATATTGTGTGTGTGTGTATGTGTGAGTTTGTCTGTGTATGTGTGTGTGTGTCTGTTTATGTGTTCGTGTGTATATATATATGTATCTATATATTTGTTCCTGTATATATAAATATGTGAATGTATATGTATATATATTATATATGTGTGTATACATGTATATATATTGTATATGTGTGTATATATATGTACATATATATGTGTATAAATATATGTGTAAATATATTTATATATATATATATATCTGTATATATATGTTAAGTCTGGTTCTCAGTGTGTATATATAATATTAGTAATATGTTATGTTTATATATATATATATATATATATATATATATATATATATATATATATATATATATATATATATATATAGAGAGAGAAGAGAGAGAGAGAGAGAGACACACATTTTTGTATATGATAACGTATATGCGTGTTTGTTTCTAAGTTTTCTTGAACACGCGTATGTGTCTGTGTATATTTGTATTTGGTAGTTTGTAATTCCCTTGAGGCCATCGTAAATTTATGTAAATAAAAATGTACAGTGATTTGACGAAATGGAATCCGAGTTTAGTCTGTTCGATTGAATTCTACCAGGGTCTTATTGAATGGTGCATTGAGGATAGAGACAAGAGAGATCAGTGTTAGGCGTTTAGTCAAGCATTTCCATCTAAATTTTTCTGAGTTTATATATATATATATATATATATATATATATATATATATATATATATATACTTTCAATAAAAGAGAAAAACTTAAACCGTCTTTTGACTATTATACATTTATTTCGACAGGTAACTCAATAAATGAGCCCAGATTCGGCGGGTTGACATATTGACCAAGAAAATATTCTAGAATATAGAAAAAACGGTTTTCTTTTTATTTCTCTTTTTACAAAACCAGTAGATTCTTTTTCAACACACATACATAAAACCTTATATATATATGATAATAATAAGAATAAATAATAAAATAGAAAATAAAAAAAATGATCATTTTTTTTAAATCTATAGGCGTGCATCAGAATGGTCATGCATTTTGGATATACAGATGATATAGATGATCCCAAATAGAATCATCCCCAATTTACCAGTCGATTGGATATTTTGACTCTGACAGTTATTTTGCTCCATATGGTGCTTATTCAATGGCTGTACGTAAAAGTGCCAAATCTTAACTGATGTTGTAACTTCGCTTGTGAGCAAAAACCAAACTCCATTTTTGGTACAAATAATGTTCAATATATGTAGAATAATAATTTAAAGGAAAAAGAAAATTATATCTAGTGCCACATTGTGATCTTTTCACTTATTGATCTTGCATTGAAAAAAATCAGAAATCATTAATAACGTGAAAAGGGTTAACTTAACATTTTTTGATTCTTCAGGCCTAAAAACTTCTATAAACCAATTTTTAAGAGTAGGGGAGCTATAGAACACATTTTATAGACAAAAATAGATTACAAAATATCACCATTTTTCTCGCTCCCCCCCTCAAAATTTTCTAGTTTAAAATCGACATAATTCGGTGAATATTTCGAATTGGAAGCTCAAATTTCGGGGATTGTCTAATTTTAACATAGTCTACACCCGTACAAAATTCCAGAAAAATTGAAGTGGGTGGGTGACAATTTTATTTTTGTCCTGATGATTTCACATGTAATTGCCCACATATATATATATATATATATATATATATATATATATATAAGATTTTTTTTATGTTTGTTTTTTAATTTTTTTTTAGAAGCATTGCTGAATAAAGTATATATATTAAATATTTTATATTTTTGCTTGAAGGCAATTACAATGCAAATATCGCATGAATTCGATAATTATAGAAGATAACAATGACAAGTGAATTTCGCAAAGAATTACTCGGTATGTAGAATATCGTAAAAGTTGAAACAGTCTGTACGATATTCTACACACCGAGTAATTCTTTGCGAAATTCACTTGTCATTATTATCTTCTATAATTATCGAATTCATGCGATATTCGCATTTTAATTGCCTTCAAGGAAATATAAATATTTATATATATAATAATATATATATATATATATATATATATATATGTGTGTGTGTGTGTGTGTGTGTGTGTGTTGTGTGTGTTGTTGTAAAGATATATATTATACTAACTATTACGTTCTGCTCATGCTAATACCCTTGTAAATTCATGAAACGCCTCCTCTTCTAAGCTACGCTTTAAATAGTACCACTATTGTTCTTCTACAATGATGAATTTGGCAAAGAAGTCACGAAAGTTAATATGCCATTAAAAAAAATGAAACCAAAGAATATCAAATGAAATAAATGCTGTGGTTAAAAGGTAAATATTCTTGAAGAATTCGAAAATACATGGAAAATTTTTAAAAATCACAAAGAAAAGAAATAAAAATTGGTCGAAACAGGGTAACTGTTTGTGAATGAATGACTTTGGATTTAAAACTAACAAAAATAAGAAAAGGAGGTTAATGCTGGCTAAAAAAAACCATCATGGCGTGTGGACAATTGGATGAAAGTGATATTCAGTGATGAATGAAGAATCTGCCTTGACCAAGGTGATTGCGCGGAAGTTTTACTTTTGTCATTAAAAGGACATATATAAATACGATTGTCTAAAGAAAAGTAAATGTCTTCAGTCTTTTATGATATCGGGTGGCATATATTCTTTAAAGGAACAGTGAAGAGACACCCTTTACTTCAAATATTCCAACGTACGTGCATACATAGAAATCTTGGTTACTTTCCTCGTTCCCTGAATTGAAAATCGGTTTGCATTCGTTTTTCAGAACGATAATGCATCTTGTCACAGAGCAATGAGGATTAAGTGTTTTTATTCAGGAAAGGCATACAAAAATCAATGACGTGGCCAGCGAACATTCACGATCTAAATATAATAGAGAAAAAAAACACGGTGGAAAAATAAAGACTGGTCCATGATAAAGATCCATCCACGAAAGAAAATCTATAAATTGTCGTTCGAGAAACTTTGGAACCTATTTGATAAAGATGATTGCTTTGAATTAATGAAATTCATGGCTGAAATAATTATGGCTCTCAAAAAAGATCGAAAAGGGGCAACTGATTTTGGTTTGGTTTGTTTTGTTTTACGGCATATCAACCTCAGTGGGTCATTTAATGCCGATAAAGTTTTGAAATAAATCAATTCTTAATGGATAATACAATTTTTTTATATAAATAGATTTTCTATTTAACCCATAGATGGGCCCTAACAGGTACTACCACACCGGGTCAGAGTGGACCAGGGAGCAATGGTGATGAAGGGGTGCTCCACATTCCCAAACTCCAAAAATGGAACCTCACCATCAGATAGAGTTTAACGTCATTCCAAGGACATGTAGACCTGCAGCCACCGCCTTCAAGCACCCATATGATAAAAAGGGTTTGGGCTTGCCATAAGGGCAATAGGGTTGGGGAAATCTTATAGATGCTAGGGCTTGACGTGACCAGCCAATTGATCGGAGGAGGCCTCTCCGACCGCCCGTCTAGCCCACGATAGATCCAAAGTGGAGTATTGCATGTCATGAACTGCTCATTCACCTGGGTTCCATCCTTAAACATCACGGGTCGCCACCGGCCAACAGGTGGCCCCATTGGGGGAGTCTTACCCCTCTGAAGAGGTGCAGTCGGTGAATTCTAACGCCCCAGGCGACAGGGCGGGAAGGGGCAACTGAGTATTAATTTTATTTCCCTAAATGAATTTCATACTTTTTAAGAATAGAGCTAAAACAAAATATCCACATACTTATCATAATATGTCAATAAATAGATATTCGGGTTCCTTAATTCTACGACTGTTATCATCTTGCAACATCCTCTAGTTAAAAATGAGACCGTCCAAGATTAAATGAATAAACGTAAATCCTGATTATTTGGAGTTGCTTATCCACCAAATTCTTAATATGAGTATCTTCACCACAGATAATAACGTACCATTCTCTTTTTATTATAAAGAAAGAAACGCGAGAAAAAGGATATGCTATAGAGAAAATATAATAAGGATGAAAAACTGAAGTAGGAGAAAGATATAGAGAGGGGGTGGACGCGTGGAATCGAACATAATGAAAATATGAAAGGAAGGAAAGAAAGAATACAGAGTGAGAGAAAGTTAAAACATAAAAAAGTTACATATTGAACTATATTCAGTAGCTCTAAATTAAACACGTTAAACTTTCTTATGATTAAGTTAACATATTTTGGTATATTCACAGGTCCCGTTAGTCTCTGTTATTGTTGTATTATTCTGTGTATACGTGATTACGGTTGGTCACACCACCGAAAGGTTAATCCTGATCACACGATTTTTGTATGCTCTTTACAGTGTGGACCAGCCGCTCCATTAGCAGTATGCACCAAGGAAGTGACCTGATTTCCCCTGGTAGAAGGTGTGTCAGGGCCTGAAATTTATCGTAGGCTTTTAGTTGTGGCGAAAAAGCAATCACCAATTAAGAGATGAACATCAACGCACCGCAGAGGAAAGGAAGTAAAAACTATACTCAATTTTGCAGCAATGCCTTTGTTGCGACATTGATAGCGATATGAAGTAAATAAACTCTTAGGTCTGATGAGATTATAGGAATAATCAGAATACTTCCCAATCTAACACACTACATTAGTTAAACTGATTTCTCTCTCTCTCTCTCTCTCTCTCTATATATATATATATATATTATATATATTATATATATATATATATATATATATATATCATTGGGCATTATCTACATACAGTTCCACACACGCTTGGAATGAAACCTACGTGGATGAGATGGAGGATACTCTATTCGTATTGGAATTTTTTTTGTACAGAATTGCTTCCGTTTCTTTCCGAGGAAAATTTTGCGGTTGAATCCGTGCGAATCTTAATTTGACTTCTCTTACACCGCCATCTTTAATGAGGTCCCTTTATGAATTTTTCAATTGTAATTTTCTCTTTTGTCCATTCATTAGGAAGCCTCTGTTTTATCACTTCACCGAATCTAAAATTGCGCTTTTCTCTCAGCCAGATCCAAACACGGCAAGGCCAACAGCGTTAGAAACCTGTTATAGATATCTCAACTTCTCTTCCTAGCACACACACACACACACACACACACTCTCTCTCTCTCTCTCTCTCTCTCTCTCTTCTCTCTCTCTCTCTCTCTTACTCTCTATTCATCAATGCCAATGGCATATCCTTCAGGATATGGGTGATCATATCTCCACTGTACAATGTGTTTCACAATACCTTACTGAAAACACCGCCTCTGTGTTATATAAATTAATGAATTAATGGATACCGTATTACAAATATAAATTTATTTTGGCATTTCTTTGCCTCTTCAGTTTGATTTTTACTAATTTTAACATCCCGCATCCGGTCTTATGATTATAATCTTCCTGTTTCATTGATTTTTCTATGTTCCAAATGTCTACTTCCGCGTTCGTTATATTCGCCACCTCACGTGCACACTTGCAACTTTAAGATATTGTATGGTTTGCGCGTTTTAGATTAATGGAGAAGGTGAAATTAAAAAGCCCAGTGAAATGGGGTGATTATACCATTAGGATATGGGGGTGAGATCTTCGAATTAGTAAAAATCAGAATAAATTGTCCAAGAAATGCCGAAATAAATTTATAGCTGAATGAAGGTATCCATTTATTCATTTATATAATAGTCCATAAAAATGTATAAGAACATCTTTATATGCACGTTTGAGTTCTTTATCTGGGTTAAATCCTATCTGGGATACAGTTGATATCATGCACCTGGCGTGTAGCTAAACCTCGCTTTGTTTACAAGTGTTTGAGACCTCTAGTGGATTCATTTCCGCTTAGAAATGTAGCGATTAAATATCCTCCTATATTTGACAGCTGCCTCTGGCCGCACGGGTAAGAGGATTGGCGAACGAAAGTTCATTCTGGTCTCAAACCCGCCAGGGGTAGCTGTTAAACGGTATAACCACACTGATGAGAAGTGATACTTCGAAACACGTGTCTGTGGATATATATATATATATATATATATATATATATATATATTCGAAACAGCGGTAAATAAAATGTAGTTGTGCGGCCATTGACTACCTATCTACACAACTGCACAAAAATTGTAAATATCAACATAAAAATGAACGCAGTTTTCTTGCCCTTATGTATAAAATAACCCTAGATGGGTTGGCATGTCATTACAATTAATCATTGCACTAAATAACAGAATTACATATTTAGCGTGTTTATTTATTTATTTTTGCATAAAGTTTAGTACTTGTAGTAATATTGTAAATTTAATACGTTTAGTAGTTGTTTGGATAAAGTTTTTTTTGCATTTTAACATAGTATTTACTCCTCTCTTTTCCCCAGGAAGTAGGAACCATGATGTCGGTAAAACATTAACGCTTCTCGGGACGCAAGCGGGGGGGGGGGGTCTAGGGTCCAGTTGCGACCACATCATCTAGGAGAATGAGTAGTTTCGAAATTTAGTGGGCTTCGCCGCTAACTACTAGTATTATGCGACCCACTCTCTTGTACTGGATCAGTTAAGTTATAGGGGAATAGGCTGGGTCAATTTTTCACTTAAAAAAAAAAACAAATGAGAGGAAACACCGAAACTTGTGTATAGGTCTATTAAGTACTAATACCAAACATCAGTTCTTGAACGTGTAACAATTTATGAGAAAATGGCATCAACTATCGTAGACAAAAATGCACTGAAAAACCCTCGGTTTTACTATAATGAGTGAGGTGTTATATTTGTAATTTGAAATTTAGTGATGACTAGCAGCGCAGCGACTACTCGGCGTCGCCTGGGTCGAGGAGGATTTTTTTTAAGTTAGTCCCGCAGATCCATTATTACTGAATCGTGAGTTGAATCCTCGTTGGATGCCCCATTTAAATCCCCATGTAAAAAAAAAAACCTTGCATTGATCCAGCTATTTTGAAAATAAATGTTGATGTCTACTATCTAAATATTAAATGAAATAAAAAAATTCCATGCTCTTTATCATTTAAATTTTATTTTTTAATTACCTTCACGAATATACATCAAATCATAATTATTTTTGCTCAAAAACCAAGCCCTGGTAATATTTAATGTGTATATATATTTACATTGTCATTAATTGTTTTATTTTCGAAGTCCGGATATACAGATACACAAAACTGCTCTTTATATATGTATACATTTCGTCATTTAATTTCATTTTGATAGAATAAAACCACAACCTTCCATGGTTTAGATACTAAAATTGTTAAATTTTGGTATCAATTTTTTCCCAAATGTTGCAAGACCGGGGATTTTTCAGTTTTGTCTACGGTCTTTAATGCTATATACTCAAACATTGTTACAAGTTCAAGATGTAATGTTTGGTAGTAGTCCTTAATAGATCAATACACAACGTTCAGTATTTCATGTAATTTTATATTTCAAAAAAGTGAAACATCGACCTACCCTATATCGGAAGAAAGACTTGGTGTCTCGTTGAGTTAAATGTGGTAAAACCAAAAAGGAAGACCCATAACTTAAAAAAAAATACTTGGGTCAAACGGGGTGTTAGCTACAAGAAAAAAAAAGAAAAAAAGAAAGGGAATGGTACTATTCAGCTGATACTCCCCACCTCCCTCGTTGCGATGAATTAGATTAGGAAGGGGGAAGGTGAGAAATATGTCTCCCAATAAAGTTTACCGCACATTTAATAAAAGACGATGGTATTTTAATTCATACCAAAATTCTTCTCTGATAATCATTCCACAGAAACTCAACTAGTTTAATAATTATCATGTGTCCACTTTTACACGAACATAAATTAAATATATCATTTTACTTATTTATTTACTTTTGGTATTTATTTATTTATTCATTTACTTCCTA
>CM042141.1:43894253-43959423 GCA_023376005.1 Doryteuthis pealeii
CGATTAAAAATCACAATAGTCTTCGCCATAACATTAGAAGTGGTAGTACCTGTTATGGACCTATCTATTGCTCAAATTGATCTGTTTAAATATTATTTGTATTTGGAGTACTTGATACCATACATTTGTAAATAAGTTATATTAAGAAAAGTTACTTGGTAATTGTTTTTCTAAGAGTTATTATCATTAGTTACTTGAAACAATATAATTGTTTGCAAATATGATTATCAAATAGAAGTAATTACTTGAAACCGTATTATCATTATTTGTATTAGATAGGACTACAATTATTTGCAAATTATTTGTATTGGGTGAGAATAGTTGATATCATATAACTCCCTGTAAGGTAAAAACTGCCAAAATGTTAATAGAAACGCATAATGAACGCAATTTCTTAACCTTTAGTCGGTTAATTAACCAAGAGAGGTTGACATGTCGGTAAATTTAATCAATCAATCAACATAATATTTTTGTTTATATGTATTTTAGTGTTGTTTTGTTTCTTTTTTTTGTATTTTTGCGCTTTAGTGTTTTTAATTCCCCATCGATTAACCATCATAGACATAGCATGTGACCATGACTAGTCAATAATAGTCCTGGTCAGACTATTAAATCTATTTTTAGTTAGAGAAATAGAGAATAACTCTTCAGTTAGTAGACTTGGCTGTTGCAGGAAATCACAGAATAACAATAAACATGAGATGTGTATATAGAGCTCATCAGGGAAGTAAAAAATTATGTGTAAGATGAAGGTGAATAAAAGTCAGGGTTCGTTGATTATTTTGATTTTTCATTATGTCAAACTTTGTAGGGTTATTTTATGCCGAAGACATTTTGTTTATATTCATTCTTGATTGGTATTGGAAATTCTTTATTGTAAACCCATTTTTTAAAACTCATCTTCTAAAACTAATCTTTTCTATTTAACCCATAAATCCGACCCTAACAGGTACTACTACTCCAAATAAACGTGTATCTGGGACTAATGGCGATGAAAGGATACTCCACACTCCCCAGAGCGCTAAAACTAGAACTTCACCATTAGATGCAGTTTAACGTCATACCCAGGACACTAAGCCCCTCGACTACGGCCTTTTATCACATATATAATAAAAGGGGTTGGAAAAGTGCCACAAAGGTAATAGGATCGGGACATTTATATAGATGCTAGGGCTTGACGAGCCTAGCCGATTGATTGATTAAATAACCCAAAACGAGTAGGCATGTCATTAAATAAATAAACCAAACCCTCTAATATGAATACGGAAACTCATCCCTGTTCGGAGAGCCGCTGTGAGTGGTTTGAAGTAGGCAAAGATTTAAAGTGGCTAGACGGAAATGCATCAGTGTTATCAACACTTTGGCAGTGTTGGTAGTACATTACAATGCAGTCATTATTGATTGCACACACAAGAGAAGATAGATAAGGTGAATAGAAAGACCAGGAAGCATTTATGTGAGTTCAAAGCATTAAATTCTAAAGCAAATGTTACCAGGTTATACATGTAAAGAAAGAAGCAAGCTCTGACTGGCATAAATGAGTGTACAGCTACCGAGAGAGGAAACCTCGGCTCTTACCCCGCTAAGGTGAGGAATAGTTATTGCATTATGTGGGACTCTCGCTTGGGATTGAGAAAGAAAATATAGATAATAGAATGTAATATAAGTCATACTGAGTGACAAGAAATGGAGAGGTTCAAAGAGATATTACTCAAGTCAAGGAGGCGTGCTTGTCGTAACGGCTATCATTGTAGGATATGAACTCAGCGACTATAGTTCAAATAATGGACGTGGTTGATTCCGTTTTAATTTTCGGTGATACCCTTGGGAAAAGCATGAAGATATCTGATGCGTTAAGCCTAGTTATGTTAAATATTTGTAATAAATCCCCTATTGCCTCATTAATTCTAATCGAGTGCCGTACGTGGATGTGAGGAAAATTTGCATTACTGACTGAGGCACAAATAAAAGCTTGCAGAATTCTTTCTTTGGGCAGTATGAAAATTTATTTGCCCCGAGAGTGTGTGAAAGAGTAAAAAGGCGACATTTGCAATGAATTCCAGTTACTTGCATCAATATGAGAGCACAAGGTTCCTAGTTCGATACCGGTCTTCGCCAACTCAGCATATGAGTAGCATAGGGATCTGTGCGGTAAAGTAAGGAGCTGATGGTAGGTGTGGCGCCCCACCTCAAATGCTAAAACAATCTCCTTGGTCTAACGCTATTGAAAAGGGGATAGACTCCCTCGCTGACTGGCTGATACGACTTTAGGCTGCCCGTCGACTAGGCAACCGATAAAGGAAAAGGAAACACTGAATTCTAAACAGTTTTACATTTAAAAAATTGACTTTGTGATTCTGGGGAGTGTGGGGTACCCGTTTATTGTATCACCATCTATGGGTTAAATACTAAAAAGATGAGTTTAAAAAACGGGTTTGAAAAAAAAAAAACCTATTCGTATAGCATAACCCAAGGGTTGCTATGTCACCAAATCCAACCAACCAACCAACTAATCATAGAATTAGATTTTGATCAAAATGTATCAAGATTAAAAGATTTTGACTAATTATTAAGTTTAAATTATCAAATTTGAATAAATATGTATGCACGACTGAACAGCTCATGACTATTAACTCACAAAATGTTTCGCTATCCCTGTCATCTGCACCACTCTTTCAACTCTTGGTACTTGGTGACTTAACGCCCATGTGCTCCCTCCTGATATTTTCCTCCCAGCCAAGAATAGCAGAATATAGTTATTTACTAAGTTTATAATACTAAGATATTATTTACTAAGTTTTGCATAGATATGGCACACATGCCTCAATTTGCTTACAATACCGGCTGTTGCTTAGGTGGTCAACCATCTAACGAGATAGATATATAGATAGAGAGAGACAATAAGAGGAATTACGGATTTAAATATCCCAGTTGTAGGTAAATTGTCGGACAAAGAAGACAAACACACAGTGGAAATTTAAATACATGTATTGACAAATAATACAAGAACTTGTACATTTTAATGGTATTTGCTACGAGACTTATTTGTGAGTTTAAGTAGTGTTCATGGAAGTAGCGGTGATAACAGGGATATTCTGTCACTGGTTGGAAAGTTGATAGGACGCTTCTTCCGGTCGTTTCTCGTTCTTCTTTTAGTATGCTATTGTATCCGCCTTATAACGTTTGCTGATACAATGCCTTTGAAGTGAGCTGGTTATGTGCGATGTGTCTGGGAGACGCTTAGTTTCGCGTCCCTTCTCCAGTAACTATTCTGCGATAAGTGAAATGGGGGATGCTATTTTAGAAGCTTCTCGCCCGGGTAACTGTTCCTTTAAATGACGGTGGATGGGGTCCTTTTCAAGTTGACTATTTGGGTCCTCAGCCTTCTGGTAAGTTCGCCGTCGAAACAACCTTCAGAAAGTATGCTGTGAAAAAATGCCTCCGTCCAGGTCACCGGTCTGTAGATAAGTGGGCCCTGTTATGGGCTAGGTGGTGAGATCGTTTATTTTTACGTCTCTCTTTGGTAACTGCTCCCTGATATGTGAAGTTTTTGGTTTTGGCGCCAACATACGATGTTAGCGATTCTTCCTCTAGCGGCAGGGGAGATAATTCACTATCAGATTTCCGATAACAAATAGATAAATACGAATGCTGAAAGATCTTCTTACCATATTTTTATACTTGTCTTCTTAGCAGACCGGATTACCTATTCTTCTGTTCTTCTATTCTGCTATCCTGGGCTGATTCTCATATGCCATTTGCATCGTGGAATCTGAGAAGAAAAAAAACGAAATCTTAATATATAATATTCTGGGGTTCCAAATGTTGCAATTCCTCATTGCACTAAGATCGGTAGGGTCAAAAGACAATACATCTATACTCTAGAGGGAACAACCGGACAATGTCTGGATCTACTCACATTGCACGTGTGAGGCCACTCCACTAACAGACTATACCTTTGTCACATTTTTTTATGATAAAATCGTATTCATGTTGAAAACAAACAGATGTTATTAAAAACAAATTTAAATCAATTTTTGGCTATTGATATTTGTTTCCGATCTCCCTGACAAGCTAAAGCGACAGTTCATCCAGGCTGTGGTTGTGTCGGTGCTGCTATATGGTTGCACCACCTGGACCCTAACAAAGCGTCTTGAGAATAAGCTAGATGGAGCTGCACAAGAATTCTGCGCGCAGTCTTGAACACGTCATGGAAGCAGCACCCCCACAAGGAACAGCTGTACGGTTACCTGCCCCCCATCTCACAAACTATCCGAGTGAAACGGACAAGACATGCAGACACTGCGGAGAAGCAAGGATGAACTCATAAGCGAAGTTCTCCTGTGGAAGCCAACACATGGACATGCAAGTGTGGGCGCCCAGCAAGGACCTACATTGACCAGCAATGTGAGATGCTGGTTGCTCCACAGAGGAGCTCCCAGGTGCAATGAATGATAGAGGGTGGCGAAAGATTGTCGTGGATATCCGTACTGTATGCGTGACATGATGATGATGATGATGATAGTATAAACAAACAAATATTAAAAGTAAAAAAAATAGTTTAATTTTTAAAAAATTTAGTTTAAATTTGGAAATTAAAAAGAAAATAACAATGTTTGAATGAAGAATTATTTTTAATAAGATCAAAAAATTTCAACTTTTTTCCAAGATCCAATTTGCTTTTCAGATCTGGGACTGAAAAAAAATAGGCAACTCTCTGTGTTATTGATTGGCATCTCTGCGGAGTAGAAGAAATGCATAGTTTCTTCTTGGGGTTGTATTTGCTAGAGTTTAAGGCTGTATCAATAACTCATTCAACAGCCCCAAGTACCTGAGCATGGCGCCAATGATAACATTCACGCTTCAACCCTTAGGGCAGCTATTAAGGAGATGTTGAAGAGGTAATCTGCCGCTAAATAGCAGTCACGAAGATATTTCACTCCTGTCCCGTGTGTGAAGAGTTGGTCGCTTGTTAAGGGAACATAACAAGCTGGGCCAAAATCCCAATCCAGAAGAATTCAGTTTCACCGCTGTAAAATTTGTCCATGGGTTCAAACTACCTGTTCTGTTAGCTGTAGCATAATATGTGCAGTATACATATTTATAGATGATGTATACAGTGTGCACATGTGCGTACAAATACACTGAACATTAGAACCATCTTGACGCCTCTAGTGGACTCAACCCTACTCCCCTCCAAAAAATGACTGTTGCTTCCGATACACAAATGTAAAATATACCGTATCTCTATATCATTTCATTTCAGGAACATCGATAGTAGTAAATTGGGGTACTTACTACTCCATAAATCCCCAAATGGGTTAAAAGTGGCCCTTTGCCTTTGGTCGCAACCCATCAAAGTCAAGGAAAAGTTCGAAACAAAATCTCTGCTGCCTTCAAGGAAAGGCTAGGGAGAAAACCTCGAAAAAAATCAGAGCTGGGTCCCTAAGGTGGTGATGCTGAAATCCAATGCTACCTATGAACTCCTGCGGCACTACCGTTGCCAAACCGCATTGGTACCTTACCTTTCCTTTGGATCACAGCGGAGTGTGGAGAGGTTTTTTCTGCAGGGCAACAGCTTATCCTCCCTATGAACCCCCAGGCTATTTAGTTAAAGAAAGAAGAAAAAAAAATTAATAAAATATTAATAATATATATATATATATATATATACTATATATATATATATTTAAAAATATATATATACCTAAAAATAATAATTTGACACTACTCCATCTTCTCCCGTAGATGGAAGGTTGCAACCAGGGGTAAAGATTAAGAAAACCCTAGTAGCAGAATGAATGAGTGTAAGAAAAGATAGTTATGTACTGAGTGTGATACATTCTCCCTCTGACAACCAAGTTGCACCCTATCCTTATCTTGTGTTCTCTGTTCTTTTTATCGGGGACATGTTACATATCGCAAAAATCTTGCTGAAGCCTCTCTCTTCAATATTTGCTTACACGGTTTTCAAGAGGAAATACAGTCGTTCCTCTCCCTTACCCTTAATGGTCCTGTGGGCCTAGGTAGTAACCGAAACCTAATTGAATTACAGCCACCGCCCAAATAAGGGACATTCTGCTTCCTTCAGTTTCTTGCTGGCCTTCATTTTTGCATACATACATCAACATCGGTACTTTCCAATTTTGGTCTGCAGGCTTCTCTCGTTCTAGTCCTCACACGCTGTCCTAAAATACTACTAAAGACTGGCTGAAGGATTTTGGAAGTTGCATAATGTACAGCTCTTCGACAGGTTCAGCAACTTTGCAGATAGATTTCTTCTGAAGGAAAACGGATGTCTGTCTGTCAGTCTCTTTCTTTCTTTCTTTCTTTCTCTCTCTCTCTCTCTCTCCTCTCTCTCTATATATATATATATATATATATATATAATATATATATATATACTAAAGCTGAGTTTATCAACCTTCTCCAGCTAAAGGATTTTTTTCTATTTATTTATGGACACAATATTATACTTAGATATTCCTTGGTGTTAGCACTACAAAGTGTTTGAAAAAAAATTAAGTTTAATTGGTTTTAATTAGGCGTAATTAGCAATTAAGTCAACGACCGACCAATCCCTGTTTAACAGACTAGCTCTCTCTCTTCCCATCTCTCTTTGTCAGTTAAGTTAACTCTCCTCCCACTCTCTATTTGTCAGTTAGGAAGAGTGAAAAAAAGAGTAAAAAATCCAGCCTCACACCCACACACTAACCCCCCGTAGATTCGCCCACTTCCCTTTCTCCAGGCGAATCTTATTCAAATGAGCAAACGTTTTGGTTTGTTTTAATAAAAGAAAACAAAAGTATATTTTTACGGCATGGTTTCAATNCTGTACAAAAAAAAATTCCAATACGAATAGAGTATCCTCCCATCTCATCCACGTAGGTTTTCATTCAAGCATCTGTGGAACTGGTATGTAGATATGCCAAATGATATATCATATATATATATATATATATAATATATATATAGAGAGAGAGAGAGAGAGAGAGAGAGCGAGAGGAGAGAGAGGGAGAGAGAGAGAGAGGAGAGAAATCAGTTTAACACTGATAAAGACTAAGCGAAAACCTGGGGAATATACCAGAGTATGAATAACTTATTATTACCCATGTTTGAATATGTTTAATTAAAGCTAACTGATATATAATTCAATGTGTAAAAGTATAATAATATTCCTTTCACAACACAGCGCGGCCGGCGCACCACACGTGCGCACACGCGCGCGCGTTAGTGTGTGTGTGTGTGTAAAAGTATTAATTGACCCGGTAAGAGTAGGGTTGATTTCTATTTGGGATCATCTGATATTCTTCTGTACATTCACAATATACACTCATGTTGTGAACACCTATAGGTTTATTACAGGGACTTTTTATAATTAAATCCCTAACGAAACTCAATGTATGATAAAATATAATTTGATTACATACAGAACAATATTTACACAATCATTAGAAGGAAAAATTAATAAAAAACACATAATTTGTCCTATTATAAATTCATATCATGACAAATCTGCGGAGAACAAATCTACTTCATCGGTGAAACTTGCTTGGTCGCCATACCAATCTCTTGAGCTTGGTGAATATTCATCAGTGGTAGAGGTTTGACAGGTATCCTGCTCAATGTTCGTGCGTCACGGTTGTCCCGGCCACTAAAACCTTTCCTATCGATTCATAAATAACATTTGACCGGTAAGTGCACTGGCCCCCGTTATTTGAAACTATGTCAGAAAAATCGAAGATTTTTTACCGTGCAGTCCTTGGAAGGGAGATAAATCTCGAAGACCGTTTTATCTGTTTAATTTTGTTGTTGTTTTTTTATTGGTTGAGATGAGTAATAAATACCTCATTACCTGCTAATTTCCGTTGTAATAACAATTAAGTTTATTTCAAAATAATGCGCAAGGCATTAAGAAACACATTTTAAATGATATTTTTGTGTTAAACATGCAGTTGTATTGATTCAAACAATTCGTAATTTTCAAGTGTAGATTTATTCGGTGAAATAAAATGGGCTGACTAAAAACATGAATGGCTTCCCCAAAGGGGAGATTACTCTCATTTATGTAGCTAATGTTCAGATTATCTATAGAATATTTATCTGGTAGAGGAACAGAATTCACAGTCTTGAATGTTTGTTTTTTTTTAATTCAGAGAAATCTAATCCAATCATTTCAGCCAGCCATTTTGCTCAGTCTAACAAGTATATATGGCAGTTTTCTCTATAACAAAGAAAATTCATTTAAAAAGCAAATTCTATTTGTACATGTCATTGAGTTAATTTACTTTGAGCCTGAACCTTACAAATATTTTCCATCTAATAAATTGATTTTGAATGTTTGTCTTTATCAAAATTTATACTTAAAATGATTATACTTCTATAAAAGCACTAAAATGTGTGTCCCTATTTTAACAAAACAGTTTTGTAAAAAGCAGAATATATATATAATATATATATATATATTATATATTATATATGTATTATATATATATATATATATGTATATATAATATATATATATATATATATATGTATTGTGTAGATTGAGTATTCTGATTATTCCTATATATATATATATATATTATACATATAATATATATATATATATATACATATTATATATTATATATATATATATATATATATATATATATATATTCTGCTTACAAAATGTTTTTTAAAAAAATAGGACATCACATTAGTGCTTTTATAGGTATTAATCATTAGTAAATTTTGATAAAGACAACATTCAAATCAAATTTATTAATGTAAATATTTGTAAAGTCAGGCTCAGTAAATTAACTTCATGACATGTACAAAAGTAGAATTTGCTTTTTAAAATGAATTTTCCTTTGTATAGAGAAACTTTCAATAACTTGTTAGACTGAGCAATAGGCTGGCTGAAATGGATTGATTAGATTTCTCTGAATTAAAAAAAAAACAAACATTCAGAGCTGTTGAATTTCTGTTCCTCTAAACCAGTAAATATTCTATAATAACTCTGACATTAGCTACATAAATGAGAGTAATCTCCCCTTTGGGAAGCCATCGTGTTTGGTTAGGTTTATGTTTAAGTCAGCATTTTTATTTCACCGTAAATCTACACTGAAATACGATTTGTTTTGAATCAATACATACTGCATGTTTAACAACAAAAAATATCATAAAATGTGTTCTTAATTGTCCTTGCGCATTATTTGAAAATAAACTTAATTGTTATTACACACGGAAATTAGCAGGTAATGAGGTGATTTATTACTCATTCCCAAATAAAAAACAACAACAAAATAAAACAGCATAAAACGGTCCTCGAGATTTATCATCCCTTCCAAAGAACTGCAAGGTAGTAAAATCTTCGATTTTTCTGACATAGTCAATACGGGCCAGTGCACTACCGCGTCAAATGTATTTATGAATGGATAGAAAGGTTTAGTGGGCCGGACAAACCGTGACGCACGAACATTGAGCAGGATAGCCTGTCACCTCTACCACTGATGAATATTCACCCAAGCTCAAGAGATGGTTATGGCGACCAAGCAAGTTTCACCGATTGAAGTAGATGTTTCTCCGCAGATTGTCATGATATGAATTATAATAGACAATGATGTGATTTTTTATTAATTTTTTCCTTCTAATATTGATCTTGTAAATATCTGGTTCTGTATGCTAATCAATATATTATCATACATGATGTTCTCGTAGGATTTATAATAAAAAGCCGTGTAATAAACCTAAGGTGTCAACAACATGAGTGTAATTGATGGAAGATGTACAGAGAATTCATAGAATGATCCCAATTAGAACAACCTAATCTTACCGGTGTCATTATAAATACTTTCTACACACACACACACACTAACGCGCGCGCGTGGCGCCACAGGTGTGTGCGCGCTCGCGCGTGTGGTGTGAAAGAATATATTATACTCACACAATTGAATTATATCAGTAGCTAAATAAACATATCAAACATTAATAATTAAGTTATCCATACGTCTGGTATATCCAGGTTCTCGCTATCTTTTATCCAGTGTTAACTGGATTTCTCTCTTCTCTCTCTCTCCCTCTCTCTCTCTCGCTCTCTCTCTCTCTTCCTCTCTCTCTCATTAAGTATATATATATATATATATATATATATATATATCATTGGCATTATCTACATAACAGTTCACAGATGCTTGGAATGAAAACCTACGTGGATGAGATGGAGGATACTCATTCGTATGAATTTTTTTTTGTACAGAATTGCTTCCGTTTCTTTCCGAGAAAATTTTGCGGTTGAATCCGTGCGAATCTTAATTTGACTTCTCTTACACGCCATCTTTAATGAGGTCCCTTTATGATTTTTTTCAATTGTAATTTTCCTCTTTGTCCTCAATTAGAAGCCTCTGTTTTATCACTTCACCGAATCTAAAATTACGCTTTTCTCACCAGATCCAAACACGGCAAGCCAACAGCGTTAGAACCTGTTAGATATTTCAACTTCTCTTCCTAGCACACACACACAACACACACACACACACACACAACACTCTCTCTCTTCTCTCTCTCTCTCTCTCTCTCTCTCTCTCTTCTCTCTCTCTCATCTTCTACTCTATTCATCAATGCCAATGGCATATCTTCAGGATATGGGTGATCATATCTCACTGTACAATGTGTTTCACAATACCTTACTGAAAACACCGCTCTTGTGTTATATAAATTAATGAATAATGGATACCGTGTTACAGAATAATAAATTTATTTGGCATTTCTTTGCCTCCTCAGTCTGATTTTTACTAATTTTAACATCCCGCATCCGGTCTTATGATTATGATCTTCAAGTTCATTGATTTTTGTATGTTCCAATGTCTTACTTCCGCGTTCGTTATATTCGCCACCTCACGTGCACGCGCACACTTGCAACTTTCAGAAATTGTATGGTTTGCGCGTTTTAAATTAATGGAGAAGGCGAAATTAAAAACCACAGTGAAAAGGGGTGATTATACCATTAGGATATGGGGGTGAGATCTTCGAATTAGTAAATCAGAATAAATTGTCCAAGAAATGCCGAAATAAATTTATATCTGAAGGAAGGTATCCATTTATTCATTTATTAATAGTCATAAAAAATGTATAAGAAACATCTTTATATGCAGTTTGAGTTCTTATCTGGGTTAAATCTATCTGGATACAGTTTGAATAGCACTGGCGTGTAGCTAAACTCGCTTTGTTTACAAGTGTTTGAGACCTCTAGTGAATTCATTTCTGCTTAGCAATGTAGCGATTAAATATCCTCCTATATGTTGACACTGCCTCTGGCCGCACGGGTAAGAGGATTGGACGAAGAGAGAGTTCTTGGTCTCAAACCCGCCAGGGTAGCTGTTAAACGGTATAACCACACTGATGAGAAGTGATACTTCGAAACACGTGCTTGTGGATATATATTATATTATATATATATATTATATATATATATATTAATTTCGAAACAGTGCTAATATAAATAGTAGTTGTGCGGCCATTGACTTCCTATCTACACAACTGCACAAAATTGTAAATATCAACAATAAAATTGAACGCAGTTTTCTAGCCCTTATGTATAAAATAACCCTAGATGCGCGTTATGATATATCAAATCATTGCAACTAAATAACAGAGTTACAGATTCAGCGTGTTTATTTATTTTATTTTGCATAAAAGTATAAGTACTTGTAGTAATATTGTAAATTTAAACATTTAGTAGTTGTTTGGATAAAGTTTTTTTTTCATTTTTAACATAGAATTTACTCCTCTCTTTTCCCCAGGAAGTAGGAACCATGATGTCGGTAAAACGTTAACGCTTCTCTGGACGCAAGCGGGGGGGGGGGGCGACTAGGGTCCAGTTGCGACCACATCATCAGGTAGAATGAGTAGTTTCGAAATTTAGTGGGCTTCGCCGCTAACTACTAGTATTACGCGACCCACTCTCTTGTACTGATCAGTTAAGTTATAGGGGATAGGCTGGTCAATTTTTCACTAAAAAAATAAAACAATGAGAGAAACACCGAAACTTGTATATTTTTCTGATAGAGTTTGATGAAGGAAGTATCCATAGTAAAAGATGGTTGATGGCGCTTGAAGTATTGGGGGAGATATGGGGCTTCAAAGGTTTGCCAAAATACCCTTTTTCAGCCATTATAAGACTACGATTTTGGATGAAAGTGTACGTTATAGATTTTATTGTTTTTTCTCATGGATTCTAATGCCTTAATTTACTGATGGTGAAAAAACTGGTGAATTAGGAGTTTTAGATGATTTTCGAGCTTGAATAACCCCCTGACAGTGTGCAAAAAATGGCAAATTCGGTGTGCAAATAAAGGTCTATTAAGTACTAATACCAAACATCAGTTCTTGAACGTGTAACAATTTTTTGAGAAAATGGCATCAACTATCGTAGACAAAATGCACTGAAAAACCTGCGGTTTTACTATGAGTGAGGTGTTATATTTGTAATTTGAAATTTAGTGATGACTAGCAGCGCAGCGGCTACTCGGCGTCGCCTGGTGAGAGAAGATTTGAAAAAGTTTGTCTTGCAGATCCATTATTACTGAAATCGTGAGTTGAATCCTCGTTGGATGCCCATTTAAATCTCCATGTAAAAAAATAGATCCTTGCATTGATCCAGCTACTCTGAAATAAATGTGAATGCCTACTATCTAAATATTGAATGAAAAAAATTCCATGCTCTTATATTTAAATTTTATTTTTTTAATTATCTTCACGAATATGCATCAACTCATTATTTATTTTTGCTCAAAAACAATCCCTGGTATATTTAAATGTGTATATATATTTACATTGTCATTATTGTTTTATTTTCGAAGTCTACTCGCGGATATACAGCTACACAACAACTGCTCTTTATATATGAATACATTCGTCATTTAATTTTCATTTTGATAGAATAAAACCACAACCTTCATGGTTTAAATACTAAAATTGTTAAATTTTTCGTATCAATTTTTCCCAAATTGCAAGACCGGGGATTTTTCAGTTTTGTCTACGGTCTTTAATGCTATATACTCAAACATTGTTACAAGTTAAGATGATGTTATTGGTAGCAGTCCTTAATAGATTAATACTCAACGTTCAGTGTTTCATGTAATTTTATATTTAAAAAAAGTGAAACATCGACCTACCCTATATCGGAAGAAAGACTTGGTGTCCCTCGTTAAGTTAAATGTGGTAAAAACCAAAAAGGAAGACCCATAACTTTTTTAAAATACTTGGGTCAAACGGGGTGTTAGCTACAAGAATGAAAAAAAGAAAAAAAAAGAAAGGGAATGGTACTATTCAGCTGATGCTCCCACCACCCTCGTTGCGATGAATTAGATTAGGAAGGGGAAGGTGAGAAATAAGTCTCCCAATGAAGTTTACCGCACATTTAATAAAAGACGATGGTATTTTAATTCATACCAAAATTCTTCTCTGATAATCATTTTATAGAAACTCAACTAGTTAATAATTATATGTGTCCACTTTTACCCGAAACAGAAATTAAATATATCATTTTACTTATTTATTTACTTTTGATATTTATTTATTTATTTCATTTACTTCCTAATCATTCGCTTGTGACGTATTAGCAATTACCCTTGGCGCTACTGCCAGTATCCGAAAAATTAAGCCAAAAAGAAAATATAAAACCAGCATATATAAACATGAATCAATAATACAAGTAACAAGTACTTTTTGGAGAGTAGAACAGCTATATTTAATTACCCCTCTTCAAAATGACACTTTTATCTCCTCTTTGGTTTGTGACTTTTTATGGTCATGTAATATTTTAAATCTCTTTTAACGCTAACTGTTTCTGAGTGAAATTCTGACATGAACAATTTTCATATAATGTAGCTTTCTTTTCAATGTGTTTGAATGTGGTATATTGTTTTAGAGCCGATAGATTTGGAAGAAGAGAATTGCTTTGAGCTAACTGACCTTCGGAACGAATTTTAACTGACAAATTAATCCGAAGCAATAAATTTAATGGTTTTCGGGGTTTTTCTCACTCAGTTCTAAGAGATCTCATCATTAATAATATTATGCATATTATTTTAGTTATATCAAGAGTGTATCGTAACTCATTTTTATTTTTTTAATAATTAATGCAGTACGAATAAAGATTAATTTCTTTGGTTTCTGCATATGTATATCATTGGAATAATAGTAATACACTCTTAACAGAGGTCATATATTGCGTAAGACCTCTTCATTTGCTTGTGTTTGGAGGGGTGGTTGGCTTACTCCAAAAAACAGAAAACCCGGTGATGATTTTAATGTGTAATATATATTTACCATTTTTGTTAATGTTTTATTTATTCCGCTCAGTTCCAATCCCGGACAGTATACACCCAAATTTGCTCCTTTATATATTATAATGATGGGTTATACCCCATAAAAGTCTTAATCTGAAAACCACACAGTTAATAAGTTGTATCAAGTATTCGGTTACAATCTTAGTAATTTAATTCAAAGCTTAGTGCTGAGTGGTTGTGGTGCTGTTGTATGCACCACACTAGATGGAACCTCGAGAGAGGATGGTAGAGACCACTAGTGCGTAATGACAATGAAAGAGATGATGCCATAATGTGTCCCCTCCCTGTCCGGCTTAAAGGCGTTATAGAATGCACCGACTGCACCTTTCTTTTTGCAGGAAGGGTAAGACTCCCCAATGGGGCCACTTGTTGGCCGTGGGTGGCTCAAAGGATGAGCCCAGGTGGGTGAGCCAAGTTCATGACATGCAATACTCCCACTTGGCCCTATCTTGGGCTAGACGGGCGTGAAAATTGCTTCCGTTTCTTTCCGAGGAAAATTTTGCGGTTGAATCCGTGCGAATCTTAATTTGACTTCTCTTACACCGCCATCTTTAATGAGGTCCCTTTATGAATTTTTCAATTGTAATTTTCTCTTTTGTCCATTCATTAGGAAGCCTCTGTTTTATCACTTCACCGAATCTAAAATTACGCTTTTCTCTCAGCCAGATCCAAACACGGCAAGGCCAACAGCGTTAGAAACCTGTTATAGATATTTCAACTTCTCTTCCTAGCACACACACACACACACACACACACACCACACACTCTCTCTCTCTCTCTCTCTCTCTCTCTCTCTCTCTCTCTCTCTCTCTCTCTCTCTCTTACTCTCTATTCATCAATGCCAATGGCATATCCTTCAGGATATGGGTGATCATATCTCCACTGTACAATGTGTTTCACAATACCTTACTGAAAACACCGCCTCTTGTGTTATATAAATTAATGAATTAATGGATACCGTGTTACAAATATAAATTTATTTTGGCATTTCTTTGCCTCCTCAGTCTGATTTTTACTAATTTTAACATCCCGCATCCGGTCTTATGATTATGATCTTCAAGTTTCATTGATTTTTGTATGTTCCAAATGTCTACTTCCGCGTTCGTTATATTCGCCACCTCACGTGCACGCGCACACTTGCAACTTTCAGAAATTGTATGGTTTGCGCGTTTTAAATTAATGGAGAAGGCGAAATTAAAAACCACAGTGAAAAGGGGTGATTATACCATTAGGATATGGGGGTGAGATCTTCGAATTAGTAAAAATCAGAATAAATTGTCCAAGAAATGCCGAAATAAATTTATATCTGAATGAAGGTATCCATTTATTCATTTATATAATAGTCCATAAAAATGTATAAGAACATCTTTATATGCACGTTTGAGTTCTTTATCTGGGTTAAATCCTATCTGGGATACAGTTGATATCATGCACCTGGCGTGTAGCTAAACCTCGCTTTGTTTACAAGTGTTTGAGACCTCTAGTGAATTCATTTCTGCTTAGCAATGTAGCGATTAAATATCCTCCTATATTTGACAGCTGCCTCTGGCCGCACGGGTAAGAGGATTGGCGAACGAAAGTTCATTCTGGTCTCAAACCCGCCAGGGGTAGCTGTTAAACGGTATAACCACACTGATGAGAAGTGATACTTCGAAACACGTGTCTGTGGATATATATATATATATATATATATATATATATATATATATATATATATATTCGAAACAGTGCTAAATAAAATGTAGTTGTGCGGCCATTGACTTCCTATCTACACAACTGCACAAAATTGTAAATATCAACATAAAAATGAACGCAGTTTTCTAGCCCTTATGTATAAAATAACCCTAGATGGGTTGTCATGTCATTATAATCAATCATTGCAACTAAATAACAGAGTTACAGATTCAGCGTGTTTATTTATTTATTTTTGCATAAAGTATTAGTACTTGTAGTAATATTGTAAATTTAATACATTTAGTAGTTGTTTGGATAAAGTTTTTTTTTTCATTTTTAACATAGAATTTACTCCTCTCTTTTCCCCAGGAAGTAGGAACCATGATGTCGGTAAAACGTTAACGCTTCTCTGGACGCAAGCGGGGGGGGGGGCGACTAGGGTCCAGTTGCGACCACATCATCTAGGTAGAATGAGTAGTTTCGAAATTTAGTGGGCTTCGCCGCTAACTACTAGTATTACGCGACCCACTCTCTTGTACTGGATCAGTTAAGTTATAGGGGAATAGGCTGGGTCAATTTTTCACTAAAAAAAATAAACAAATGAGAGGAAACACCGAAACTTGTATAATTTTCTGATAGAGTTTGATGAGGAGTATCCCATAGTAAAAGATGGTTGATGGCGCTTGAGTATTGGGGGAGATATGGGGCTTCAAAGGTTTGCCCAAAATACCCTTTTTCAGCCATTATAAGACTACGTATTTTGATGAAAGTGTACGTTATAGATTTTATTGTTTTTTCTCATGGATTCTAATGCCTTAAATTTACTGATGGTGAAAAAACTGGTGAATTAGGAGTTTTAGATGATTTTCGAGCCTTGATAACCCCCTGACAGTGTGCAAAAAATGGCAAATTCGGTGTGCAAATAAAGGTCTATTAAGTACTAATACCAAACATCAGTTCTTGAACGTGTAACAATTTTTGAGAAAATGGCATCAACTATCGTAGACAAAAATGCACTGAAAAACCCTCGGTTTTACTATGAGTGAGGTGTTATATTTGTAATTTGAAATTTAGTGATGACTAGCAGCGCAGCGGCTACTCGGCGTCGCCTGGGTAGAGGAAGATTTGAAAAAGTTTGTCTTGCAGATCCATTATTACTGAATCGTGAGTTGAATCCTCGTTGGATGCCCCATTTAAATCTCCATGTAAAAAAATAGACCTTGCATTGATCCAGCTACTCTGAAAATAAATGTGAATGCCTACTATCTAAAATATTGAATGAAAAAAAAATTCCATGCTCTTATCATTTAAATTTTATTTTTTTAATTATCTTCACGAATATGCATCAACTCATTATTATTTTTGCTCAAAAACCAATCCCTGGTGATATTTAATGTGTATATATATTTACATTGTCATTAATTGTTTTATTTTCGAAGTCTACTCCGGATATACAGCTACACACAACTGCTCTTTATATATGTATACATTTCGTCATTTAATTTCATTTTGATAGAATAAAACCACAACCTTCCATGGTTTAAATACTAAAATTGTTAAATTTTCGTATCAATTTTTTCCCAAATGTTGCAAGACCGGGGATTTTTCAGTTTTGTCTACGGTCTTTAATGCTATATACTCAAACATTGTTACAAGTTCAAGATGTAATGTTTGGTAGCAGTCCTTAATAGATTAATACTCAACGTTCAGTGTTTCATGTAATTTTATATTTAAAAAAAGTGAAACATCGACCTACCCTATATCGGAAGAAAGACTTGGTGTCTCGTTGAGTTAAATGTGGTAAAACCAAAAAGGAAGACCCATAACTTTTTTTAAAATACTTGGGTCAAACGGGGTGTTAGCTACAAGAATGAAAAAAAAAAGAAAAAAAGAAAGGGAATGGTACTATTCAGCTGATGCTCCCCACCACCCTCGTTGCGATGAATTAGATTAGGAAGGGGGAAGGTGAGAAATAAGTCTCCCAATGAAGTTTACCGCACATTTAATAAAAGACGATGGTATTTTAATTCATACCAAAATTCTTCTCTGATAATCATTTTATAGAAACTCAACTAGTTTAATAATTATCATGTGTCCACTTTTACCCGAACAGAAATTAAATATATCATTTTACTTATTTATTTACTTTTGATATTTATTTATTTATTCATTTACTTCCTAATCATTCGCTTGTGACGTATTAGCAATTACCCTTTGGCGCTACTGCCAGTATCTCGAAAAATTAAGCCAAGAAAAATTAAAACCAGCAATATCTCAAGATTGAATCAAATACAAGTAACAAGTACTTTTGGAGAGTAGAACAGCTAATATTAATTACCCCTCTTCAAAATGACACTTTTTATCTCCCTTTGGTTTTGACATTTTTATTGTCATGTAATATTTTTAATCTCTTTTACGCTAACTTGTTTCCTAGTGAAAATCTGACATTAACATTTCTATAATGTAGACTTTCTTTTTCACAGTTTTGGTTTTAGAGCCGAAGATTTGGAAGAAAAGAATTGCTTTGAGCTAACTGACCTTCGGCAACGAATTTAACTGACAAATTAATCCGAAGCAATAAATTTAATGGTTTTCGGGGTTTTTCTCTCACTCAGTCAACAGATTCTCATCATAAAATATTATGCGATTATTTTAGTATCAAGAGTGTCGTAAACATTTTTAATTTTTTTAATAATTTTATGCAGTACCGAATAAAGGAAATATTATTTTGGTTTCCTGCATATGACATTCATGCGGCTTAGTTTAGCACTCTACAAGGTCAAATGAGTATGCATTGCGAAGGATGATTATGTTGCGCCAATCTTCAAAGGAAACAACAAAGAAACTTAATTTTTTTTTTCGTTGTCAGAATTATCCGGATTTCCGAACACGTGTTCCTAAAGGAATTGTGGGAATAGGAGATGATGATGTCACTATTGCTTCTCAGTTGTAAAATCAGATTTGACCGTTGCTTAGACTAGCCTCAAACGAAGGCTAAACGATAAAATGTTTGCTGTTAAGAATTAATGGATTCATGCCTGTCAGGATTGAAATAAATTGAATTAAAATAAAATAGAATAACAAAAGTATAATGTCTCAGGAGCTCTCAGACAGGAAAGAACCGTCTGTGCATGCGCAGAGAAAAGGACCACAGTTCCTGCCAACAAGAAGAACCCTCGGCTCTCCAAACGCAGACCTTACTGGGGTCACATATATTTGACTGCTTCAAGAAAAAAACTTCCTCTCAAAAAAAAAAAAAAAAGACGTACATTGATCAGCTCTGTGCGGATACAGGATGCTACATAGAGGACCTCCCGAGAATGATGAGCGATAGGGACAGATGGAGAGAGATTGTCATGGATATCCGCCCTGAGGGCGCGACATGATGATGATGATGAGGAGGAGGAGGAATTAAGTCTGGCTCCTAAAAGTATCCTTTGTCTTTGTCTCTTCTTTTTCCTTCTTTTAATTCCTTTTCAGCCTGACAGCCCACAAGAAGGAAGAACCCCATATAATAGAGTTTAAAAGAAACAACTAGCAATGACGCACTAAAACGACGAAGATACTAAACCCGCACAAGAAAAACAACTATAAACGACTTTACTTCTTATACCAAGACACAGGGCATTACGAGGTTGTAATATAAAGCTTCCGACTGACGAAGAAATTATTTAACTAAAACGATATGTTTCTGTTAATGAAGAGGGGTTAAAGAAAGGTAAATAGCAGGGGCGGGGCACCAAAAACAAAACAAAAAAGAATTAAAACAGAACTAATACAGTTTGTTTTTCTTATTCATTTTTTAAAATTTTAGGCAAGAGTTTTGTAACTGATCATAGAATTCCTTTAAGCAGTGAATTAGAACAACTGGCTTGGAGGTTGTAGGCTTCTTTAACTTTTTTTTTTAGCGAAAGGCTGAGTTTCTTTGTTTTCCTATATTTACGGTCACAGATGAAAGAAAACGAAAAGATAGATAAATACATAGACTTTGCCGGAAAATTGAAAAGCTCTAGAATATGAGGGTGAAAGTGATATCAATTGTAGTAGTTGAGGCACTAAAAAGCTTGGAAAAACTACTGGAAGAATGGGAAATCAGAGGAAGAATTGAGACCATTCAAACAACAGCATTGCTGAAATCGGCTAGAATACTCAGATGAGTCCTGGAAACCTGAGGAGACTTGTTGTCACTCTGACTCCAGTGTTACATCATCAGCTAGCGCTGGCATGAAAAACTCAATAATAATAATAATAATAATAATAATAATAATGTTTGTGGAGGGGTCTATTGTCAGTATCAGCCGAACAGCAAGGGATCCTATCCCCTTTTTGCTTGCACTAGGGAGATTGTTTATGCAAAGTTGGAGTGCCACACCTACTTTCAGCTATCAGATTATTTTACTGCACAGATAAGATGACGTTGAAAATGATTACCTGCTATCTTGAACCGAATGTGCACCTTTCGACGTGTAAAATCCTGAATGGAAAAAGAGAATCATCCAGTTGTTCCCCTTTTTGATTTTGTCACAACTGAGGCAGAAGTGAGGTAAGTCGTTTTTCATTGGTCACTCACTGCTTATAAGGTCAACAGCAGTGGCAGATGCGTGCTGAATTTTATTGTGCAAAGTAACCCCTCCTTTCTCTCGTCCTCCTTTCCCCAATTTTTCTTTTTCTTTCTTTTTAGTCGCCGTCTTCATTGTATACATAAATCAAATATTCCCCCTTCCCTCACGACTAAATACGGGTTTAGATGTAGGTTTGTTATAGAGCGACTGGTAAGTTTTGGTGATTATAGTGCGAATGGTTTTCTGGTCAAAGGAAAATTGTAGTATGAATTAGGTCACGATTGGAAATAGGTAAGATAAAAGTTAGGATAGAAAAGACTAGCCCCCCTCTCCTATTTTAGGCATTGTAGCACACTTTTTATATTACAAAATAAATAACCAGTTGCGTGCAGATTTCTTTTGTATTACACAAAGTTTTTGTGCGCTACAGGATCGCCTACTGGAATTGTACTTTCGGTAGGGTCACTTGGGAGATTGAGAATGATGCTTGAAGACCCGAAACTCATCATGGTCCCCAAGACATACCTGATGACACGATCTTGTGCACTCTTTGTGTGTATGATTACGAATATATATGGTATTACACATATCTACCATGCAGGTCAACACAATAGCATTGTTCGTGGTTTTCATCTCATTCAGAGGCATAATAATACATAAACATATACAACCACTAGAATAGATAGATTAAATAATGATATAATGTCGGCCGTAAGTAATGATTAGTCGTAGGAAATGGATTCGTCGACCCGAGTTCAAATCCTGGACAAAGCTACAGTTCACATAGCGCTAATACCATCGCGAAATGTAGGAATCCAGCTATTCTCCCTCTAGCTATGGGTAAACAGTAAGGTAGACTGGACTCTTTAACTTTGGTTTGGCATACAGTCTAGTGGAAGGAAAACTCTGAATTCAAACCTGTTAATCTCCACTTGGGGTGGTCACTACTAGAATAGGCTCAATCCTAATTAGTGATTTATTTTACTAATTTATTTTAATTTAAGAATACATACACATATCCTGTCAATAAGGTGAATGCAGAGGTATACTAATTCATAAAATTAAACATCTAATAGAGTAGGTATTTTCCCAACCTGTTCGCGACGTGTAAGATGTTACACAATTTTGCAAGTACTGGGCATCCAGTGAGGATCAAACACGCTATTCAGTAGTAATGGATCTGCGTGATTAGCTTACTAATATATACTATAATAATATATAATGTATACTATGATATTCTAATATATTCACTTTTATAGTCAATATAGAAAATACAGTAAATATAGGGGTAAAATAACTGCCATTAGAGCAAATAAAGTAAATGCGAATATTTGATACTATAGAAACTTATACAGCCAAACATTTAAATAGAGTAAATACAGAGATGTGATAATACGGAAACCTACATATATATATATATATATATATATATATATATATATATATATATATATATATATATATATATAATTAATAAAATAAAAACGTGGTCTGAAGAAGCTCGGGTGGCCCAGATACCCACGAGTGGAAATGGTCCATAATCAAGATACCCATGGTATTAAAGGCTTTTTATTCACAAATAAATTTGCTCTGTTTATAAAAATTAAACATTGAGCTCTCTTACGGAACCTGAACTCTACAACAAACTACGGGTAGAGAATAGACCAGCTAGAATCACCTTGTATCAAGAAACTTGGTACCCAACAAAGTATATATATATATATATATATATATATATTATATATTATATTATAGTAGAGAGAGAGAGAGAGAGAGAGAGAGAAGAGAGAGAGAGAGAGAGAGAGAGAGAGAGAGAGAGAGAGAGAGATATTAAATGGAAAAAAAAAGTGACTTAGATAAACATAAACCTACTTTAGGTTGATAATGTGTAGAAGGATTCGAAGATAATCTGATATATATATATATAATTATATTATATATATATAATATATATAATATATATTATATATAAGAGAATGTATTTATTATATATATATATATAGAGAGGGGGGATAGAGAAACATTAACTTGCTTACGCTAATTAACTAGGGTGATTTGAATGGATTGAGATATATGAATAGACTGTTTAATAAATAAATCAATAATATCAATAGATTGATAGATCGATGAAGAGATAGAAAGAAAGAAAGAACGAAAGAAATAATATCTATCCACAGATAGATACCTACCGAGTTACAAATATACATAAATATTTGCATACATGCATAAACAAAACAGCAAGTAGACAATGCAAAGATGTCAGCCGAAATTGAGATTAGATGAATTTTCAGAAGGAAATAGACGCGGGATCAACATCTCGTAGCAACTTCCGTTTCACTTAGCAGTAACCTTGAACCAAACGCCATGGAACGCAGCCAAGTAACCTTTTGTGTGTTCTCCAATCAATTGTGAATCACAAAACGCCGCTCTAGCAGGCGACATTTTGGCCAACAAGTATCGGCCAGTGTCTGGGTCAGAGGTCACCTCAGGACCCGACTAAGTCATCTGTTCCCCCGCCGGGCTGCCTGGTCACGCTTGCCAATTCGCTTCGGAGAAATTTCTGCTAGAATCAGCATTAGCCTACCACTTCCGGTATAGACTCATCCGGTCGGATTGGCCTCATTTTCTCTGACCATTCTCATTCCAGCGAGGCTTGCCCTATTATTTCAGTCTCATCAAAGGCAATGCTGCTAAATTTCCGTGTCTATAATTGGTTACTGTCATCTAGACATTTCTACAGGAAATGATTTATTCAAAGGTAATTATTTGATTTTCTAAGACAAAATCTCCTTACTTGATATCTATTTATGAAATTTATCTAAGTAAGGCACAAGGCTAGATAAGCACATTTTCGAGGTTAGAAGATTATGTTGCGTCGATTTTTTTAAGTGCAGAGAAAGAGTGTGCCTTAAAAAAAATAGCTTTCCAAAGACATGGCCATTACTTGTACTCGAACTACTGACACAGGTTTAACACTGAAGATTCAAACTACAAGTCAAAAGAAAGAAAGAAAGAAAAAATAAATAAATAAAGGGGACATTACAATATAAAAAACGATCAAAAAGAAAGAAAAAAGAATGAATGACTGAAATAAATGAATAAATAAATAACGAAAGAAATAAAGAAGGCAAAAGTAGGAAAACAAAATACAAAACGAATAAAAAAGAGTAAAATAAGAATAAACATGAAATGGTCAGCAAGAGAAAAAGAAAGACGTTGTAACAGAATGTTAGAAAGAAAAAAAGAAAGAAAGTGTGAGAGATAAAGAAAGAAAATATGAAAGAAAATTAGAAAGAAAGAAAGAAAGAAGGACATTATGACAGAAAAGTAGAAAGAAACCCCCACACACACACACATATATATATATATATATATATATATATATATAATATATATATATATATATATATATATATAAAAAGATTAGTAATGTTTAACAAATCGTAGTATTACAAAAAATAAAACTGCAAATTCAGAAAAGAATTGAATATAAAAATATAAAAAAAATGAATCGGGAACATCGTGAAAATCTAGATACGATTCTGAGATAAATAGGCTGCTAATTGAAAATAAAATAAGTGGAAAATCTATTATTAATGCTGCTGCTACTGCTACTACTACAACTACTACTACTACTAATAATAATAATAATAATAACAACAACAACAACAACAACAACAATAATAATAATAATAATGATAATAATAATAATAAATAATAATAATAATAATAATAATAATAAAAATAAATAAATAAAAACGGATCACCTTATCCCAGCAAGAAGACCAGACCTAGTGTTGATTAACAAAAAAAAAAGGAAGAACTTGTCAACTGGTGGATTTTGCAGTTCCAGCAGATCACAGGGTAAAGCTAAAGGAAAATGAAAAAAATGGACAAATATCTGGACCTTGCCAGAGAACTGAAAAAGTTATGGAATATGAAAGTCAGAGTTATACCAATTGTAGTTGGTGCACTTGGAACGGTCCCAAAAGGATTGGAAAAGTGTTTGGAAAGTTTGGAAATCAGAGGAAGAATTGAAACCATTCAGAACACTGTACTGCTACAATCTGCCAGAATACTCAGAAGAGTCATGGAGAAGTGAGGCGATTTGCTGTCACTCAGACTCCAGTGAAAGACTATCAGCTAACACTGATGTGAAAACTCAAAAGTAGTAAATAATAATAATAGACTACAAGACAAGGCAACACTCGGTAGGAAAAGTGGATCACTGGGAAATGTGTAAGAAATTCAATGTTTACCATACAACTAAATGGTCTATGCACAAACCTGAACCTATCCTAAAGAATGATATGCATAAAGTTCTCTAGGACTTCGAGATACAGACGGATTACCTAATCCCAACCAAGAGACCATGCCTAGTATTGATTAACAGGAAGAAGATAACTCCCATCTCTAGGATTTTGCCTTTCTGGCCGACCACCGACTAATAGTGAAAGAAAACGAAAAGAAAAACAAATACTTGAACCTAGCCAGAGAACTGAGAAAACTGAGGAACATGAAGGTGAAGGTCGTACCAATTGTAATTGGTTTCCTTGAAACGGTCCCCAAATTGCTGAAAAATGATTTCGGCGAATTGAAAATCAGAGGAAGAATAGACACCATCTAAACTACAGCACTATTAAATCGGATTGATTACTCAGAAGAGTCCAGGAGACTTTCTGTCACCCAGCCCCCAGTTAACCACCCGCTATGACAGTTATTAAAAACTATAATAATAATAATAATAATAATAATAATAATAATTAGTTGATAAAAACTATAATAATAATAATAATAATAATAATAATAATTAGTTGTTAAAAACTATTATAATAATAATAATAATGATAATAATTAGTTGTTAAAAACTATAATAATAATAATAATATAGTGTTAAAACTATAATAATAATAATAATAATAATAATAGTTGTTAAAAACTATAATAATATAATAATAATAATAATATAATAATAATTAGTTGTTAAAAACTATTAATAATAATAATAATAATAATAATAATAATAATAATTAATTAGTTGTTAAAACTATAATAATAATAATAATAATAATAATAATAATAATAATAATTAGTTGTTAAAAACTATAATAATAGTAATAATAATGATAATAATAATAATAACAAAATAATAATAATAATAATAATAATAATAAGAAGAAGAAGAACAACAACAACAACAACAACAACAACAAAAGCAACAAGAACAAGAACAAGAACAAGAACAAGAACAAGAAGAAAAATGGGGAGAATGTATGTAAGAATAGATAAATAGGCAACTAATAGAAAATAAAATAAGTGGAAAATCTACTACTACTACTACTACTACTACTAATAATAATAATAATAATAATAGTAATAATAATAATGATAATAATAATAATAAAATGGGGAGAATATATTGAAGCACAAATGAATAGGCTGGAAATAGAGAATAAACGAGTGGAAAATCTATTACTACTACTACTAATGATAATAATGATATTAATAATACTACTATAACTATTACTACTAATACTAATACTAATAATAATAATAACAAAATGTAAGGAAGTAATCCTGTTTGCTTTATTATATCGCGTTGCACAAAGATGAGTTGAAAGTAACAGGAAGAAGAATAAAACCCGTATACATAGCAGAGGTTTTGAATTTAGGCTGCTAAAAAGCGACTCATCCCTGAAAAAAATTGCCTTGGAGGGTCTTTAATGGTGTGAAAACTTTCTTTCAAGTGTCTGCATGATTTAACAAGATAATTCATCTTGAAACCATTACCAATTGCGTGATCTCTGATGGAACAGCATAGAAAACTAGACTGAAAATTACATGGTAGTATTAATTCTGTAGTTTTTTTTTATTTGATTTCTTTTTTTTTTTCAATTTAAATAAAGAATTGTTGCTTCTCAGCCTCAGGTGAGTATAGTCCACTGCCAGAAAAATGAGATAATAGATGTAAGAACCCATGCTTGATCTAAATCTCTATACCGGTCTTGCCGAGGTTACTATTCAATTGTCTCCCACACCAGATGAAAGTATGGGTGGAGTGTTTTTAGCCTCTTAATATATATATATATATATATATATATACTATAACTAACACTGACCGCCACACATCAAACAAGCCACATCTGACCCAATTACAAATCTAAAAGTCATGCGCACAGTTCCGAGATACATACACACACTCACATTCACACACACTCACATTCACACACATATATGTATGCACACACATACATTTATGTGTATACATATATGAGCATATACACAACTCCAAAGAACCCTCCCTCACATATATAAGAACATTAAAAAAATAACCCACCTCAAAGAGGTTTTTCACGGAACAGATAGACTTGCTACTACTAAGACTCTTCTACCCGGATTTTAATAGCATGTCAAACCCTCAAAAATACTCCAGTTTTTATAGTTCTTCCATAATGCTGCTTTCAAAAAATCTAAAAACAATTTCTTCAAATAAGAAATTTTCTCCTGACGATGACCTAAGCTCGAAACTAGTTGAGAATAAATAAAATATATAAAAAATATTCCTGTTTGTCTTATTACTTTTGTTCATCTATATATATATATATATATATATATATATATATATATATATATATATAGAGAGAGAGAGAGAGAGAGGAGAGAGAGAGAGAGGGGGGACGAGAGAGAGACAGGGAGAGAGAAAGAGAGAGAGAGAAATAACTATCTAGGTATGGGAACTGATCTACTAATTTCATAGGTTGGTTGGTCGGTTGGTTTTTACGAAGTGTCAAATTTTGTTGGGTTATTTTATGCCGAAGACGTTTTGTTTTTTTCATTCTGGATGGGTATTCAACATTTTCCCAACTCACTTTTTTCTATTTAACCCAGAGATGGGGCCCTAACAAGTACTATCAATCCAGATTAGAGTGAATCGGGGAGTAATAGCACATATATGATAAAAAGGGTAGGACGTGTCCAGCCGAGTGAGTAAGGTTGAAATTGGTGTGTTGAATACCATGGACTGCTTAGCCACAGTAGGGTTTAAAGTTAATGAACATACAGCTCCGACACGTTGTGAGACAAAACATTTAATAGGTGTACAGCACATGGTAACGATAAGAGGACATAAAGTACATAGATACATAAGATACAAGAGTAGAGTAAAAAGGCCACATTCATGAATAGTAAATACAAGATACAATATTTAGGTATAAACAAGATACCCAAATGTACGTAATATATAAATGTTACAGACATGGAACTAAAGGATAGTCCATGCTGTATAAAGGACTTACAGTAATGTAAGGGGGGGGGGGGCAAAAGCCCCACCGAGAAGGGGGTAGATACTCTAGCCCATAGCAGTTTGTTGAGAAGATCCAGCTAAAAGAGAAAGACCAGTTCAAATAAGGCGCTTAAATACCAGAGGTCCCCCAGTGGGAACAAACGGCAACGCAGCGAGAAGATAACTCTTCCAGGCAAAGGGAAGATAATCCCCTACACCACCAAGCACCTCAGGTCCCCGCACGGATAACAGGTGGTCCCGTGGCGGGGGTGGATTACCTACCTGAAGAGGTACAGTCGGTGTATTCTAAAGCCTCAGACTACACTGTTGTAATTTCTATTGATATTAATCATGTTTAAAACATATGAACATCAATTTAGTTGAGTTCATATAGAAGCCAATACCTCTTGCTGTTTTCTCTTGCGTATGCAACAGTGATTCTAAGCGATTTGAAAATACGCATAAGAAAAGCCATCGTTTTACTTAGAGGTTTTATGTGATAGGTCGGAAGTGGACGTACAGATGCATTTGGTGGGCAGCTTGAAAGAATTCTTACTCTATCTTATAAGATACAGTAAGAATTCTTTCAAGCTGATGCCATAACAACAATACTGTATAGTGTCACCATTTGAACAAAACGCTTATAGAAAAAGCTCTACAGCTGTACACTATCTTGAACAAATCTTGGAAACTGCAGCCCACCAAATGCATCTGTACGTCCACTTCCGATCTATCACATAAAACATCCAAGTAAAACGAACAATATATTCTGGACACTGCTGGAGAAATAAGGGTGACCTCAAAATTGACGTTCTCCTGTAGACACCTAAAATTGGACACATCAATGGAGACCGACCATCAAAAATCTATATCATCAGTTTTGTGCGGATTCTAGACGCTGTGTAGAAGGCCTGTCAGGAGCGATGGCAAACAGGGTATAGGTGGTGAGAGAGGGTTGTGGGAATCCGTGCTGTCAACGAGATCCGATGATTATATATATACATTATTCATTTTGTGCTTTTTGGGTAAATGACGTGCGAAGAGCGAACATGAACGGTGAATGAGTTTGCACATACCGAGTGTCGGTTAGATATTTTCTTCGTGCTTCCACTGCACGGATGCAGAGACCAGACAGAGATTATAAAGCAATGAAGATCCCAAAGTTCAAATTAGTTGTGATATTTTTTAAATTTTTTTAATCTCCTATCGATTAAAAATCACAATAGTCTTCGCCATAACATTAGAAGTGGTAGTAACTGTTATGGACCTATCTATTGCTCAAATAGATCTGTTTAAATATTATTTTCACTAGCAAATATATGCACCCTCTGGGTGCAAGTATTAATGTCATAAAATGTTATATTAAATTAGAAAGTCTAAAGAAACTAAATAAGAATGCAGATAAAACGATTTGAAACAGAGAGGGGTATAATCGAAAATTATAACAGCTGAAGCTTCCTCTTCCATCACCCCCGTCTTTCCTTGCTAAACTTTTTTAATTGAACTATTTAGTTAGATTAGGAAGTAAAGAATAACATTACAGTTATTTCTTTTCGTTAATTGCTTTCTTTTAAAATTTATCTCCGAGATTTTTACTCATATTCATTAAGATAAAATCAAATAATTAGAAATCAACAATACCAAGCACATATTTATTAAAATCAAATTTTAAATATCAATATGCAAATTAGGCTTGCCGTTCACACAGTAAACCGCTATTTGTTGTATATATAAATACAATTACATGTTATTAGTTTGGTGAAATGACCAGCAGTATTCATAATGATAAACGATTTTATTAATGATTGAGGCTTTAATAAAAATGATTCATAGAGAATGTAATGTATAATAACTAAATGGACAGTGATCTTGAGTAGTGATATAGTTTCGGTTAAAGACAAACAAACACATAATCTCCATTACAATAAGATTTGGAGTACTTGATACCATACATTTGTAAATAGGTTATAAGAAAAGTTACTTGGTAATTGTTTTTGTAAGGGTTATTATCATTAGTTACTTGAAACAATATAATTGTTTGCAAAATATAATTATCAAATAGAAGTAATTACTTGAAACCGTCTTATTATTATTTGTATTAGATAGGACTACAATTGTTTGCAAATTATTCGTATTGGGTGAGAATAGTTGATATCATATAACTGCCTGTAAGGAAAAAACTGCTAAAATATTAATAGAAACGCATAATGAACGCAATTTCTTAACCATTAGTCGGTTAATTAACCAAGAGAGGTTGACATATCGGTAAATTTAATCAATCAATCAACATGATATTTTTGTTTATATGTATTTTAGTGTTGTTTTGTTTCTTTTTATTTGTATTTTTGCGCTTTAGTGTTTTTAATTCCCCATCGATTAACCATCATAGACATAGCATGTGACCATGACTAGTCAATAATAGTCCTGGTCAGACTATTAAATCTATTTTTAGTTAGAGAAATAGAGAATAACTCTTCAGCTAGTAGACTTGGCTGTTTCAGGAAATCACAGAATAACTATAAACGTGAGATGTGTATATAGAGCTTATCAGGGAATTAAACATTATCTGTAAGATGAAGGTGAATAAAAGTCAGGGTTCGTTGATTATTTTGATTTTTCATTATGTCAAACTTTGTAGGGTTATTTTATGCCGAAGACATTTTGTTATATTCATTCTTGATTGGTATTGGAAATTCTTTATTGTAAACCCATTTTTTAAAACTCATCTTCTAAAACTAATCTTTTCTATTTAACCCATAAATCCGACCCTAACAGGTACTACTATTCCAAATAAACGTGTATCTGGGACTAATGGCGATGAAAGGATACTCCACACTCTCCAGAGCGCTAAAACTGGAACTTCACCATTAGATGCAGTTTAACGTCGACTACGGCCTTTTAACACATATATAATAAAAAGGGTTGGAAAAGTGCCACAAAGGTAATAGAATCGGGACATTTATATAGGCGATTGATTGATTAAATAACCCAAAACGAGTAGGCATGTCATTAAATAAATAAACCAAACCCTCTAATATGTTAAGATAAGTGTTTAAATTACGACTATAGATACGGAAACTCATCCCTGTTCGGAGAGCCGCTGTGAGTGGTTTGAAGTAGGCAAAGATTTAAAGTGGCTAGACGGAAATGCATCAGAGTTATCAACACTTTGGCAGTGTTGGTAGTACATTACAATGCAGTCATTATTGATTGCACACACAAGAGAAGATAGATAAGGTGAATAGAAAGACCAGGAAGCATTTATGTGAGTTCAAAGCATTAAATTCTAAAGCAAATGTTACCAGGTTATACATGTAAAGAAAGAAGCAGAGCTCTGACTGGCATAAATGAGTGTACAGCTACCGAGAGAGGAAACCTCGGCTCTTACCCCGCTAAGGTGAGGAATAGTTATTGCATTATGTGGGACTCTCGCTTGGGATTGAGAAAGAAAATATAGATAATAAGATGTAATATAAGTCATACTGAGTGACAAGAAATGGAGAGGTTCAAAGAGATATTACTCAAGTCAAGGAGGCGTGCTTGTCGTAACGGCTATCATTGTAGGATATGAACTCAGCGACTATAGTTCAAATAATGGACGAGGTTGATTCCGTTTTAATTTTCGGTGATACCCTTGGGAAAAGCATGACGACATCTGATCCGTTAAGCCTAGCTATGTTAAATATTTGTAATAAATCCCCTATTGCCTCATTAATTCTAATCGAGTGCCGTAGGTGGATATGAGGAAAATTTGCATTACTGACTGAGGCACAAATAAAAGCTTGCAAAATTCTTTCTTTGGGAAGTATGAAAATTTATTTGCCCCGAGAGTGTGTGAAAGAGTAATTTCACACACTCTCGGGGCAAATAAATTTTCATACTGCCCAAAGAAAGAATTCTGCAAGCTTTTATTTGTGCCTCAGTCAGTAATGCAAATTTTCCTCATTTGCAAAAAAGGCGACATTTGCAATGAATTCCAGTTACTTGCATCAATATGAGAGCACAAGGTTCCTAGTTCGATACCGGTCTTCGCCAACTCAGCATATGAGTAGCATAGGGATCTGTGCGGTAAAGTAAGGAGCTGATGGTAGGTGTGGCGCCCCACCTCAAATTCTAAAACAATCTCCTTGGTCTAGCGCTATTGAAAAGGGGATAGACTCCTTCGCTGACTGGCTGATACCGACTTTAGGCTGCCCCGTCGACTAGGCAACCGATAAAGGAAAACGAAACACTGAATTCTAACCAGTTTTACATTTTAAAAAATTGACTTTGTGATTCTGGGGAGTGTAGGGTACCCGTTTATTGTATCACCATCTATGGGTTAAATATCAAAAAGATGAGTTTAAAAAATGGGTTTGAAAAAAAAACATATTCGTATAATATAACCCAAGGGCTGCTATGTCATAAAATCCAACCAACCAACTAATCATAGAATTAGATTTTGATCAAAAAGTATCAAGATTAAAAGATTTTGACTAATTATTAAGTTTAAATTATTAAATTTGAACAAATATGTATGCACGGCTGAACAGTTCATTACTATTAGCTCACAAAATGTTTCGCTATCCCTGTCATCTGCGCTGCTCTATCAACTCTTGGTACTTGGTGAGTTACCGCCCTGATTTTTCCTCCCAGCCAAGAATAGCAGAATATAGTTATTTACTAAGTTTATAATACTAAGATATTATTTACTAAGTTTTGCATAGATATGGTACACATGCTTCAATTTGCTTACAATACCGGATTTTGCTTAGGTGGTCAACCATCTAACTAGATAGATAGATAGATTCAGAGAGAGAGAGAGAGAGAGAGAGAGAGAGAGAGAGAGAGAGAGAGAGAGAGAGAGAGAGAGAGAGAGTCAATAAGAGGAATTACGGGTTTAAAGGGGGAGCCTCTTAAATCTCCCAGTTGTAGGCAAATTGTCGGACAAAGAAGACAAACACACAGTGGAAATTTAAATACATCTATTGACAAATAATACTTGTTGCACATTTTAATGGTATTTGCTACAAGACGTATCTGTGAGTTTAAGTAATGTTCGTGGAAGTAACGGTGATTACAGGGATATTCTGTCACTGGTTGGAAAGTTGATAGGACGCTTCTTCGGGTCGTTTCTCGTTCTTCTGTCAGTATGCTATTGTATCCGCCTAATAACGTTTGCTGATACAATGCCTTAGAAGTGAGCTTGTTATGTACGATGTGTCTGGGAGACGCTTATTTTCGCGTCCCTTCTCCAGTAACTGTTCTGCGATAAGTGAAGTAGGGGATGCTATTTTAGAAGGTTCTCGCCCGGGTAACTGTTCCTCTAAATGACGGTAGATGAGGCCCTTTTCAAGTAGACTACTTGGGTCCTCAGCCTTCTGGTAAATTCTCTGTCGAAACAACCTTCAGAAAGTATACTGTGAAAAATGCCTCCGTCCAGGTCAACAGTCTGTAGATAAGCGGGCCCTGTTATGGGCTAGGTGGTGCGATTGTTTATTTTTACGTCTCTCTTTGGTAACAGCTCCCTGATAAGTGAAGTTTTTGGTTTTGGTGCCAACATACGATGTTGGCAATTCGTCCTCTAGCGACAGGGGGAGATAATTCACTATCAGATTTCCGATAACAAATAGATAAATACGAATGCTGAAAGATCTTCTTACTTCTTACCATATTTCTATACTTGTCTTTATAGCAGGACGGATTACCTATTCTTCTGTTCTTCTATTCTGCTATCCTGGGCTGATTCTCATATGCCATTCGAATCGTGGAATCTAAGAAGAAAAAAAGGAAATCTTAATATATAATATTCTGGGGTTCCAAATGTTGCAATTCCTCATTGCACTAAGATCGGTGGGGTCAAAAGACAATACATCTTTACTCTATAGGGAACAACCGGACAATGTCTGGATCTACTCACAGTGCACGTGTGAGGCCACTACACTAACAGACTATACTTTTGTCCCATTTTTTATGATAAAATCGTATTCATGTTGAAAACAAACAGATGTTATTAAAAACAAATTTAAATTAATTTTTGGCTATTGATATTTGTTTCCGATCTCCCTGACAAGCTAAAGCGACAGTTCATCCAGGCTGTGGTTGTGTCGGTGCTGCTATATGGTTGCACCACCTGGACCCTAACGAAGCGTCTTGAGAATAAGCTAGATGGGTGCTGCACAAGAATTCTGCGCGCAGTCTTGAACAAGTCATGGAAGCAACACCCCACAAGGAAACAGCTGTACGGTTACCTGCCCCCCATCTCACAAACTATCCGAGTGAGACGGACAAGACATGCAGGACACTGCTGGAGAAGCAAGGATGAACTCATAAGCGACGTTCTCCTGTGGAAGCCAACACATGGACATGCAAGTGTGGGGCGCCCAGCAAGGACCTACATTGACCAGCAATGTGAGGATGCTGGTTGCTCCACAGAGGAGCTCCCAGGTGCAATGAATGATAGGGAAGGGTGGCGAAAGATTGTCGTGGATATCCGTACTGTATGCGTGACATGATGATGATGATGATGATGATAGTATAAACAAACAAATATTAAAAGTAAAAAAAATAGTTTAATTTTTAAAAAATTTAGTTTAAATTTGGAAATTAAAAAGAAAATAACAATGTTTGAATGAAGAATTATTTTTGTAATAAGATCAAAAAATTTCAACTTTTTTCCAAGATCCAATTTGCTTTTCAGATCTGGGAGTGAAAAAAATAGGCAACTCTCTGTGTTATTGATTTGGTCATCTCTGCGGAGTAGAAGAAATGCATAGTTTTCTTAGTCTTCTTGGGGTTGTATTTGCTAGAGTTTAAGGCTGTATCAATAACTCATTCAACAGCCCCAAGTACCTGAGCATGGCGCCAATGATAACATTCACGCTTCAACCCTTAGGGCAGCTATTAAGGAGATGTTGAAGAGGTAATCTGCCGCTAAATAGCAGTCACGAAGATATTTCACTCCTGTCCCGTGTGTGAAGAGTTGGTGCGCTTGTTAAGGGAACATATACAGCTCGGGCCAAAATCCCAATCCAGAAGAATTCAGTTCACCGCAGTGAAATTTGTCCATGGGTTCAAACTACCTGTTCTGTTAGCTGTAGCATAATATGTGCAGTATACATATTTATAGATGATGTATACAGTGTGCACATGTGCGTACAAATACACTGAACATTAGAACCATCTTGACGCCTCTAGTGGACTCAACCCTACTCCCCCTCCAAAAAATGACTGTTGCTTATCCGATACACAAATGTAAAATATACCGTATCTCTAATATCATTTCATTTCAGGAACATCGATAGTAGTAAGATTGGGGTACTTACTACTCGCATAAAGCCCCAAATGGGTTAAAAGGGGCCCCTTTGCCTTGGTCGGCAACCCATCAAAGTCAAGGAAAAGTTCGAAACAAAATCTCTGCTGCCTTCAAGGAAAGGCTAGGGGAGAAAACCTCGAAAACAAATCAGGAGCTGGAGTCCCTAAGGTGGTGTGATGCTGAAATCCAATGCTACCTATGAACTCCTGCGGCACTACCGTTGCCAAACCGCATTGGTACCTTACCTTTCCTTTGGATCACAGCGGTAGTGTGGAGAGGGTTTTTTTCTGCATGGGCAACAGCTTATCCTCCCTATGAACCCGCCCAGGCTATTTAGTTTAAAGAAAGAAGAAAAAAAATTAATAAAATATTTTATATATATATATATATTATATATATATATATATATATATTTAAAATATATATATATACCTAAAAAAATAATTTGACACTACTCCATCTTCTCCCGTAGATGGAAGGTTGCCAACCACGGGTAAAGATTAAGAAAACCCTTAGTAGCAGAATGAATGAGTGTAAGAAAAGATAGTTATGTACTGAGTGTGATACATTCTCCCTCTGACAACCAAGTTGCACCCTATCCTTATCTTGTGTTCTCTGTTCTTTTTATCGGGGACATGTTACATATCGCAAAAATCTTGCTGAAGCCTCTCTCTTCAATATTTGCATACACGGTTTTCAAGAGGAAATACAGTCGTTCCTCTCCCTTACCCTTAATGGTCCTGTGGCCTAGGTAGTAACCGAAACCTAATTGAATTACAGCCACCGCCCAAATAAGGGACATTCTGCTTCCTTCAGTTTCTTGCTGGCCCTTCATTTTTGCATGTACATACATCAACATCGGTACTTTCCAATTTTGGTCTGCAGGGCTTCTCTCGTTCTAGTCCTCACACGCTGTCCTAAAATACTACTAAAGACTGGCTGAAGGATTTTGGAAGTTGCATAATGTACAGCTCTTCGACAGGTTCAGCCAACTTTGCAGATAGATTCTTCTGAAGGAAAACGGATGTCTGTCTGTCAGTCTCTTCTTTCTTTCTTTCTTTCTTTCTCTTCTCTCTCTCTCTCTCTCTCTCTCTCTATATATATATATATATATATATATATATATATAATATATATATATATATATATTATACTAAAGCTGAGTTTATCAACCTTCTCCAGCTAAAGGATTTTTTTCTATTTATGTTATGGACACAATATTTATACTTAGATATTCCTTGGTGTTAGCACTACAAAGTGTTTGAAAAAAAATTCAGTTTAATTGGTTTTAATTAGGCGTAATTAGCAATTAAGTCAACGACCGACCAATCCCTGTTTAACAGACTAGCTCTCTCTCTTCCCATCTCTCTTTGTCAGTTAAGTTAACTCTCCTCCCACTCTCTATTTGTCAGTTAGGAAGAGTGAAAAAAAGAGTAAAAAATCCAGCAGCTAGGGATGCCTCACACCCACACACTAACCCCCCGTAGATTCGCCCACTTCCCTTTCTCCAGGCGAATCTTATTCAAATGAGCAAACGTTTTGGTTTGTTTTAATAAAAGAAAACAAAATTATATTTTTACGGCATGGTTTCAATTTTAGTTGAGCGTAAATTTTACGAAATTGAAATCATGCTTTAAAATAGATTTTTTAAAAATTACTTTAATTATTAATTCATTGAGTATTAAACTTACTTTAAAAAATATTTCATGTTGGGTAAAAAAAATAGTTATATATTTAAATATCATGGAATTCAAATGAGCAAACATTGACTACTTCCACTATTTAAGTGACAATTTTCTTCGGGCTTAAAAATTTGTTTTAGTTAAAACTAAAACAAACTAGACTGATTTCTTATTTAGGTCGGTAAAATTAAAACGGAAATTTTTTTGCTGGTACCAAATGACATTTTAACTGCAGTCAATGAATTAACATTTTGCGAATTTGGTTACGGTTTTAGGGGATTAAGGTTGTTTTTAATTACGCATTGCTTAAAAAAATAAACAACAAAAAACACAAATTACTAGACATTTAATGTTGAAAAATATTTTTTAAACTAAGTTTAATTGAAATTATACATTGCTATATTAACACAAACAACTGTCTCAATAATAGATTCAATAATTAATTTCAATGCTTAATTAAATGTATAGTAATTTGGGTTTTTGTTGTTTATTTTTTAAAGCAATACGTAATTAAAAAACAACCTTAATCCCCTAAAACCGTAACCCAATTCGCAAAATATTAATTCATAGAATGTAGTACTGACTTCTGACTTAGGTTGGAAAATTAAAACGGAAAATTTTTTTGCTGGTACCCAATGACAGTTTAACTACAGTCTATGAATTAACATTTTGCGAATTGGGTTACGGTTTTAGGGGATTAAGGTTGTTTTTAATTACGTATGGCTTAAAAAAAATAAACTCTGTCTTTAGTCTTTTTATTTATGCAGTAAAATAGTATCAATCAAATATATACCACTCCGATATTACTGTCTGAATAATACAAATAATTGTAATCTTTGCGGAGTTCCGTTATGGCTCTCTGCTCAAAACATACTTGCTGGTGACTGCTGAAAAAACAAAAAAACAAAAAACACCAGCTTCGATTGAAGTCCGTAGCGGAAGCGGCGTGAAAAACAAAAACAACTAGGGTTTAGGGTTTAGGATTTGGGGTTGGGGTTTATGTTTAGTTTAATAGAAAATAAATAAATGATTTGGGCTCTGTTTTTTTCTGAGTCACCCTGTATACAGAAAAAAAACAGAACTTTGTAATAAAACAGTTAATTTTAACTAGGGGGGTTTAGGGTTAGGGTTGGGTTTTCAGTGGAAAATGCCCTAAGTTGGTTCTTTTTTTTTTTTCAAGTGATACCGCTTCGGATGCAGGAATCCAGGTCGGAACTCCGCAAAGATTGCAATTATTTGTATTATTCAGACTATTGTCCTCGTCTTCATTGTTATCTGTACAAAGTTTCGGCTGATGTACCTCCGGCCTTCTTCAGGTATTTCTTGTCGGACTCAGGAACCTTCTTGTAATCGGGAGCCATCACGGAACTTTGAACCCAACCCTTAGGTCCACGGGGGTATCCTGTTCTCATTCCACTAACCATAGCTGGGGTACAGGTGTTAAGCTGTGTTAATTATTCTTCTATGTCACTGCTGTCCCTGACCAGGATTGAACCTGCAGTCTAGAGATAACTGGCATTTAGAACTGTCTTAATCTAACTCCTTTATCTACTAGGATATGTGTTCAATTGGACAATCCAGTGTGAATTTTTTCAATTGCATAAGTTATAATTTATTTTGTAAAAACCGATTTTAAGTAGCCTCTTGGCAGACATCTCGATCAAAATGGACGAAAAAAACGTTTTAAATATATCAAAAATAAATTATATGTGTAATATTATTTTGCTTTTTTACTGATGCTCATTATGTTACTACTTTTCGACTTAGACAAAAATTTTGACCCTAAATAATCAATTTAATAAATTTTAGTTCGTTTTTAAAAATGAAAAGCAGATGATATTTTGGCAGATCCTACTCTTTTCCCTAATCATCTAGCGAGAGCTTAATGGGTGACCCAACGGGTCACGTTTTGTCTAATATATATATAAAAGTAAAGAAATAACAAAAGTCTTAGAGGATTAGCATTATAGTCTATTTCAGGGAGCTTAGACAAAGAGTCTAACTCTCCCGACTCATCAGATGCAAATTATGAATTCTTTATTACTTTAAAGGCATTTGAAAACAGATTAAATTTTTTTTTAAATGTATTTATAGTCCTGTGATATGAATTCAAAACGAAAACCTTGATGTTGCAAAAAATTATGTTGTAGTTTCAAATATGAGCACTTCCGCCACAATTATCTCGTTCACCGATTCATGTATCTCTTAATGTAACAGTTTTTGAAAAAAAGAACACATATTCCAAGTTCGACAATAGACGAATTCTCTTATTCAAACAGGGTGAGTATTAACCCGTTATATATATATATATATATATATATATATATATATATATATATATATATATATATATATATATATTATGTTATTATCTAAATATGTTCGTATCTATCTACCTATCTATATGTCTGACTATTTTAGTTCCTTTTGTCGTTACGCTATCATTTTTGTAAAGTATACGATGTACCAAAATGTTTTTATTATTTACATGAGCCGGATAAATGAAATAACTCAGAATCTCACGAATCAGAAAATATCAAAACCCAATGAATATAAATAATAAAATAGAACGCCTTTGCAACTGAATTCCCTTCTAAAATAATTAGAAAATATTGTAATAAACGGCGGAGAATAAAATTCCTTAGTAAATGTTTTTTATTTCTTTAGCAAACAATTTCTTACTTATTTTATGTTAATGAAATTGTGTGAAATGTATTTTAATTATGAATCAATTGTATTGAATTTCAGTTATAAAAACCATTATGCCTTTTCTGTGAACTTGTTTTGAAAAGTATTTTGTCCTGTCAGCGAGTCTTAGAATATGTAAACTGTATCCCATATAGAACAGAATCAGCTCAGCATAGAAGAAACATCAAAGCAGAATAGTTTTTTTTTTGTGTAATGATAGTTCAAGCTTTGTGGGTTATTTAATGAATTTTTTGAAAAACGGTAAAAACTTTTTTGATATTTTATAAACTACACTGTAATAAAAAAAATTGTTTGAGCGAGTGTGGTGGTATAATCCCGGCCAATACAGTCATGTCGCCTTGTCAGTTAGGGCTGTAGAATACGCCGGCGACACTTCTGCGGAGGGTTAGATACCTACCCTAATGGAGCTAGTCGTTGGTCATGATTTGCGACAGGTAATGCCACGTTGTTTTGTTTCCATGTTTAATGGCATATCAAACTTGAAGTATTATCTGCGTTATTCGGACTATTGTCCTCATCTTCATTGTTATCTGTACAACGTTTCGGACGATATGCCTTCCGGCCTTCTTCAGGTATTTCTTGTCGGACAGCTTTGAAGATGATCAGTATTATAAGATGGTAAAAAAAAGGAAAAATGGATATACAACGAACAGAGGCACAATAAATACAGTAGGACGAGCGGGACCTGTGGATATAACACAGTATGATAATTTAATTAGTTTAATATGCTTACATAAAAGCTATTCCTAAATAGTTCCCAATGTAAAAAGTATAATAATCTGATTTAACTCTCTCACACTCTTTGTTCTTTCTTTCCTTCTTTAGATCTTTTCATTATGTTCGATTAAAACAGATCAGCGTTATGGCTTCCGTGAGCTCACTCCCTCTGTCTATCTTTCTCATACTCTCTTTCTTTCTGTCTTTCTTTTTATATTTTTTGTGTAGCATGTTCCTTTTCGTCCCTTTCTTTCTTGATAATAAAAACGAAATGGTCCATAATTTAGCTAAGGTGACTACGTTAATAAGAAAGAATTCCGTAGATAAGCAACACCAGATAATCAGTATCAATATTTTGGCATTTCATATTGGACGATTATACTGTTTCCTTTTAAACCAGTGGGTGTTGCAAGATGAAAACGGTGGTGTTTTCTAGGAACACGATTATTATTATATAGATATTTACCAAATAATCTATTTGACATTTTATCATGACACACTTGTATCCAAAACATTAATAAATGATCTATATGTTAGATAATAAGCATAACAATCTCCAACAGTTTTTCAGACAATCTAAAGAGCTACCTTAAAATCCTGCTGTGTAACACTTATCCTAACTCCAGGTGGCTGTTAAATTGATAATTTTCTCTTTTCTCTAAATATCAGGTCGCTTGATCTAATTCAATTTCAGGGGGTTTAAATAATAACGTCAGTATGTATAAATAAACGTTACACCACAAACACACATCCGCATCCACAGGTACGTTATATATAATATATATAATATATATTATATATATATATATATATATATATATTATTATTATTACTAGCAAATATATGCACCCTCCGGGTGCAAGTATTTAAGTTTTAATGTAATAAAATATTGTATTAAATTAGAAAGGCTAATGAAACTAAAAAGATATAAGAAAAAGATTGAAACAGAGGGAGTATAATAAAAGATTTGAAACAGAGGAGTATAATAAAAAATGGAACAACTGAAACTTACACTTCCATCACTCTCGTCTTTCATTGTTATTTTTCTAATTTAAGTATTTAGTTATAAGAGGAGTAAAGAATAAAATGACAGTTATTTTATCTTGTTAATGGATTCATCTAAGATTTATTGAAGAGATTTTTGCTTATATTCATTAAAATAAAACCAAACAGTTAGAAATCAATAATACTAAGCACATATTTATTAAATTCGATTTTTTAATATTAATATGCAAATTAGCCTTCCAGTTCACACTGTAAACTGCTATTTGTTGTATATATAATATAATTGCATGTTGTCAGTATGTAGACATGGTTAACAGTATTAATAAAGTAAGACAATTTCATTAATAATTGAGGTTTAGATAAAAATAAAATCATGGAGAATGTGATGTCAATAACTAAGAGAATTGTGACTTGAGTAGGAATATAGTTTCGGTTACAGACAGAAAAACACACAATCTCCATTATAATAAGATTATTATTATTTATATTTTTGCTTGAAGGCAATTACAATGCATGTATCGCATAAAATTCGATACTTATAGAAAATAATCTTGACTAGTGAATCCCGGCAAAGGATTGCTCGGTGTGTAGAACATCGTACAGACTGTTTCGACTTTATAAAGTCTCATCAGCGATGTATACTAACGATTTCCCTCCGACAGAAATCGAAACCGGGACCTCAGCAGGCATAGTCAGAGACTATATTGCCTCGGCCATGGTACACACCGAACAATCCCAGCGAAATTAACCTTGTCAATGATACTTACACGCCTCTACCATAATATGACGTTGAGTGAATAATAACAAACCAGGCCTTATGGTCTTCGGCGAAGTGAATAAGATTTTTGTATGTTGTTTTTTTAGAAGCATTGTTGAATAAAGTATATATTATTATTTATATTTTTGCTTGAAGGCATTGTAATTGCCTTCAAGCAAAAATATAAATAATAATATTTACTTCATTCAACAATGCTTCTAAAAAAAACAACATACAAATATATATATATATATATATATATTATATATATATATATATCCAAATACCGTTTTAACTTTTCCGTAGCAGTGGCATAAGTAAATTATCCAAATTGGTCAATATATCAAAACATTGCGCAATTATAATAATAATAATAATAATAATAATAATAATAATAATAATAATAGATAAAAAGAAATAACACAAGACTTAGAGATTTAGCATTATAGTCTATTTCAGGGAGCTTAGACAAAGTGTCTAACTCTCTCGACTCGTCATATATATATATATATATATATATATATATATATATATATATATATATATATATATATATATATATATATATATAACAATTTCCTCCTTTACCACCCCTACTCCTGTCACTTCAAACAGAACATATAATCCTCAGAGACAAGGACAGCACATAAAAACATACAAAACGACTAGCCTATTAACCACTAGGGTCGAACAGAAGACCATCTGACCCCAAACAGAATACAGACAAATGAATGAACAGTCAGTCTATCACAAACCTTCGAAAAGAGGAACGTTCTTCAAATATCGTATACAAATAAGATGAAGAAAATAATATTCATCATTTTGTTTCTGATTTTCGTTATTTTCGATGCTTCTAAAGCAACCAAAACTTTTATCCCAAATATAAAATATATATATATATACTCATCAAAAATATATCAGTAGTATAATTTTTTACTATCAACTATTTGACGTTTTTTTTTTTACCGTCATATATATTATATATAATTACATTATATATATATATATATATATATAGTATATATATATATATATAATATATATATAATATACAAGAATTATTGGTAAGACCTTGCGGTGAGAGAAATACGGCAAATAGTTTGATAGTAAAAATATACTACCAACTTCACCTTAGGGGAAAAAGGAAAAAATATACAGTTAATAATATAACACTTGGCCAAAGAAAAAATCATATATATATTATGTATATATATATATATATATATATATATATATAATATATATAAACCGCCAGGATTTTCTGAAGCTAAAAAAGTAAAAGTGCTCAATACCTAAGTAGAGCAAATAATAAGGTTAAACCTAATGCGTCAGATATACTTACTAATACTTTCGCTTAGTAGCTCATCAGGGCAAGATTCAAACTCAGAATCCTGCCCTGATGAGCTACTAAGCGAAACTATTAGTAGATATATCTGACTCATTAGGTTTAACCTTATATATACATATATATATTGTTATGAGATTAGCGAATTAATGTATAATCTTTCTGAACATGTGGATTGCCGTGGATACAGCGTGGGTGGTGATTCTAGGCTGAAGTTCATGGGTCAGACTTCAAGTAAGAGAATTGAAAATGAAAAGAGAAATGAAAGATGTATTCAGATTGGCTGATAGACAATTGCGTGATATATGAGGGACAGAATCATGGATTTAGTTGTATTAATTAATTTCATTTGAAAAAGCATCGGACGAGACAGTTGCATTGTCAGAGGCCGTAGTGCTTACCACCCTAAGGGGATTTCGAGATCTTCGGGACATAGTGTAGGAATAAGGATATGGACAATGTGTTTCTTTCTTCCTATGACATGGCATCTGGAAACCAACGTGGAAGTCTGCCTAATATAATAAAAGAACAACAACTAATAAACATAGTTATTTTAACCAGTTATGCGAGATCATGGGACAACATTACACACACACGAATGGTGGACTCTCCTATCGAGAACGATAGATGAGGGTCAGCAGTGAGAGATTTGATTCCTCCCATGAGTCACTCAGTTGCTGATCAACCTGCACTATGATTTGTTTAGAGTGGTCTGTTGCTTGTGCTATGCAAATCACACTCTCTCCATCAATACAACATAGCCCATACAGGTGCACCGTGTGCCACACGTTAGGTGTTTGTTTTGATCGCATGTTGTTTTATCACGCAGTTTGACCTCTCCGGGACATCAGGTATATGGCTGGTTACCATATACCTAGTTGGTTTTGGTGTAGTGAATTTTCCGTTTCAGATTGTTTATAAATATATATACACACATGAATAATATATATATATATATATATATATATATATATATATTATATATATGTATGTGTGTGTGTGTGTGTGTGTGTGTGTGTAAAGTAACTTCATATTTTTATTTCTGAATCATTATTAATACAAAGAATAAATATGAGAAGAATGCATATAAGATAGAGTTTTATTTACAATTTTATTTTCCGTTCTAGTGGCATTAGTAAATTATTCGAGTATATCAAAAACATAGAACAATAACAATAGGAGGTACAGTAATAGGGGAAAGTGTTAACGGTATACCATGGTTTCGGTCTAAATAATCTCATCGGATCCCTACCTTGTACTTGACTAAGTAAAGATATCGACTTAGTTAAGTATAAAGTAGGTTGGCCTGATGAGATCATTTAGATTGAAACCATGGTAAACCTTTAACTCTATATTACTATTACTAGTATTATATATATATATATATATATATATATATATATATATAATATATATAGACAGTTGCGTGATATATGAGGGACAGAATCATGGATTTAGTTGTATTAATTAATTTCATTTGAAAAAGCATCGGACGAGACAGTTGCATTGTCAGAGGCCGTAGTGCTTACCACCCTAAGGGGATTTTGAGATCTTGGGGATATAGTGTAGGAATAAGGATATAGACAATGTGTTTCTTTCTTCCTATGACATGACATCTGGAAACCAGCGTGGAAGTCTGCCTAATCTAATAAAAGAACAACAAATAATAAACATAGTTATTTTAACCGGTTATGCGAGATCATGTGACAACATTACACACACACTCGAATATATATATATATATATATATATATATATATATAATATATATATATATATATATACTTTGGTGCGGTACCAAGTTTCTTGGTACAAGGTGATTCTAGGCTGGTCCTAGTTCTCTACCAGTAGTTTGTTGTAGAGTTCAGGTTCCGTGTGAGAGCTCAATGTTTAATTTTTGTAAACAGAGCAAAGTGTTTTTGTAAAAAAACGGCCTTAAATACCATGGGCATCGTGGTTATGGGCCATTTCCACTCATGGGTATGCCCACGATCTTCTTCAGAGCACTGATATCTTTTATTTAGACAGATGAGTTTGTCCATGTGCCTGTCTAAATAAAAGATATCAGTGGTCTGAAGAAGCTCGTGGGCATAATCACGAGTGGAAATGGTCCATAACCACGATACCCATGGTATTTAAGGCCTTTTTTTATAAAATATATATATATATATATGTGTGTGTGTGTGTGTGTGTGTGTATGTGTGTGTGTGTGTGTGTGTGTGTGTGTGTGTGTAAAGAAGGCCGACTGAGAGATACTCAGACAAGGACAATGTGAGAGAAAGTGAATTAGAGTGAACAAATCGGAGATCAATATACTTGCGTACTTTGATACAGCCATAGATTTACTGTATTAAGACAAGAAATACTTAGATTTGACCCAGAGAATTTTAGTAGAACATAAAACATCTAAGTCAAACGTAAAATTTAACGGTAGTGTAATATAAAGATAAAAAAAACTCGTAAGTCAAAATGACCGAACTTTTTAAGGACTTCTTGAAACATACAAAAATAATAAGGAATAAATAAAAAAAGACCTCAGATAAAAGAACGTAGAAACCAAGTAATAAAACAGACTATATATTCTACAGAATCAATACATTCTACTAGAAAAATGTCTTGATATTACAAGGGTTGGGTCATAAAGGCACATTTCGGCATCTCTAGAGGTCTTTACCAAAGTAGCGAATGTTACATACTGAGGTTTTCACCGTACCAAATTTATATAATGTTGTATACCCTTTCCTACCTCTCTACTCTGGTCGTATTTTCTTCTGGCCGGCTTTGCTATTCTGATCGTCTATCATCTTGGTCTGGTCCAGCGTCTGGTGTTGACTTTCTTGGGGACCTCGGGTCTGGTTTCTGTTAGGGATCTCTCCTTATCAGAAGCCCTGTGTCATTGTTAGTTTTTAGTTAATAAACACAAGACTTCGATTTACGTTGATGTTACTTTATTTCCAAATCCCCAACCAGACAATCTGCGCAGATGACAGGATGCGCATAGAAATGCGACTTACACCTTCGAGCTCCTTCCTGCTAACTGACTTAAATTTACTATATCCTTAAACCGGAAGACAGGATCTTCCATGCCTTCCGGTTCTCACGATACATCCCCGCAAGGCACGGTGAGAGGGAGGCCAAGCGCCGTCACTCACTCTCAATGCCATCAGCTGCACTAATCGCCATTATGATTTCTACACTACCTTATAAAAGTCTTAGGGTTCCAATAATTATGTAACACGAAGATGATGAACCAGACTGGTTTGTGAGATGCCGAGATCGCCGGATTTGCCTCTATGGCTTCGAACACGGCCTCGGAATCCACGGTTTTAGGCCAAATGAACTGCGCCTACATCCGCTGCGTTATAGCACAGTTTTTTCCCCATAAAGGTCAGGAATTTTACAATACCTTCAGCGGTGAGGTTTCAAATCACACACGGAGCGTAGCGATGCGCAACATGTCATCTCACCAACTTTCTAAATATTTTCAACCACAGCGGGCACCATTCATAACTTGTGTTATTATAAGAAATACTAGGGTGAGTCAAAAGTTTTGCAATATTTTGGTAGCATGGCGCATAATTCGGCAGATCCTGATGCTTTTGCCGATATCGTCAAGGTGATGAACCACACTAGACTGAGATTTCGAGATCGAATGATACTCTCCGACTGCTACTCACCGGATTTGCCTCTATATCTAGGACACGGAGGCGCGTGGTCAAATGGTTAGAGTCATAGGAAATGGACTCATCGACCCGAGTTCGATTCCTGGACGAAGGTGTTAGCATTTCACATAGCGCTAATACCCTTGGGAAAGGTATGAATCCAATTCTCCCTCCAGCTATGGGTAAATAGCAGGGTAGACTGGGCTCTTTAACCCTGGCTAGGTAACCGGTCTAGGAGAAGGAAAACTCTGAATTCAAACCTGTAAAACTCCGCATAAGAAATTGACCTTGTGTCACATCCTGCTCGTGCGGAGGGGTTGGTAAATATATATATCTAGGACACGGCCTCGGAATTCACTATTTTTGGCCAACCCGACCCAGCTTGATCGTAGGGGTTCCTGCAATCCGAGTGAATATTTTTAACCATATAGTTACTGTACTGTGATCATTATGACTTGGAATAATTCCGCTTTTATTTCACCAGAGAGATCAGATTTCCATAAATACGTTAACCTTTCAATAGCAGTCCATGCTTACTACACAACTCCTTCAATCGTGCGGTTTTCAAATGTAGTTCGGTAGCAATATCTCATGTACAGAACACATAATGAATGGTTTTACCGTTAAATAAGATAGCGAGTTTGATTCTCACTAAATATCCATACTCGTGGCCTTGTGTAACATCCTATCCGTATGAAAAGGGGTTGGGTAAATAGCATTAGTTCTCTAGTATTATTAGCGTTATTCGGACTATTGTCCCCATCTTCATTGTTATTTGTACAACGTTTCGGCCGATATACCCTCTTCTTCAGGTATTTCTTGTCGGACTCGGGAACCTTCTCGGACTCGGGAACCTTCTTTTCGAACTCGGGAACTTTCTTGTCGTATTCGGGAGCCATCACGGAACTTTGAACCTAACCCTTTATTTATTCCACGGGGGTATCCTGTTCTCATTCCGCTAACCATAGCTGGGGTAGAAGTTGTGTTCATTAATTATTACTTCTTTATATCGAATTTGCTATCTCACTCCATTTGATGGATAACCTTCACGGATCAAAATACAATTTTGCATAATCTGTTGAAACATATTATCTAATTATTATTAATGTCAAAATCAGACTCTTTGACTCTCCCACTCGACCCTAATCCCTGGAAGACACTGAAACTTATGCTTTAATATATTTGTAGACGAATTACTTCCAAAGCAATTCGCAGAGAAATTATACAAAAAAAGAAAGAAATGAATGTGTTTAAATCCCCAGCATAAGATAAAATAATAAACGTATTCTACATTACAAACGAAAGTGTCTTAAAACTAGATACAACATTAATCTAGATCGCTTTCCCCTCAATCCACTTGTAGGAATTGGCCTTGCTTAATGACATCTGTGACGTTATACGTAAAGATGTAATCTCGCTGTGGAACCCACGGGACGTCGGGCTGATTTAACACCGTCTGACCTCGGAATGTTTTGTCTTACCAAGATAACGCAATGTAAGTGACAACACACTGTTTTCAAGAACTCTCATCTGTCTTTTTGGGGACTGTATTTATCAGATTGGTGTCCTACTGAGCATGTATGTATTTACTCCAACTTTCCATCACAGACAGAATGCGAATCAAGATCAATTTTTTTAAGTGGGGTGCTGCGGGTTTGAATTTAAAATGTTCCTTCTCCTAAACTGACAACACTACCAAGGCTAAAACATCACACTCTATTTTAATATTTACCTAAATACGAGCAGAACGTGTTGATATACCACAGTATGATAACTTAATTGGATCAAGTCTCCAATAGGAACCCCCAAATCATCAAGGTAATGAAGCATTCACTTTTACTCGCCACCGGTAAATTCCGCTTTCAAATATCTATAAACAAAACAATATACGTATTTAATCAGAAATTTATGGAGGTTTTGTATTTAAAATAAGTTAAATAAATTGTTAGTTCATATTATCGTTAACAAACAAAATACACTCTTTTATATTAAAGTACCTTTTGGGTACAAATAGAAAATAGCGTGCAAGAGATGATATCATTAAAAGCGCATTTAACATCACATTAAATTACGGAAACTCCCCTAGTAGCCCAACACTAACACTAACACTAACCCTAACCCTGACCCTTTCCCTAACCCTAACCCCAGAATCTCAAAAGTTGATGTTTCTTACGTAAAATTTAATGAAATGTTATGCTTATTATACGAAATGAATTATTATCTCATGCGCACTATTCTGCATTAGTACTATTTTTTTAAAGATGATTTGGCGCTAACTATCAATTAATATTTTTATTTTGTTTTTGAAAATATCAATTTCTTATTTAATTACATGGTTGGTATACGTAATTAAATTAAAATCTAATAGACAAATCTTTTTTTAATGAATACTTTTTAATTAGAAATTCATGAATATTTTTCAAAATTTACAATAAATTAAAAACGAAAAGAAAGACATTTTTTATACTAAATAAGAACAGAAAAACTGATGTGTTTATTCAAATAAAAATCCCGATTTTATTTACAATATATTTAGTCATGTTTATTTGAATAAAAGTATGTTATTCAAAAATGTTATCACATAATTTTGAAAAGTCTTTTGTCACATGCAATGTAAGTGAATACAATCGTTAGTTGGTTAGTTTACACATATTTGGAATCGGAAACTACCAGTGACGAGTAAAAGCGAACCTTTCATTACCTTGATGATTTGGGGTGCCTATAGGAGACTAGATCCATTTAATTATTACACGTTTGATATTTTACTAAAGAACTATTGTGAAATAGTTCAATATGTAAAAAGCATATTAATCTTCATTTAACTCTTTCTCACCGTTTTTCTTTTTTCTTTACTTCTTTGCGTCTTTTCATTATGTTTGATTGAAACAGATCAGCGTCATCGGTTCCAGGCGCTTACCCCACTCTTTATCTTTACCCTACTCTATTTCCTTCTTTCTTTCTTTCTTTCTTTCTTTCTTTCTTTCTTTCTTTTTTCTTATTTCATTTTTTCTATGTCGCTTGTCTTCTTTCTTACTTTTCTTTTTTAAGAATAAAAACGGGTATTCACTATTTTCTCCAGTTTAATATCAACTACGGAAAATCTCACAAATCAATACATTTAGTATGCCCTTAAAATCTATCTGATGGTTAAGTTCCAATTCCGGAGCTCTAGGGAATGTGGAGTACCCCATCATCACCAATACACCCATGTCCACTCTGAACCGGGGTGGTAGTACCTGTTAGGATCCAATCAATGGAATAAATAGAAAAAAAATGAATTAAAAAATATGTTTTAAAAAACAGAAAAGTATTGAGTAACCATTAAAAAAGTCTAAAATAAAGATGGTTTCGATATAGAATAACCCAAATGGATTGACATGCCATAAAATCCCACCAAACAAGCTAAACTCATAAAAATTCAGTATTTTCTCCAGTTTAATCTCAACTACGGAAAGTCCCACGAGGTAATAATGTTAGTCCTGGGCTTGACATTAAAATCTATCATGATTAATTTCCAATTTTTCGAACTCTGAGGAATGTGTACCCCTTCATAACCATTACTCAGAGACCCACTCTGACTCGGAGTGCTCTTACCTTGTCAGGTCCCATCTATTTGTTAAATAAAATAAAATGAGTTTAAAAAATATATTCAAAATAAATAAAACAAGTTTAAAACTATGCTTAAAATAAGTGAATACCCATTAATTGTTATTGTTGTTGTTGTTGTTGTTGTTGTTGTTCTTCTTCTTCTTCTTCTTCTTCTTCTTCTTCTTCTTCTTCTTCTTCTTCTTCTTTCTGTCATTTAAAAAAAATTCAAACCCATTTTATTTTTAATCATTATATTAATTCCTGTCCCGCTTTTCTTTATGTTCCTTTTCTTTTTCTTCCACCCTTTCTTTCTTTCTTTCTTTCTTTCTTTACTTTCTTTTAGTTTATACTTTCTTTTATTTCCTACAATACCATCATCATCATCATCATCATCATCATCATCATCCTTCTTCTTCTTCTTCTTCTTCTTCTTCTTCTTCTTTTTCTTCTTCTTCTTCTTCTTCTTCTTCCTTTGTCTCTTTTCTTTTTTCACTCTTTCTTCTTCTTCTCTTCCTTTGTCTCTTTCTTTTTTTCACTTCTTCTTCTTCTTCTTCTTCTTCTTCTTCTTCTTCTTCTTCTTCTTCTTCTTCTTCTTCTTCTTCTTCTTCTTCTTCTTCTTCTTCTTCTTCTTCTTTTGTCTCTTTTCATTTTCTTTCACTCTGTTTCTTTTTATCCTTCATCAATTCTCTATATGTTATCTCCTCGTTCTTTTTCTTTGTCACTACTACTACTACTACTACTACTAGTCTTCTTCTTCTTCTTCTTCTTCTTCTTCTTCTTCTTCTTCTTCTTCTTCTTCTTCTTCATTTATTGCCACTACTACAACTACTATTACTACTACTGTTTCTCATTCAGTCCATCATCTTTTACCTTCTATTTTCTCCAGTTTTATAACAACTACGGAACATATCACACGGCATTAATATTAGTCTATCACGTAGCATCAAAAACCAATTGCATTGTTTCCAGAAAATGATCAGATTCGGACACCAGTTCTTGACAATTAGTTTTGACCGCACGCTATCCGACCTGTGTATGTCGGCAGGGTTATGCCTGTGCCCTAGGGTAAACGTTAGATCAAGGCGAAGGGCGCTCGACACAAATCAAGTGGTTACAGCACGCAGACGTCGATGGAAACAAGGAGAGTGCGCGAAGGGTCCATTTGAAAAGGTTACTAACAGGAACGTGATACTGATCAGGGTGCGTGTCCGGTTCAGTGAACATTTGATTCGACTTTGTCCCTCTTCTTGTTCGCCTCTTACGTTACAATTTTCCTAAGGGGCCATTGCGAGTTTGATTTCCTGCATGAGTGAACAAGCAAGCTGTTGGCGTTCCGACAGTCGGACATGTCACTGTTAATAGACGTACGGAAACCTTACTTCAATTCAACTTCTACTCTCCTTGCTACATATATGAAAAAGGGTGAAAAGTGTTGGGCATTGTTTTTAGCAAGTCGAGTGTAGTGATTTCTTTATGTTTGTATAAACAGCTACTTGCAAGAATTTATTGTTTGCTTGTTGAAAATATACTAGCTGAACTATCCGTCCACGTCACGTAGGGTGATGACTGGGGTCGAAGATAGTTACGTGAAGTGAAAGGAAAAATTCAACTATTACATTTTCTACGACGATAATCGTTATTGCTCAGTTATTGCTCACCTTATAAAATCCCTGGATAGATATACTCATTTAACTCCACAACAATTCGTAGAGAAAAATAAGAGAAAGGGGGTGCGGCGAGTGTTTGTGTGTGTGTGTGTGTGTGTGTTGTGTGTGTGTGTGTGAGAGAGAGAGAGAGAGAGAGAGAGAGAGAGAGAGAGAGAAATGAGAGAGAGAGAGAGTTATATCAAGATTATAATACTTTTTACATCTTAAAACTATTTTGCATTAGCACTTTCAAAAGAAATTTATATTGGCAATAAAGCATTAAACCATATATATATATATATTATATATATATATATATATTATATATATATATATAAACTGATAGTAATAGTAGTATATATATTATATATATATTATTATTGATTTGAAGGCAATTATAATGCGTATAAAAAATAAAAACAAAAGATGTAATTTCTTATTTTTTAAAATATCGTTGAGAACGAATGTTTGAACCCCTACCTTGAATATGTATCCAATATTGTCTGTTTATCATCCGGTGAATATTGCAACCAATGTAGCCCTGTTCAATTCAAAATAAAAACGGTCACATATAAAATTTCATATGCTTAGCTTTTCTTTTTTTTTTTTTGTTTTAAAAAGTGAAAGAAGTTATTCGCCCATTTCATTCATAACATAAAGAAGGGGGGGGGGGGAAAAAGAAAAAAATGTATAACCACGCAAAAAAACTTAAGCACGTACATTTCTGATATTCGTCTCTGAAGATAAAGTTTCTTTGAAATCGATAAGACAAAAATAACATCTTTTTATTTTTATTTTTCATACGCATTGTAATTGCCTTCAAATCATTAATATATTATAACATACTTAACAATGCTCCAAGCAAATTACCAATTACTTTTATATATATATATGTATATATATATATATATATATGTGTGTGTGTGTGTGTGTGGTGTTTGGTGTGTGTGTGTGCGCGTGTGATGTGTGTTGCGGTTTAATTCTTTATTGCTGTTACATTAAGTTGTAGAATGATAGCTGATAATTGGCAAGTTAAAGTATTATCACAAACGTAGCTCTTTCTTCTTACTGTTGTTTAATTGATTTATTAGTAAAACTAAAAGACATTTATTACTAAATCTCATTAATCCTATTAATGTTGAAGCGATTGGAATCACTTAAAAGAGACAATAAATAAAATGACAAAAAGACTGTATAAATAAATTAATATGAACACAGGTAGTTTCCAACAAATAATGAACAAAAAGTAATCGATCAGAACGTCTCGACATCTCGGTTAGGGCAGTAGAATCCCCACAATGCTGTCACCTGTTGGCCATTGGATGGTAACCAGTGATATTTCAGGATAAGATTCTGGTAGCTGCTCAGTCCATTACTTGCAACACACCATTTGGGCCTATATCTAAGCTAGACGGGTGGTCGGAGAGGCCTCCTGGGATTATTCGGTTGGCCAGGTCTTGTGTTACATAATTATTAGATTCTTAATATTTATATACAGTAGTGTAGAAATCAAAATGGTTGTTATAAGTTGCAGCCCACGGCCTTGAAGGATGAGTGACAAGGCTTGACCTCATCCTGATCCTTTCCGGTGGATACCGTGAGAATCGGTGGAGGAGACCCTCTTCCGGTTTAGATTAGAAATAGATTTTAGTCAGTCGGGGAGAAACTACGACGGTCGTGAGTCGTGTATCGCACGCTCCGACTCGATCTGCGCAGGTAGTCTGGTGGGGATTTCGAGAATAGAATATGATCTAAGTAAATCGAAGTCTTGTGTTATTATCTAAAACCTACCAATGACACAGGGCTTCTGATAAAGAGAAATCCCCAATGGAAGACCAGACACGAAGTCCCCAAGAGAAGTCCAGACGCTAGAAGAGATGTTAGAAGAAGACGTAAGATAGAAAAGACGTCAGAAGAAGAATAGAAGGTGGTAACTAAAGAAGTATGCAACACTTTTCCTAGCACCTAAAGGATTTTCCCGAACTTACTGGCTACGAGGGGAACCCCAAATTCTTTTTATCATATATATATATATTTACTCGCCCCTCCGCACGAGTAGGATGCGACACAAGGTCAATTTCTTACGCGGAGTTTAACAGGTTTGAATTCAGAGTTTTCCTTCTCCTAGACTGGTTACCTAGCCATGGTTAAAAAGTCCAGTCTGCTCTGCTATTTATCTATAGCTGGAAGGAGAATTGGATTCATACATTTTCCAAGGTATTAGCGCCATGCGAAATGCCAACGGCTTTGTCTAAGAATTGAACTCGCGTTGACGAGTCCATTTCCTGCGACTCTAACCATTAGACCACGCGCCTCCAATTTCTTTTTTTATCATATATGAGCTAGAAGGTGGTAGCTGAGGGTCTGGGCGTTATTATACAGAGGGTAAGACGCGCCCAATGGGGCCACGTTGGTCGTGGGTGGTGACCCGAGATGCTTGGGTCACCACCCACGACCAACGATGCTTAAGGATGGAATCCAGGTGGCTGATCAGTCCATGACATGCAACACTCCACATAGACCCTTACTTAGGTTAGACGGGGGGTTGGAGAGGCCCCCTCCGATCAAGTCCTAGCACGTAAATGATTTCCCAACCCTATTGCTCTCATGGCAAGCCTCAACTCTTTTTATCATGCTGGAAGGCGGTGATTGAGGATCTTCATGTCCTGGGAATGACATTAAAATCTGTTGGTGAGGTTCCAGGTTTAAAGGTCTGGGGAATGTGGAGCGTCCTTTTATCACCATTGCTCCCTGGTCCACTCTGACCCGCAGTGGTAGTACCTGTTCGGGTCCCATATATGGGTTAAATAGAAAAACGTGATTATAAAAGAAATAGTATCCATTAAGAATTAATTTATTTCAAAATGTTGTCGGCATTAAATAATCCACTGATGTTGATATGCTGTAAAACAAACCAAATCAAACCAAACTGATGTTCTTAGTATCCTTGGTATGAGGGTCAGCTACATCTCTCTCTCACTCTCTCTCTCTCTCTCTCTCTCTCTCTCTCTATATATATATATATATATATATATATATATATATATATGAAATAAATATTTTTAGAAAAAACAAACAAATGATGTTATAATTCGCTGACAGAAATCTGTTTCGACCTTTTATTAAAAGCGGTCTTCATCAATTTCATCAATTTCGCTCTTAATGAAGACCGCTTTAATAAAAAGGTCGAAACAGATTTCTTCAGCGAATTATAACATCATTTGTTTGTTTTTTCTAAAAAATTATTTCATACTGTCGGATTCACTTCCATTCACTTTTCATATATATATATATATATATATATATATATATATATATATATATAATTTAATATGCCAAATTTGTTGGTAAATCCTCGTGGTGAGAAAGAACTCAGCAGTTTGATTGTAAAAATATACTACCAAACATCACCCGGGGAGAAAAAAATTTTGGAAAAAATATATATAAGATATATATATTCATACAAAACCGCCAGAAAACTAAAGCTAATATGTAAAAAGTGCTCAATATCTAACCAGAGAAAATATTAAGAGTCGGATCTTAGCCCTGAAGAGCACTAAGCGAAACTTTTAGTAGGTTTATCTGACTCATTAGTTTATCCTTTTTATTATATATATATATATAATATATATATATATGTGTGTGTGTGTGTGTGTGTGTGTGTGTGTGTGTGAGTGTGTGTGTTTAAAGAACCTAAGAAGTAACTAGAAATATTTCCGTCAGGTGAAAACTTGTTAGGAAGTTTCTGACTTCTTTAAGTCTTTATACTTATGCTCTACTTAGTGTCTCGAGCACTTTTTACATATTTAACTTGGACAACTCTTTCGGTGTTTTTATTCTTTTGGTCATTCCCCACGGTACCAACAATTTATTTTCAGACAGTATGGGTGTTTTGTTGAATTTTTTCCACGGGTATTAGCTTTTACATTTATTTATTTATTTATTATTTACAAACTGCAATATATGTTTTTTTTTCACGCCGTTCAGATTTTTAGAAACACACACACACACACACCACACACACACACACACACACATACACCCACATGCACATACCACGCCCCATATATATATATATATATATATATATATATATTATATTCTGTGTGTATGTTGAAATTGTTATACTAAAGTTTTATATCTACTATATCTTTGCAGAACCCATTTGCCGTTTTAATTCTCTTTCTTCCCATGAGTGCACGAATTATATTAAATTCTTGACAGTTGTCCTTTGGTCACCCTTCAAAACTAATTTCAACTAAATGCCGTCATCTACCGACAGGCTGTCGTTTGAATCAACCTTGTAATTCCATTGGGGTTATCATTATGGCTTGTCTGTAGCATAAAATCACAATCGAGACTACTGATTATTCCATTTAACTCTGCACAAATCAAATAAGGGTAGCGTACAAGGCTGAATGGTTAGTACTCTCGGTCCCCCGGGGAATAATGACTAATTTCAAACGTCAACATTTTTGTCGGGTGGGCCAACATGTTTACTACATTAAACATTGGCCTATTCGGTCACGTGCTTATCTTTCATCAAATGTTCAATTTGAATGTTACAGAGTAGCGGAGATGAAAATTTTAGATTGTATTACATTATTACGATATCACTGGGCTGTCTTGATGAAAACGAATGTCAGTTTGCAATGAACCCATATGGTACTATGGTATTATATACTTACACAACAGAAACATATACATGCTCATATATATATATATATATATATATATATATATATATATATATATATATATGTGTGTTGTGTGTGTTTGTTGGTTGGTTTTGAAGGCTGTCACAATGCAAGTGTAAAGAAAAAAGAAGGTAACTATGATGTTGTCTGTTAACCTGTCACTTTATTCTTAATATTTCGGGATGAAAAATCCCATAATCAGAAGAATACTCGAACTGAAGTGGTCTTAGAAGTTGCTCAATTTGTTCTGTCTCGGGTCTTCCAAATTCTGTGTTGTTGTGTTGGGGGTGCTTGTTTATGTGTGTGTTTGTGTGTGTAAGTATGTGTGTGTGCGTGCTTGTGTGTGTAAGTGTATGTGCGTGCGTGCGTGATTATGTCTGTGTGTCTGATCATTTATTTTTTATTTTATTTTAATTATCATTCCAGATTTGATTTGCCTCTAAGTAAAGTTTTTTGTTTTGTTTGTTTTTTTGTTTATTAACAGGATCATCTGATCTCCTTTTTATTGATATGTGTCTGAGATTAACATTCCAGATATTGCTTGATTGCTTACGACAAGAAGATTCCCGAGTTCGAAGAGAAGTTTACCGAATTCATGAAGGATCCTGAGTATGATAAGAAATACCTGAAGAAGGCTAGAGGGGACATCGACTGAAACGCTGTACAGATAATAATATAAATGAAGACAATTGTCCGAATAATCCATATAATACAAGTAACAAGGGAATATGAAATTCACAAGAGGTCTCCAAACTCTGCATGCTTATCCCGTTAAGAAGAAAGAGATACCTTGTTTTTTGCAGATTTTCCACAGACGTAGTACGCGAAAAGCCATTAATTCGATGATGGTGAGGCTCTTTTGATTTTTGTCAGAGCCACTTAGTCGGGCTGTGACCCCCGTGTTGCCAGACCTGTTCACCTTAGGTGACTCTACCAGGAAGTTCCGGACAGCATACCTCTGAATCTACCATGTTTACATGGTCCTGTTACGATGAGGAGGGTTTGAACATTTCCGTCTTGCAGAGTATCTAGCCACCCTTCCCATCAGACAAAATCTGTAGGGTCAACGGTTTAGTTGCCAATGATACCGCTAGAAAACAGGTAGTACCGATTTATATAGTACGAGTAGCACATTGAGAGACCTGGCATGTACCATACATGAGTATTCAAAGACTATAACATTTTAGGACATATATTACAAGATGTGTAGGAAGCGCGTGGTGTAATGGTTAAAGTCATGGGAAATGGACTCGTCGCTCCGAGTTCAAATCCTGGACGGGGTAATTGCATTTCACTTAGCGCTAATACCCTTGGGAAAGGTATGAATCCTACTCTCCCTCCAGGTATGGGCAAATAGTAGTGCAGACTGGGCTCTTTAACCTTGGTTAGGCAACCGGTCTAGAAGGAAAACTCTGAATTCAAAACTGTTAAACTCCGAAATTGACATTATGTCGCATCCTGCTCGTGCGAGGGGTTGGTAAATATATATATTACAAGATTTACAAAAAAACTCAGAGAAATTCTATCCACGATTCCACGGACGTGTGATGTCTACCACATTAAACAAGTTTTTGTGCCTCATCCCAAAACACAAGCGAGGATAGACTAATACCATTCTAAACGATGTACTTATACGATGTACAGAACGATGTACAGAATGCTAATAATGATGACCAGACCTGTATGTGTGGGACGTATGTACACGCGTACAAGCAACTGTGTGTATGTATGCGTGAGTGTGTTTTCCTCTTTGTGTGTATACGGTCTTTGTTTGTTTTTTTTTTTCTTGTTTTTTCTCTTTTTTTTTAACCGAACACCCACCAAAAACGTTTCGTTTCCTCAGCAACTGTTAATCTTTCTTCTTTTATGTGAAGTTTTCCTTTTTTTTTTGCTTTGAATTTGTTGAACGTGACTTTTCCGTTGTAAACGTTTATAAAGAACAGCACGACTTGGAGTTACCCGGTGCAAAACACTTTTTCGATAAAGAATGAAAAAAAGATGTTTCACGTTGTTAACACTTTACTTCAAATGTTCATTTCTTTATTTGTAACTGACTGAATCAATCAACCAGGTTTTTATTCCAAACCATTTCTTTTCTTTATGCTCCAATGTTATTCTAAAACCAAACACACACACACACACACACAGCACACACACACGCACACACACACACACACATTATATATATATGTGTTGTGTATGTGAAGAAAAGGAAGTGAATCCGATGGTATGTAGTATATTAAGAAAAATTAAAAAAAACACAGGTTTAAATGAGTTAAGTGGTGAGATTATTGGCCGACGCTGCAGTGTATCGATCTATTAATTAGATCATCACACAGACACATACACACGCACACACGCACGCACACATATATATATGTGTATGTGAAGAAAAGGAAGTGAATACGACGGTATGTAGTATATTAAGAAAAATTGGAAAAAAAACACAGGTTTAAATGAATTAAGGGGTGAGTTTATTGGCTGACGCTGCAGTGTTTCGATCTATTAATTAGATTATCTTCAGGGCATTTGTTGGTATATGGAAGGTAATAAGAAATGTTTTTATCACAGAATAACGAGAAAAGCGAGTGATAGTCCTTGTTTATCAGTCTGTTTAATATTTGAAGTTTGAAAAAGAAGACGGTTTGAAATATGACGTCAAATATATTTTTTTTTCTTTTACGGTGTGAGTATGGGACTGTGTAAGTGTGTGTATCGAAAAGAAAACATTGTGCATTTTTTAGGTGTGTGGTTGCGCGTGTGTATATAAATCTTTTGCGATAAACGACAGCAAACAAACCTCAAGGCTGTGTGTGTGTGTGTGTGTGTGTGTGTGTGTGTGTGTGTGTGTGTGTATATAACTGTTTATAAATGTATTTACCAACCCATCCTCACGAGTAGGATGTTACACATGTCAATTTATTTAGCAGCGTTTAACAGGTTTGAATTCAGAGTTTCCCTTCTCTTAGACTGGTGGCTGTACCAAAGTTAAAGACTCCACTCTACCCTACTATTTACTCATAGTTGAAGGGGGAATAGTTCGATAACTGAGTGAATGAATCAACCAGGTTTTATTCCAGTTTTTTTTCTTTATATTCCAATGTTATTCTAAAACCACTCATACACATGTCTAACTATTTATATAACTGAGTTATTGCTTCTTTAGTAATAGTTTTCTTTCCTGATGTTCTTTATGTTTCAAGCAAAAGCCCTGTCCAGCGGAAATCCTTGATGTTAAGCAGAGCGCGATCCTTAGTGAAGAATCATCGCGTTGCTCCTTAGTATACCTTAATATTGGTTTGTTTGTTTGTTTGTTTGTTTGTTTGTTTTGTTTTACGGCATATCAACCTCAGTGGGTCATTTAATGCCGATAAAGTTTTGAAATAAATCAATTCTTAATGGATAATACAATTTCTTTTATAAATACATTTCTCTATTTAACCCATAGATAGGACCCTAACAGGTACTACCACTCCGGGTCAGAGTGGACCAGGGAGCAATGTGATGAAGGGGTGCTCCACATTCCCCAAACCTCCAAAACTGGAACCTCATCATCAGATAGAGTTTAACGTCATTCCCAGGACATGTAGACCCGCAGCCACCGCCTTCTAGAACCCATATGATAAAAAGGGGTTGGGGCTTGCCATAAGGGCAATAGGGTTGGGAAATCATATAGGTGCTAGGGCTTGACGTGACCAGCCGATTGATCGGAGGGGGCCTCACCGACCGCCCGTCTAGCCCAAGATAGGGCCAAAGTGAAGTATTGCATGTCATGAACTGTTCATCCACCTGGTCTCTATCCTTAAGCATCATGGATCGCCAGCCACGGCCAACAGGTGGCCCCATTGGGGGAGTCTTACCCCTCTGCAGAGGTGCAGTCGGTGCATTCTAACGCCCCAGTCGACAGGGCGGCTTAATATTGGGTATCATCATTTGGTTGTTCCTTGGTGCTTCTCAGACTGGCAGCTCGTTCGTCAATGAATGCAGATGGACGTCTATCAATATCAGCTGATTAATTAGTTAACCAACCATGTATTCGGGCTGTTGATTGGCTAAGCTTTAAACCCCATAACCTCGCTTCGTCTACAAATTTAAGTGGTGTACTGCAGCACACCTTATATATAAAAAATAATCCAAAACATGTTTTAGAAAATTATTGTATTAGTACTCGTGTTCTTTAAAGGTGAGAGCGCCCAAATCGTCCAAGATGAAATGCAAAAATGTAGATCCTGATTATCTGGTATTGCTTACCCACCGAAATCTTATATCTTATGAGTATCGTCACCTCAGCTAAATAATTTACCATTCTGTTTTTATTGTAAAGAAAGAAAAGGAAGGAAACGTACATGCTACACAGAAAATATAAGAATGAAAGAAATAGAATAGGGGAAAGATACAGATAGGGTATGAACGCGTGGAAGTGATAACTCTTATTTGTTTCAATCAAACATAATATAAAGATGAAAAGAAGTAAAGAAAAAAGAGTGTGTGTGTGTGTGTGTGTGTGTGTGTGTGGTGTGTGATGTGAGAGAGAGAGAGAGAGAGAGAGAGAGAGAGAGAGAGAGAGAGAGAAGAGAGAGAGAGAGAGAGAGAGAGAGAGTTAAATAAAGATTATTATACATTTTATACATTTAACTATTTCAGAATAGCTCTTATGTATACATATCAAATGTTGTAATAATGAAATTAACATCCACTGGCCCTACTAGTTTATATAAATTTCCTAAGTTTCTCTGTCTTTTTCATCATCCCCATCTTCATCCTCATCCTCAGGTAGTGCTGGCAGTACGGATATCCATGACAATCTCTCGCCAACCGTCCCTATCGATCATAGCCCCCGCGAGGTCCTCTGTGAAGCATCCAGAATATGCATATATGTGATCGAACGTCACTTATGAGTTTGTACTTGCTTGTTCTTCAGTGTCCAGCATGTCTTATTCGTCTTACGTATATGGCTTCTTCAATTATATTCTTTTTTCCTCTTTTAGCAAATATGTATACATTTTCTACGTTCCTCTGTTTAAGTCGGTATCAGTTGGGCAGCGAGAGAGTCTACCCCATTTTCCCTAGTGCTAAACCAGGAAGATTGTTTATTTACGTGTGAGGTGGAGCGGCATTCCTACCATCAGCTAACATACAGATCCAAGCTATGCAACTCATGTGCTGCGTTGATGAAGGTCGGAATCGAAACCAGAACCTTGTAATTCCTAGTCCGATTCTCTACCGACTGAGCTAAACCCATTATAGAGAATTCCAAAGTATGCATTTACCAACCTCCTCCCCACGAGCAGTGTGAAACAGAAGGTCAATTTTAAGCGAAATTTAACAGGTTTGAATTCAGCGTTTTCATTCTCCTATACTAGTTGTCATACCTTGAGCGTTCAATCGTGATGTAAGGGATAGCAAGCTAGTCACGCAGATCCATTATTACTAAATACCAAGTTCGATCCCTTGGATGCCCTTTACTTGTAAATATTTGCTCACCCCCTCCTCCATGACCAACTGGTTGTAAACATTGCCCTAGCAGGGTTAATACTTAGATTCATAACTTTCCCAGGGGTATTGGCACTATGTGAAATTTCAACAATCTCAGAGAAGTTTTGAACTCGGGTCGCCATGTCCATTTCTTACGACGATAACCATTGACTAACGAGAAACATGAAATTTCATCGTAGTAAATTCCATAGTATATACTACTACTACTACTACTAGTGGTAGTATTAGTATTAGTAGTAGTATTAGTAGTAGTAGCTGTCCATCACATCCGATGATGGCACCATGCGAATCTGTTTTCTCTATTTGACATGCAGCCCGCGCCCGGTTTCGACCGGGGGTCCAGTGAGCTTCGGCCACTGGACCGGTTCTGTTATAATAATAGCGTCGATCCCAGGGGGCCATCCCCCCAGGCAACACCTGCCCCTCGATTTAAAGGGGCAAGGCTGGGTTTATTGCCCAGTGCCTGAGGCGCCCCCCTTGAGGGGGAATGCCGACGGGATCGACGCAATTTTTCACCTGCCACTCCATGAACTTCGGCTTGTGGGTGGTCCCACGTTAATAGGGACTTTGTGCCTGACCCGTACAAGTGGGGTACGCGGTAAATATCATGCTGCCTGTATGCGTCTTGTCAACTGCAAGAATGCATGGAGATATTCAAATCTTCCAAGTTGTCTTTGTACCTGAGCATTGGTTTACCAATTCAACGGTATCCCTCTCTCAGTCATCTGCTTTAGAAGTCCGTCATCCGCAAGTCTGTTGAAGTGGCCACCCCATCTTAAGTGTGCTGAACAAGTTTGTCGTACATGCCTCAAAGTCCAGTTCTCTCTAGGATGATCCCGTTTGAAACATGCTACCACTATTTGATATAGAATATCCTGCACAAGTGACGCATCATGTAGACATGTAGTCTGAGCGCATCCGCTTTGTATACTGCCAAGGCTTCCGCGCCGTACAGAGGGGTTAAGAGAATTATGGCGCCTTATAGTAGTAAATCTCATAATCCTCATTTTTAACAGAGCACATCGGGGTGACTATTTTAATTATTGAGATTGATATAAATTATTTTTTCTTAGTTGGAAAGATACTTGTATAAGTTGAATGTTCTATTATTGAACAGTTAGGCAGAATAAACAGATGAAAGGAAATCATATAATTACATAACAAAAGTATGTTTCATTAGAATCTATTAGCAGGGGAAATGCAGAAATAGAATGCATATGTACGTTCACAATTAACATAAGCAGGATTAGTGTAACGGTTATCATTGTAATAAATGAAATCATCGACCCGAATTTAAATCTTGGAAGACGCTATTTACGTTTCCTTTCAAGCTGATACCATTGGAAATTATATGAATCCATTTCTTTTGCTCCGGCTATACTGAAATGATTGGTGAGATTGGACTGTTTAGATTTGGTAAGGCCATCAGTCTAGGAGAAGAACAATCTCTGAATTCAAACCAGCTTTTTCCCCTCTTTAAAAGTCTTGTCGACTAAGACTTTAGAATACACCAAAATCACATCTCCAGACCCTCCAATGGGGCCACCTGTTGGTCGTGAATGGTAATCTGTGATGCTTAAGGATAGATTGCTGGTGGCTTAGAAGTTCATGACATGCAACACTCCAGTAGAGTTAGGCTAGACGGGCAGTCAAAGAGTCCTCCGCCGATGATTCGGTGGGTCATATCAAACCACAAGGTTCCTAGTTCGATACCGGCCCCCGCCAACTCAGCGTTATAAGTAGCACAGGGATCTGTGCGGTAAAGTAAGGAGCTGATGGTAGGTGTGGCGCTCCACCTCAGATGCTAATAAAACAATCTCCTTGGTCTAGCGCTATTGAAAAGGGGATAGACTCCCTCGCTGACTGGCTGATACCGACTTTAGGCCGCCCGTCGACTTTTTTTACCTATATGATTGTCCAAATTCCTTTGTTCTTATGGCAAGCCCCGACCCTTTTTAACATATATGTGCCAGACGTCGGTGGTTGATGGTCTTAATGTCTTAATCTGATGGTGAAGTTCATTCATTATGGATATTCAATTTTTTCATTTAAAACTCATTTTTAAACACATTTTCCAGACTCATTTCTTTTTATTTATACCATAGATTGGATCCTAACACTAACCACTCGTAGTCAGAGTGTACCTGCGAGTATAATGATGAAGCGGTACTCCATATTCTCCAGAGCTCCAGAATTGGAACTTTACCATCAGATAGAGTTTAGTCATCAGAACACTGGCCCTCAGCCACCCCCTTCTAGCACATATTTGATTAAAAGGGTTGGGGTGCTCGGAGGGTATTAGGGTTGGGAAAATCAGATAGATGCTAGGGTTTGATGTTACTAATTGATTGATCGGAGAAGGCCGCTCCGACCGCTCATCTAGCCTAAGTAAGGTCCAAAGTGGTATCTTGAATGTCATGGACTGCTCAGCCACCGGGTTTCCGTATCAAATACATTACTATTCTTGGAAATGAACTACTAACTATTGACAGGCTGATCGCTTAGGTAAATCGAGCAGATATATTTTACTACATATCGTTGGCCATGTTAAGATTCGTAGTGATAGTTTGGAAGAAATTTTTTTACACTCAAATTTTCTTGTAAAAGAAATTTTCTATTTAATCCATAGATGGAACCCTAACAGGTACTATCACTCCAGGTCAGAGTGGACCTGGGAGCAGTGGGGATGAAGGGGTTCCCAGATTCCCACAGACCTCC